>CM053771.1:383079935-383111740 GCA_028658325.1 Potorous gilbertii
GCTCTTTTTTTGATCATGGCTTTCAGGTAGTCCCTTAATTTTTAAATTGTCTCTCCTGGATCTATTTTCCAGGTCAGTTGTTTTTCCAATGAGATATTTCACATTCTCTTCCATTTTGTCATTCTTTTGGTTTTGTTTTGTGATTTCTTGGTTTCTCAGAAAGTCATTAGCCTCCATCTGTTCCATTCTAATTTTGAGGGAACTATTTTCTTCAGTGAGCTTTTGCACCTCTTTTTCCACTTGGCTAATTCTGCTTTTGAAAACATTCTTCTCCTCATTGGCTTTTTGAACCTCTTTTGCCAATTGAGTTAGCCTATTTTTCAAGGTGTTATTTACTTCAGCATTTTTTGGGGTCTCCTTCAGCAAGGTATTGACCCGTTTTTCATACTTTTCTTGCATCTCTGTCATTTTTCTTCCCAGTTTTTCCTCCACCTGTCTAACTTGATTTTCAAAATCCTTTTTGAGGACTTCCATGGCCTGAGCCCATTGGATATCTATTTCAGATATTTGGGATACAGAGGCCTTGGCTCCTATGTCTTTACCTGATTGTAAGCATTGTTCTTCCTCATCAAAAAGGAAGGGAAGAAACATCTGGTCACAAAGAAAGTAACTTTCCATGGTCTTATTTTTTTCCCCTTTTCTGGGCATTTTCCCAGCCCCACCCAGATCTGCCCAGCTAGTGCTTGAGGTCTGAGATTCATATACTGCTCCCCAGTCTCTGGACTTTCAGTGGGAGGTGACCAGCTGCTATTCAGGGTAAGATTAAATTCAGGTTCTCAGGTGGGGGCATGGCCACCTCCCAGGCTCAGTTCCCTCAGGGGGTTTATGCGGAGATCTTCCTTAATAGACTCTAGGTCCTGCCTGCTCCAGGAGCCTCTGGCCACCCGCTGCCTCTGCTGCTGCCTCCTGAGGGGGCCTGAGTTATAGAGACACCCCGCTCCCCTCTCAGCCATCCCAGAACTCTCTCTCACTGACCTGTGCATCTGTGGGTGGAGGGACCTTCATGGCTGCTGGAGATTCCGTCCCTAAAGTCTGCTCGGATCTGCTCCTCTCAGTGCTACGTGGCCAGGGAAGGGCTGGGCTCTGCTCCCATCCGGTGTGTGACGGACCTTTGGGATCAGTTTTTCAGGGCTCTCTGGAATGGAAATTGTCTTTACTCCATTGCTGCGTGACTTCCACTGCTCCAGAATTTATTGGGAGTTCTTTTTACAGGAAATCCATGGGCTCTGCTTTCAGAGCTAGCATATGTGAGTCTTTCTACTCCACCATCTTGGCTCCTCCTGCATCCTCTTTTTTACCCCTTAACTTTATTATTACTTTTAGATATCATCCCATCATATTCAACTCATACCTGTGCCCTCTGTCTATATGTACTCCTCTAGCTGCTCTAATAAGAAAGACTTACGAATTACAAGTATCATCTTCCTATGGAGGAAGATAAAGAGTTCACCCTTATTGTCTGTTGTTTGATCATTTTCCAGTCTCTTTTTTTGCTAAAGTGCAACTCTACTTTCAGGGTGGAGTGTGCACTATTCCAAACCTCAAAGATTTTGCAGTTGTTTTTAGAGAGAATTCTGGGGATGTGTAAGTTTTCAGTTCTTACAAGGTAGTATGGTCTAAGGAGAGGTGCCCTTTTGTACTGTCCATTGCTGTGCGAGTTTTCACAAGCTTTCTTTCCTACCCTGAAACTGTGATCAGCATCCCAACCCCACTGTGGCTGAAAGCTCTGATGCATTAGTACTTTTCTTTGCCCTAGGACTTCCACCCTGGACTATGAACCACATCTGAGTATGAGCAAAACAGTAGTCCTGCCCCAGTTCCAACAAAGGACACCTGTAATCTCCTGACCAGTTGTCTGACCCCCTTACTGTCTGTAGGTTGAAAGCTCTGGAAGCAACCACATCCACTGCTGATTAAGGTGCTCCAAATGGCTGCTTCTGGTTTTTAGGGCCTTGTCTGTACTGGCAGATCCTCCTCTAGATTCTGCTCATTCTTGTGCACTAGAGCTTTCCTGTTGACTTTCTAAATTGCCTTGAGCTCTAAAATTGTTTCACTCCATCCTTTTGTGGGTTCTCCTGCTCTAGAAATTGTTTTGAGGCATTTTTTAAAGGTGTTCAGAGGGGTCTTGGGGAGAGATGAAGCAAATCCTTTCATTTTCTCCACCATTGTGGTTCCATATCCCCTCATTGTCCCTCCTTGAAAAATGAATCTTATCCAGGGAATTCTTATTCCTCAGCCCAATTGAAATGAATCTTTGAGTTCCTCAATTAATTTATTCCAGCTTGAATGTGATTATCTGTTTAAGAATGATTTCTTCAGTAAAAACGTAGACTTGCTATTATTCTATGAATAAATAATCTTGAATACCCATGTGAATTTCTCTTTGCTTTCTATGTAATGACTATAGTCCATTGAATAGAAGTGAATCAAGCATTATGTCCTCAACCATAAGAATAACAACAAAGATCACTTTGCTAATGAATATTCCAAGGCACTAAAACTAAAGGACTTGATTCTGGTAGATTAAATGGGGATCTATTTTTAATAATTCATTTTTTGTTAGTTTTCAACATTCACTTCCATACCTTGCTTATCCCCATTCCCCCGACTTTTCTGTAGTGTAAAATAGATTTTCATACCAAATTGAATGTGCATATTATTCTCTCCTTAAGCCAAATATAAGAGTAAGGCTCACTTTTTCCCTTTCACCTTCCCCCTCTTTCCCTCCGTTGAAAAAATGTTTTCTTGTCTCTTTTATGTGAGAGATAATTTACCCCATTCTATTTCTCCCTTTCTCCTTCTCCTGATATATTCTTCTCTCATCCCTTTATTTTTTAGATATCATCTCTTCCTATTCAATTTACCCTGTTTCCTGTCTATATGTATATAATCTCTCCAACTACCCTAATAATGAGAAAAGTCTAAAGAGTTACAAATATTACATTTCCATGTAGAAATGTAAATAGTTCAACTTTAGAAAGTCTCTTATGATTTATCTTTCCTGTTTTCCTTTTCATGCTTCTTTTGACTCTTGTGTTTGAAAGTCAGATTTTCTATTCAGCTCTGATCTCCTTGACCTAGGAGTCTGGAATTTGGATACAATATCCTTGGAGTTTTCTTTTTGGGATCTCTTTCAGGAGACAGTCAGTGGATTCTTTCAATATCTATTTTACCTCTTCTGGTTCTACAATATCAGGGCAGTTTTACTTGATGATTTCCTGAAAGATGCTGTCTAAGCTAATTTTTTCATTGTTTTTAGGTAGGCCAATAATTTTTCAATTATCTCTCCTGGCTCTATTATGCAGGTCAGTTGTTTTGCCAATGAGGTATTTCACATTTTCTTCCACTTTTAATTCTTTTCTTTCTGCTTGACTGAGTCTTGATGTCTCTTAGAGTCATTAACTTTCACTTCTCCCATTCTAATTTTTAACAAATTATTTTCTTCTATTAGATTTTGCAACTCCTTTTTCATTTAGCCTATTTTACTTTTTAAGGAGTTCTTCTCTTAAGTAAGTTTTTGTGCCTCCTTTTCCATTTGGCCAATTCTACTTTTTAAGGAATTGTTTTCTTCAGTGTACTTTCCTCCCCATTTGGCCAATTGTATTTTTTAGGGACTTGTTTTCTACAGTCAATTTTTTTCCTTTTTCTAAGCTATTGACTCTCTCTTGCATACCTTTCATTTCTTTTCCCAATTTTTCTTCTACCTCTCTTATTTGACTTTTATATTCCTTATAAACTCTTCCAAGAAGGCTTTTTGTTCTTGAGACCAGTTCATATTCCCATTTGACATATTTGGATGTGGGTGGGATGTGGGTACAATGTTGTCCTCTTCTGAATTTGTACGTTGATCTTCCCATAATAAAAATCTATGGTCATTGTCTGTTTCTGCTTTTCGCTCATGGTATTTGCCTATTATTCTAGCTTTGAAAGTTGAGCTCCCCTGCTGGAATACAAGGGGTACTGACCTAAACTTCTTGTTCTGTAAGCCTGGGACCTGGTTATTGGTTTTGTGCTGGGGCCTCAGGTGATGACAGCTGCAGGCCATTGGATTGTGACAGTTTATCTGGTGCTGAACTGGGGGTTGGCAACCCTGGAGCCCTCATGATAGGGTTGGAAAGTCTGGCCCCAGGGGGATGCCTGCTCACCTGGACTTTGTACTGGAATATTTGGCTGCTGGAGTATGTCTACCTACTTGAAACTGTGCCTCTTGGAGTTTTGTTTACCGGAATTGTGCTGAAGCACTGGGATATTTGGCTGCTGGAGAATGTCAGTTCATGTGATAGTTTTCTGAGGTGGTGTCTATCAGTTTCCCTGTCTGTGCTGAGACAGTCCAGGGTCCTGGTGTTGGCAATTGCCTGCTCTCCCACTGTGGGGCTCAGGATCTTCCCCTGGTTTGCTGATGTGGGCCTTGCTGGGACATCTCCTATCTTGCACTGCTCTCCTCATCCAGAATGAGAGGGGCCTTTGTAGTTAATCCGATAAGCTTCCTGGGCTATAAGACTTTTGTGTCCACTATTTCTGCTGGTTCAGCTCTTCTAGAGTTTTCCATGGGGTGATATTTTCTAGGCTTTCAGAGGTAAGAAAAGGGAGGGTGAGAGTGACTTACTTTTTACTCTGCCATCTTGGCTCCTGGAAGCCTATATAGGGATGTTGAAAGCTTTCCAGCACTCTTCTTATAGGTTATGTTTTGACATCTACGGAAAGACTTAAATGCTCCAGTGTTGTCTTTCTTTAATGAATGGGAATTCATTATCTTATTTTCCTCTGAAACTAGACCAGGGATTTATAGGGTGAGAATGTTTCCTCCTAAATGGCAACCATCCCACAGAAAGAGAAAATCTGCTTTCTTTCAGGGTATTTGACTTTCTAGATTTTTACTCTTCTCATCAATGCATCAAATCCAATAAGGTTCCAGTAGGAATTTCTTTCTCCAAGGCAGAATTCTCTTAGTTTGTGTTCTAGTTAAGGAAATCCTTCTTGCCAATTAAGGGGAAGGGAAAAGTTTTAAGTGGGCCAAAAAGTACTCAAAGTTGCAACAGAAAAGGCTTGTTGAAATGTATTGAATTTAATGAAGAAAACAAATCTTGGTGAAATACAATCTTGCCTATTGAAGACTTATTTTATAAGTAATAGTTTCCCCGTGGACCTCATGGGCCCCCTGCCCATGCCTGAAGGCTTTCTTCTAGACCCTCCTGGCTTAAGAGTCATTATCAATAGTAACTGTTGCTGGTTTCCTCCCAACTTAATGTCTTTCTGTTCTTTGCCTCATTAAAGAGGCCATGCTCTGGCTACTTCTTAAACAGATCTATTCAATGAATGGGCATTACTTCACTCTAAGTGAGTACCTGTATAGACTTTGGCCTAAAGGGGCCAAGGTCTCCCAGTGTACCCTGGTTCATCTCCAGTCATCCTGATGAATGTCTGGCCACTGCATTCGGATGGCTCTGTAGGAGAAGTGAGGCTGGTGACCTGCACAGCCCTCCCTCACTCAAAACAAAGTCAAGTGCAAGTCATGTCATCATTTCTCTGATGGCATGGTCTTCTTTGGCAATGGAGGATGAACAGAACAACTTGGATGTTCATTGGTTAATCAGGATAAATTGAGATGACACTCCAACAAAACCAAGTGTCCCACACCATCTTTCTTCATTGCACTAGTCTTATCCGTGGAACTGATGTTCCTCAATCCAATTAAACTGAACACTTGACTTACATGTCAATTGCTTTATTGAAGCCTAAATATGTTTATTCTTTTAAGAATTCTTCAGTAAAAACAGATAGATTTGCTATGGTTATACTGGGTAAATGATCTTGAATGCCCATCTCTTTGTTTTCTATGAAATGATCACAGTCCACTGCATAGAGATGAATAGCAAACAGTCTGTACTGAGCCAGGAGCATTATAGCAACAAAGAGTTGTATCAGTGAATGTTCTAAGGCACTGAAGGCATTGCTTAATTCCAGCAGATTACATTATGAATCTTCTTGAATGGTTTCCTACATTGTTTTGTAGAGGTTGTGTTTTGAAATGTAGGATATTACTAAAATGCCCCAATGTTGCATTGACCTCAGTGAAAATGTATAGTACTTCAGTGTCATGCTTTCCTCTAAAGCTAGGACAGCGATTTACAGGACAAGACTGTTTTCTTGTAAATGGAAACCATTCCACAGAAAGACAGAAAACCTGCTATTATTCAGGGTACTTATTTTACTTATCATCAATGCATTAAGTCCATTAAGGTTCCATTGTAGTTTCTTTGCTGAAGAGTTTTTTGCTTTCAATCAATGTTCTACATAAGAAAGTCCTTTCTGCCAATTAAGGCAAAAAGAAAAGTTTTAATTGAACCTAAAATACTCAAAGCTGTAACAATCTTACCCTATTATAATGAATTTAATGAAAGAGAACAAGTTGTGATGAAATACAATCTTGCTCATTAAATGACTTATCACATAACAAATGGTTTCCCCTTTTATCCACAATGGATATTAATTGATTAGCCATGACAAATTGAAATGGTACTTTAACAAAGGAGGAAATCTGCCATCCCACCTTTCCTTATAACACTCATCTTATGCATGAAGTCACTCTTCCTTATTTCAATTCAAATGAAACATTGAGTTCCATGTTTATCATTTTATCTTAGCCTAATGTGCTTACATTTTTGAGATTGTGTTCCTCAGTAAGAAATTAGATTTGCTATGGTTCTATTAGGCAAACAATATTGAATGTCCATTTTAAGACATCCTTGCTTTTTATGTAATGAAGACAGCTCATTGAATGGAGGTGAATCACAGTAACATGTAGTGAACTATGAGTATTATAGCAAAAGACTCTTTATCTAGGAGTTCCATTGCTTGATTTCAGTAGATTGCATCAGGTTTTTCTTGAATGATTTCCAACACTGTGTTTAATGTCCATTAAGTGGCTTATCTCATAACAGATGGTTTCCCCTGACATCACATTGGATATTCATCCATTCAGAGTAGGGAATATGGGACCTCAAGGCTGTGGCTTTCCAGATTCTTGGGTGCAACCTTTTGACTGAGTCCAAGTTTTACAATCTCCTTTTATTAAGGGGATTTGTTCTGAGAAGTTTGGATTCAGTGACAGGGCCACACTTGAGGACCTAAAGGGCCATATGCGACCTTGAGGCTGCAGGTTCCCCACCCCAGGTCTGGACAAATACTACTCCAAACTGCTTCTCCAACGAAACAGGATGTGTGCCATACCATCCTTCCTCATAGCACTTATCTATGGAGTTGTGGTTCTTTATTCCAATTGAAATAAAACATTGTAAAAAGCTACTCCTCTGGAAGTAATTCTGCCATCTCATTTGCCTCACCTGTTCGTCTCTATTTTTGGTCTTATTTTTTCCCCTTTTTGGGGCATTTTCCCAACCAGTTACTTGACTTTTGGATCCTTTGTCAAGAGTAGGGTATACTCTGGGGATCTGTAAGATCTCAATTCCTCCAAGGTGGCACAATCAAGTGTGTATACTGGTCTGGGAGCAGTAGGAGATTTTTGTGCCCAGAATCTTAGCAGTTACCTCTCCACAGTCACCTAGCCTTTACTTCTGCCAATCCAACACTGGGCGGCTGGGATTCAGTCAAGCTGTGGCAGGGCCACCATTCAGTGAGAGACAAAGGCCATCACCCTCAGGGCCTCTACACAGGGCCAAGGTAATAATTAGCTCCTCAGTACCCCGAGGGGTTTTATGATCCAACAGTGGATGCAGGCTGCTGTAGGGGCTGAGATGGGAACTGCTGCCACCTGCCATGGCCTCTGTGGCGACTGCCTAAGGCCAGAGCTATGGGAAGGCCCTTCTTCCTTCCTGGCCAACTGAAAAAACCCCTGTCACTGACCTTTGGTGCCTGTGGGTTGAGGGATCTCTGGACGCTGCTGCCGAAACTGGGGATTCACTGCTACTGCGACTAGAGATTCCACCCCTGAGGGCTATTCGTGAGCCTCTTGCAGGCCAAGGCTGGGCTGGGCTCCTTGCGCTCTGCTCTGTGTCTGGTGCAACAGACGTTTCCCTTGGGCCTGTCAGGTCACCCTGAGCTGGAAATCTCCACTCTATTGTTCTCCACTTCTACTGCTCCAAAATTTGTTGAGAGTCCCTCTCTACAGGTATTTTATGGGCTGTGTGAGGAAAGCCTCCCTTTGTGTGTCTTTCTACTCTGCCATCTTGGCTCCGCCTCACTCTGTCTCTATTTTTGAAAAACCTGTGGCATCTTGTCTGAACTGTCTCATCATATCCACTCAACCTGAATGTCCCCTCTCTTCCTACACAGATTTTACTGATTAGTTTGCTATTTAGGGGTACGCTGCTCAATGCTCAACAATGAAGAATTGATACAAACATTATTACATCTTTTAAATATCTAAATCATTTCATGAACATTCACTTATTGAACAAAGGCTCAATTATTGACTCTCCTGAAAAGACTAGTTTTTCCTATGTGCGAGTTTTATTTCTATTCTAAGTGACTGAACCTAGAATAACCTTAGTCAGTGGAGCATGAACTAGATTAAGGAATTTTCACTGAAGTTCTAAATTACATGTCACAAGAGGGCAGTCTTTCCCTATTGTTCCCCAGATTGTAGCAATATACTTTTTAACCAATTACTTTTTATGGCTACATTGAAGAATTAAAAGATATTCAAAACAAATATTAACCAGTAAGCAGTTATTAGGCTTCATTATTTCCATGTATTTCTTTACATGAAGGTGGTTAAAATTTTTAAAGGAAAAAAAGGCAAAAATATTGGTTTTATTTTTTACCCTTGAAAAATGCTAAGTTAAATTTCCTACAGGCTTTGTCTAGATGAAATCCAAACATCTTACTAAAGTATTTAAAGAAATAGTCATCATTTGTCTAAATGATTGACCTTTAAACTAGTCCTGGAACAATAATGATAACAGGTTAATTGTAAAGAACTAGCAGAAGACTGTAAGAGGATATGTGAGGCCTACACAGACTGTACGTACAGTATAGAGAGAATCAGAAGAAGTAACTCCTTTCCTCCTAGATACTCTGCATTCCTCCATCACTTTCATGATTAAGCATAGTGACTTGGGGGGTGGAAAAAAACCTATTTTCTCTAATTTTCCCTTCACTGATTTTATTTTGTCCTCAAGCTTTTTCCCACCCTCTTTCTTAGTGATCAAGGACTTTCTGAAGACTTGGGGAATAGTCATGGAGTCAGAAACATCTGGCTTCAAATTCCATCTCTGAAATTTAATGACCTTTAGTGACTTACTAGACATTTAACTACAAAGCAGCTTCTTAAAACTCAAGGCCTCATATGGACATTCTGCACTCAGAAAGAAAAGTGATCCTTTATTTCCCTAAAGGCATTTTTATATTACCTGGATAAGGTAAAAGCTCAGTTTGGCAACAAATTAGAGTGGGTAACTAATTGGAGATTGGTTCCTGCTGGAAGGAGTAACATTGCTCATACCAGCATACAGTGCTTTATGGGAAAAATGATGCTGTGACTGGCCCAGGAAAAAACATTCCACCCTTTCCCAGCCCTTAAAGAAAGCAAGAGGGTATTGATAAGTGTTTAAGATCCAACTCTGAGAAAAATACACTTATATTTAAGTTTAATCAGCTTTGTTAAAATTTTTATCTGTCATCTTAAATATGGGTAATCAATAATACATTCAATTAAACTTTGTTTCAGCATTAAACAATTCCTAAGTTGTAAATACTCAAACTGAAAACTTACCAATCTTAGGAGATGGTCAAAACAATTTTGGGGAGAGAAGAAATATTGTAAGGAGAAAGAAATAAGCAAGGAAATTTGGACAAAATCCTTTTGGCACAAGAGGATGCTTGTCATTTGATTTTAGTGAGGACAAAGGATGGACAGTAGGCTGACCTGGAGATCAGCACCACAGCTTCCTTAACTGCCACTATTGTTGTTAACTGCCATAGTCATTGCCATTTAAGTTGTTTGAATGTCACCCAGAACTGAGATGAGAGAGACAGAAGGAGAGAGACTGGAATCGAATGTTTGTTCAAGGTAAGCTTCCTCTTTTTTCCATTCTTGTCTCCTTTGTCTATCCCAGGGAGAGAGAATTTGTGTTAAAAAGCTTTTCCTCTTTCTTTGAAAGTGATTTAGTTATAATTCAATTTTGACTTAAGATAAAGTTTTGATTTGCTTGACCATTTATACTGAAAAGGGAGCTAGAGAAGCATTCTATGACTAGTAGATATTGCCTCCAGGATCAAATATGAAATGCTTTGTTTGGCATTCAAAGCCTTTCATAACCTAACCCCCTCCTACTTTTCTGGTCTTCTTGCATGTTACTTCCCAAAACATATCTTTCAGTGCAGTGACACTGTTCTTCTGGCACCCCACAGGAGACACCCCATAACCGGAACTCTCTCCATTCTGCTTACTGACCTTCTTGGATTCCTTTAAGTTCCAATAAATCTCTCTGTCTGTCCGTCTCTGTCTCTCTCCTGGAATAGTTTCCCAATTCCTCTTAATTCAAGTGGCTTCCCTCTATTAATTATTTCCAGTTTATCCAATTATTAAATATATCCAATTTATCTTTAAAAAGCATGCTTCTTTTTAAAAAATATAGTTGTTTGTATGTTGTCTCCCCATTAGACTGTAAGCTCCTGGAGGGTAGACATTGCTTTTTGACTCTTTTGGTATCCCCAGTGCTTAGCACAGAGTAATGGTAATTTAAGGTTAATGGTGGGTGAGGGGAGAAGAGTTAAAGATCTTCCCTACCCATTAATAGGCCTCAATACCTTTTGCTGATTTCTATTGATGCAGTGGGTCACAAGGTCCTGCCTTCTGCTCTGAAAAATGTATAAATACTCTGAGGTGAGGTTTTTTTGTTGGGAGGGCTTACTCGTTAAAAGTGTTTGGCTAGATGAGGCTCTGAGTAGTCACTAAGGAGCTTCCCTCTCCCCCACTCCCCCCACACTCCACACCCTCACTTCCTGACTTATGAAAACCCAGATTTTGGTACTTCTCTCTCTGGTCACTATGTATGTATTGCTTATGATCAATCAGTTGGAAGGTCTGTCTGTTGATTTTTACTTCTCTGTATTTCTCTGAAGTTCAGGGTGCTGACTTTCTTCCCTAAACTAAGTGAATGATATATGTGCTTGATTAAAGAAGATTGTTGACCCCTCAAAAGTTGCTTTCCTTTTAGAAAAGCAGATCTAAGAATCTGTACAGTATGCCCTCCTGTGTATGTCAGAGTCTTTGCTGTTATACACAGTGCCTTGCAAATATATCTACTTAAATATTTATTAAGTTATGTATAAGAGAGAGAAATGAGATAGAAAATATCAATTCTCTCTTGAAATAATTGGGTTCATCATGGTTGGGGACTTTAGATCTAAATAAGTGAGAATCTTCAAAAAATACAAACTTTCAAAATATAATTTTAAAAAATGGATTTCATTTTTCTTTTGGCAAAAGACATGCTTAAGAGCAATAGTTGCATGGTGGGTTGTTAAGAAGTCTCAGCAGGTCACATTGTTTTCCCATTTTTCTATTTGACAAAAGTCACCTGAGATTCCTTCTTGTTAGAATTGGGCCCAATGGACCTGAAAAGAGATCAGTGTGAAGAGAAGGGAAGTAGCTAGAAAAGACTGATGATACCCATATTCTAAATGGAGAGGTGATCTAGGAAGCAGCATAACATATTGAATTTGGGCATTTTTCCATAGACATAGGTTCATATACTTCTTCAGACACATATTACTGGCTAAGATAAACCACATCAGTGGTGGGACTGTGTAGTGGTGGCAAAGCATGGTACAGCAGTTAGAGAAACTGAGTTCAAATCTTTATTTTGCCATTTACTAACTATATGACTTAAAATCAATCTCTGAGCCTCAGTTTCTACATTTATGGAATGAGGGGAGTAGATTAAATGGCTTCTAAGTTCCCTTTAACTTTACTTCTGAAATCTCAAGTATTGGTTTGATACTTCTTTATCTTGCTCTCTAACTCTTGATTCCAGCCCATTTCATCTTATACTTGACTTCGAACAGTTGATGCTGCCAAATGGGCACACCACATTAGTTAAGACAGTTCACACAGGAGATGCCTTTACTAACTCAATAAAATCTCTCTTTTATTCTTCATACCTAAGAGTTGCTTGGGTGGTAACCTCTTTGTTGTTCTTCAGTCATTCAGCTGTGTCTGACTCTTCTTGACCAGAATGTATATGGATTTTCTTGGCAAAGATACTGTAGTGGTTTTCTGTTTCCTTCTCTAATGGATTGAGGAAAACTTGCCCATGGTCACACAGCTAGTGTCTGAGGCCAAATCTAAACTCAGTGCTTTCTGACTCCAGCTCTTGATCCAGAGTCACCTTGCAGCCACTATTTGATCACTACTTGTGATCTCTACTTGATTTCTAACCCTGTCTTCATGATTTAGTTTCAATTTTTAGGTAAGTCTATTTCAGAATTCTAGCTCTCTTGATATTCTGTCTAGTTAATAATTTTCTTCTGTTTGAATCTTGGTTTTTATCAATTCTGTCCCCTCTTTTCTGCTTCAGATTTCTGCCTTTATCAATACCAGATTTCCTGTCTCTCAGGTTCCACTGTCCATTCAAGACATATCGACTGAAGAATTGAAAAAAGAAAAGCAAACAAGTTGACTTTATAATGAAATTCTAAACCTAAAGCAGGAAGAAAAAAATGTATATCTAAATATTTATGTTCTAACAACATAGCTTTAGTAAAATTCATATTTTAACCTCTTTTTTGTCTTGCAAAATATGTTTCTATAGTTTCTAATTATCTTCAAAGCCTTAATATTAAAGGGAATTTTGTCTATCATATAATTTCCAGAACTATTTTTGCCATTACAGGCTATATGATGGAACAATATGGAAAAAATAGTTTGATGTGATGATGTAAATGAAGATAAATCTATGCACATAAAGCAATAATGTTTTCCACCTTGGCCTCACTAAAAATATTGCTAATAAGACTGATGTAAGCTCGCTAATTAATACAACTTTCACAGACAGTTTATTATCTACCTTTTCAGGTTTCCTGTAGATGGGATAGCATGTTTACTCACACTCAATCTTCTCATAATGTTTCTTAATTGTATAATTTAAAGATTCTTCAGAGCTAGGGAACAGTAGTAATTGATAATTATATCCTTATTAATTTTTAAACTAATGCCTTATGTGTTATTTTGTTTTTTTAAATTAATTACATATTCTGATTATATAAATTGTTTCTAAAAATATATTGAATCAGGATGGAGCCAAGATGGCAGAGTAAAGACAGGGACTCACCTGAGCTCTCCTCTAAATTCCTCCAAATACCTTTAAATAATGACTCTAAATGAATTCTTTGAGGCAGAACCCACAAAAGATGGAGTGAAATAACAACTGACCTAGAAAACAGATTGAGGAGAAATAATTTAAGAATTATTGGACTCCTTGAAAGCTGTGATTTTAAAGAGTCTAGACATCATCTTTCAAGAAATTATCAGAGAAAACTGCCCTGATATCCTAGAACTAGAAGGTAAAATAGGAATTTAAGGAATCCACCAATCACCTCCTGAAGGTGATCCCAAAATTAAAATTCCCAGGAATATTATAGCTAAAATCCATACCTCACTGATCAAGGAGAAAATGTTTCAAGCAGTCAGAAAGAAACAATTCAAATATCATGGAGTCACAGTCAGGATAACACAAGATTTAACAGTTTCTACATTAAAGGATCAGAGGGCTTGGAATATGATATTCCAGAGGGCAAAAGAACTAGGATTATGACCAAGAATCACCTACCCAGAAAAATTGAATATAATTCTTCAGGGGAAAAATGGATATTCAATGAAATAGAAGACTTTCAAGCATTCCTGATGAAAAGACCAGAGTTGAATAGAAAATTTGACTTCCAAATACAAGATTCAAGACAAGCATAAAAAGGTAAACAGAAAAGAGAAATCATAAGGGGTTTGATAAGGTTAAACTGAATTCCTACATGGGAAAATAATATTTATAACTTCTAAAAACTTTCTTATCATTAGGGTAGTTAGGAGTATACATAGAAAGTAAATGTGTGAACTGAATATGATGTGTGTGTATATATGTCTGTGTATGTGTGTGTGTAAAATTATTCTATACACTTCTATTTATCACTTCTTTGTCAGGATGCAGATAGTACCTTTCTTCAGTAATTTGGGTATTTATAATAGTCAAAATGACATTCATTCAAAGTCATTTTTAAAACCATGTTGCTGTTGCTTCATACAATGTTCTTTTGGTTCTTCTTTCTTTACTCCAACATTTTGAGCATTTTTCCTTGTCTTTCTAAGACTGCTGAGCTCATAATTTCTTATAGCATAGTGGTATTCCATTACAACCATACACCACAACTTGTTCAGCTATTTCCCAAGGAATATTTGCAAATTCTAGTTCTTTGCCACCACAAAGAAAATTAGTATAAACATCCCATTCATATTCAGTTATACTTATTATTTGCGAATTTTCCCTCCATTTTATTTTTATTCACTATATTCTTTCTGCCTTATCCTTGTTACCTTATTTTCTCCCTCCAATCTCCCAATCCCATTTTACCCACCCCTCCAAGAGGTGCCCCATATCTTTGGTCCTACATATATATTTAACCAATTACCATGTGTTGTTCTTCTATTTATCAGGTGTGTGTGTGTGTGTGTGTGTGTGTGTGTGTGTGTGTGCGCTTGCACTCTTGTGGGTATGAAGTGGTGACCTTCTCTAGTGTAGAGTTGGGCAGAGGGAATAAGATAGTTCAGAACTTAAAATGTATATAAAATAAATAAATCAATAAATAACTTGTGATCTGTTGTTCCATCTATCTACCTAGTTCTCCCCTGACTCCCTTCTGAGTATGTATAATCTCTGTTTGTAATTCTCCTTGTTCCAGATCTCAATTCCTTGACTCTGAACAAATCCTTTATTTTATTTATTGATCAACTTGTTGATCTGAATTTTTGTATAGGCTTGACATCCTATTCTCGTGTCCTTACCAAATATTCTTCAAGGTTCTACTGTCTGCCTCTCACTAAAACTCCCTTCTGCTTCTACTCCTCTGCCTCATGCATCATACTTGTGATGGTTTCTGCCTCTACTTTATTTGTTTTCTTTCCTCTTCTTTTCTCTATTCATTTATTCACCTTCTGCTTTCCATCACCCACAAACCTTTTACCAAATATTGGAGGTCAGAGGAGCATGGGAGTTTAATTTGACTCACTCTTCTAGTTTTGGCTATCTGTTCTTAAGACTGTTGAATCACTTTCTTTTGTGGGGATGGTTAAAGGATAAGATACATGTACAACATTTTGGAGTTATCCATAGTGTTTGATAGTTGATTCAAACATGGTATGAGATACTTTAATGTAATTTTTGCATATTTTTTTGAATGAATGTGAAATACCTTATGATAATGACTATGAGTTTCTTAAGTTATTGAACTTTGATGGTTTTTTATTTTTCTTTCATGATTGTCCTGACCTAATTTTAAATACACACAAATTTATATTTGTGCATACATATATCCTCACCCCACCCCCTACATCTTATATTATATATATATATATATACATACATATATAGATATAATCTGATCTATGTGTAGCTACTTATATATTTGCATAATTTATTTTTTGAATGACTTCTTTGAGTACTATTTTACTATTTCTTTAACACATTTGCAACATTGTAGTCATTGTATTTTGTATTTTAAAAGTCATTTTGTATTTTAAAAGAAGTGTGCTAAGTTTGCAGTGTTTGTGAAGCCATAGAAAAGGAGGATGGAATTAGAAAGGACTTTAAGGCAAACTAATAACATAAACTCATAAACTTCTAGGGATACTTTTACGTGCTTAGAATTATTGTGTCTCTAGAAAGTTGAATATAACTTCATCCTATGCAATTTTTTCCTTGGAGATAGCTGTTCATGACACTTCATTTCAAACATTTGCTACTGTTGTTCAGTCATGCCTAACTCTTCCTGACTCCATTTGGAGTTTTCTTGGCAAATATATTGGCATGGTTTGACATTTCCTCTTCCAGGTCATTTTACAGATGCAAAAATGGAGACAAACAGGATCAAGCGACTTTGTTAGGGTCACATAGTAAGTGTCTAAGGACATATTTGAATTCAGGGAGATGTTTTCCTTATTCCAGGCCAAGAATTCTATCCACTTTGCCACTTAGCCACTGTATTTCAAACATAGTACAAAAAAATTAGTTCAGGGAGGGAATGGTGGTCAGCAATTTTATTCATTTTCTTTTGGCCCTCAAACCTTCCCATGACATTCTTTCAGCCTCCAAAAATCATTCAGAAATAGAGTGGTTACCAAACAGTGACTATCCCTTGAGGTCAAGTGATACTGTGACACCTATTCTATTGACAGCAGAGCCAAGTATATATAACTCATATAGAATGAATATTCATCACAGGATTCAGAGAAAAGGAATGTGGTCTATAATAAAAGGTTAAAGAAACACACAAAAGAGTGTCAAATCAAAATATAGTATAGTTTCTTGCATGATAGCTGCCACAGAGACTCAGGAATTAGTAGCTCTGGATTACAATACTACGAATAATGCATTTCCATTTAATATTTCTCTCCAAAAGATATTAAATATTAAACTATGTTTTCCTTAACATTAAAAAAACATGTTTATTGATATATTTTGTTTTTTGCATCATCTCATTTCTGAATATATCCTATGTTCCTCCCTTACATATAAGACTATACTTTTCAAAAAGAAAAAAAGAAAGAGAAAATTCAGTAATATTTGAGTCTGACAATGTTCTTCATTCATTGTCCCTCACCACTTCAAAGAAATGCCTTTTTAAGTTCAAGAATAAGAAAAGGTGGAGATCATTCTGAATGACACGAAACCAGCATCAATCTCTAAATTATTGCTAGTTTATTTCTCTTCAGGAATATATGCATGTATGCATTTTAATTTGAAATTCTGAACTATCCACCTCAACAAATCATCTTGTCTGGAATTTGATTTGTGAAGCAGCCTGAATCTTGAGTGTTTCAAGATGAAAAAGCATGAACTCTATCATTAAGGACTGGGGAAAACATGGTCATACCTTCAGAATTGATCCAAAAAGTCATTTAAATAACTATGTAAGCAATATCAAACACAAAAGCCTGAACAAGTGAAATATATAAGTAATTGCAGTTCAGTTCCCTGAAGGAATTAATGGAGGTTCTGCTGCAAGTTTCAAATTGAAGAAAGATTAGCATATCATGAGCCTAAAGATTATTAGATCATTAAGGCACTAATTCCAAAGCTAGAAAGGATTTTTTTAACCCTTAAAATCTGATTCAATGTTCCCTCTGACAGATGTGCATGAACTTGTTAATAATGTAATCATTTTTAGCTTTTTTCTTATTGAAAACAGTTCAAGACATGTTTTTAACTATATAAGAAAAGATGGCATCCAAATATAGGACTACATGGGATAAATTGAATATCTGACTATTTTTGCTTATGACTTTAGAAAACTTTCTCAATTCATATTTTTATTCATCCTTAGGATCTGACAAACCTAATTGTTATTACTTTCAGTAAGAACCGTATGTGTGAGAAAATGTTTCTTGATAAAAATAGGCCTTAATAGCAATAGTATTTTGAAAATATCATCCTTATTAAATAGATAATTTTTTCCCTTAAGTATTAATGCCATAAAAACGTCTGTTTCAACTTAAGTTATAGGCACATTTCATTTTAATGAGATCAGTGCATTTGGTGGTTTGATGATAGATGGTATGCATGGTATACAATTTATTTTTCAAAGATCTTTTGAAACTCAAATTATAGTTTTTCTATTTAGACAACTAGAGCAAAACAGAGGGGTTGCTAATTTACACCAAATAGACAAAGAAAAACTTTAATTCATCACAAAAATATTTTTAAATTTTCAGGTTTATTTACAAGATGAGGTATTAATGAGCTACATTTCATTTCCCCTTAAATTTTTCTTTGACTGCACTGTTACATTTCTGTGATTCATTGTAAAGAGAAAACATTACAAGATTACTTCACCCAAAGTAATAACTTTTCTTTAAGTTACATTCATTCAGCATTTATATGCTCTTATAATAGGAACAAAATTTTATAAATGTTTGCTATATTATATATAATTTCTTTAAGTTCTCCATTAAAAATTTCTCCATTTAACATTTTTCCCTGTCACAGAGCCAGTGTGAAAATAGATATTCTAACTACCTCAGTTTGCTTGAGCCCCGCAATTATCCAGGTAACCAAGAAGAGCTATACAGGATTGACTGTATTAGCTAAAATACAGGGCTGCTTGACGTACCAATAATTCTTTGCAGTGACTAAGAGTAAACCTAGCTGGACATGAAGGAAATCAGCAGTTTTGAAGTCAGTTAAACTCTTACCGGCTTTGAAGCAGACGCTGAGCCAAATGGTGGTTTATGGACCTTCAACAGACATCCTTATCTTTATCGACTCCCCAACTGTTAATTATAGGGCTCTTGGACACATCCTGTTTTATGATTTTGGGTGACAACCTCTCATCTTATTGTTTATACTGAAGCCTTGAACTACCTGCTCTACTTATCACCAAGAATGCCTTTTGATTTGTGTATCAAAAGGCTACAGCTCTGACACCTGGAATTCCTTACTGCCTCATTTACTGGATCTCCTCCTCCTCTTGTGAATGGTGCTCCTGACTTATTCCTTTCCTGGACCTGCCAAATTCTTTTCTTTCTCCCCAATTACCTGCCTTCCTTTGTTTGAAAAGTATAAATACCTTACCCTTTTCAACTGGGCTTTAAACTGCAATTTGCATTTCAAAAGATCTTACACAAATAGGTTGTATACCATGTAGTTTTGTGGAAATCTGTGGACTCAGTCTCTTTTTCAGAAATAAATGCATTTATAATCTTTGTAAACTGTGATCAGACTCTGGCTCATTCCAGTTCCCACTTTTTGGACCTGGGGTTTCTTTCATTTTAATAGGTCACCAGTTTGATTAATTTAAAGAAAACACTTGTTAATTATTTGTGTAAAACCACAACACCTTTTAAAAGTTTCATACACAAGTAATTACATTTATAAAGTACATTATAAAAGTAATTTTGTTTTCATATGTTCTTTGTTTTAAGCTTATATAATCCCTGTCCCAAAATCCATTTCCTTATTGGTTGAAATGAATGCCTTGCTTGTGTGAGGGGTAGGGTAAAGTTGGCAAGAGAAGAAATCTTCAGTTCTTAGCCAGTCTCCATCATTCAGGTGCTCCTGGCTTCTGGCTTTAAGAGAAAGAAGAAAGAGGCCAATCCTACTTCATGTTGTCTAAGGAAAAGCTCTGGGAAGATATAAGAAGAGCCAGTAATCTCCATCAAATCCCTATTTCCAACTTATTTTTCCTTAGCATGAGATCCAGAATATTCTCTCTTAGTTGAGCCATCTCTCAGTGGGGGGAGCACTTTCATTTTGTATTGTTTGGTATGTATTCCTCCTTGGTATCTGTTTTGCAATGATTTAGATAAATGGGATACTTTGCTAACTGGTATTTCTTTATTAGAATTACATGGGAAAGGGGTCAAACCTTGGATATAGAGCTTAGGGTACCTCTTCCTTCCAGAAAAAATATCACTTGAGAAAGAGATAAAAAGTTAGCTTGAACTTGATCATGTGTCCCAGATAATCAATATAAAAAGGAGAAGATAGATATACTTATAGTCTTGTACCCCATTTCTTTTCGGAGATCTGAGCAGTGATTTTGTTGGCAACTTCCTGCTTCCTCTCCTGGAAAAAAAATCTCCCTTTGAAAATTGTTGGTGAAGAGACTAGAATTCTTTATTTTTATATGAAGCAATTTTAAGACACACACCCACACACACACTCACACGCACACATACAATCAACAATATACAGTATTTTAGATAGACTATCAAAAGCATTCTTTCCTATATCTAGTATTACTCAAAACTTGAACACTGAAAAGTACTGAGAAAACCAAAATACTTTTTATTCAATCCCTGAAGAATTATTATGCAATTCTTTTAATGACTTCAAGTTTTTCCTTGAAAGAAAAATACTATCTCTTTTTCACTAATACTAGTGATATTTAAGATTTCAAGCTATGTGTTTTGTTACCTGAGAACAAAATTCTTAATTAAAATAGTTTTGAAGTAAATTTATTGTCATGTAGCAGAAAGGAGAGCAGAAAAAGAAGAGGTGGCCTACTCCTCTCAAATGTCTGCAAGTTACACTTTATATAGAATTCAAAAATAGGAGTAAGGAAAATAGTAACTGACTGGCCAGCATGGTGTCAGTTTCCAGATAAGTCATGTGGGTTTCTTGAGATGTATAATGCAAAAAGATTTCTCAAAGTACTTAAGTCCAACTTAAGATCTGATTCAGTTTCAGGTCAGCATAAAGTAGGTCAATTCTCAACATCTGTTCCTAAAAGTTTGAGTTCCAATTTCTCTCCCTTCCTCCATCTCCACCCATCCCCACTGAGAAGGCAGGCAGTTGAATATAGGTTATATATCTGTAGTTTGGCAAAAGATTTCCATTATAGTCATGTTGTGAATGACTAACTATATTTCCCTCCATCCTATCCTGCCCCCTCATT
Source organism: Potorous gilbertii (assembly GCA_028658325.1). NCBI lineage: Eukaryota > Metazoa > Chordata > Mammalia > Diprotodontia > Potoroidae > Potorous > Potorous gilbertii. Next base: position 383,100,561 of record CM053771.1, read on the forward strand.
TATTCTATTTTCTCCTTTGACCTTGTCCCTCCCCTAAAGTGTTTACTTCTAATTACTCCCTCTTCCCATTTGCCCTCCCTTTTATCATTCCTCCCACCCTACTTACCCCTTTCTACCCTACTTTTCTGTAGTGTAAGATAGATTTTCATGCCAAATTGAGGGTGCATGTTGTTCCCTTGTTAAGCAAATTGTGATGAGAATAAGCTTCACTTTTTGTCTCTTACTGCCCCCTTTCCTGTCCAGTGAAAATCCTTTTTCTTGCCTCTTTTATGAGAGATAATTTGCCCCATTCCATTTCTCCTTTTCTCATCCAAATATATTCCTCTCTCACCCCTTAATTTTATTTTTTTTTAAGATAGCATCCCTTCCTATTCAATTCATCCTGTGCCCTCTGTCTATATATATATGTGTATAATCCCTCTAACTACCCAAATACTGAGAAAAGTTTCAGGAGTTACAAATATGATCTTTCTGTGTAGGTATGCAAGCAGTTCAACTTTAGAAAATCCTTTATGATTTCTCTTTCCTGTTTACCTTTTCATGCTTCTCTTGATTCTCATATTTGAAAGTGAAATTTTCTATTCGACTCTGGTCTTTCAATCAAGAGTGCTTGAAAGTTCTCTATTTCATTGAATGACCATTTCTCCCCCTGAAATACTATACTCAGTTTTGCTGGGTAGGTGATTCTTGGCTTTAATCCTAGCTCCTTTGACTTTGGGAATATCATATTCCAAGCCCTTCGATCCCTCAATGTAGAAGCTACTAGATCTTAGGTTATCCTGATTGTATTTCCACAATATTCAAATTGTTTCTTTCTGGCTGCTTGCAGTATTTTCTCCTTGACCTGGGACCTCTGGAATTTGGTACAATATTCCTAGGAATTTTTCTTTTCAGATCTCTTTTAGGAGGTGATCAGTGGATTCCTTCAGTATTTGTTTTACCCTCTGGTTCTAGAATACCAGGGCAGTTTTCTTTGAGAATTTCATGAAAGATGATGTCTAGGCTCTTTTTTTGGTCATGGCATTCAGGTAGTCCCATAATTTTAAAATTGTCTCTCCTGGATCTATTTTCCAGGTCAGTTGTTTTTCCAATGACATATTTTACATTGTCTTCAATTTTTTCATTCTTTTGGTTTTGTTTTGTAATTTCTTGGTTTCTTATAAAGTTATTAGTTTCCATCTGCTCCATCCTAACTTTTAAAGAACTATTTTCTTCAGTGAGTTTTTGAACCTCCTTTTCCTGATTTTGCTTTTTAAAGCATTCTTATACTCATTGGCCTTTTGGACCTCTTTTGACATTTGAGTTAGTCTATTTTTGAAGGTATTATTTTCTTCAGGATTTTTTGGGTTTCCTTTAGCAAGCTGTTGACTTGCTTTTCATGATTTTCTTGCATTGTTTTCATTTCTCTTCTGAATTTTTCTTCTACCTGTCTAACTTGATTTTCAAAATCCTTTTTGAATTCTTCCATAGCCTGAGACTACTGGATATTTATTTTGGAGATTTTTGATGTAGAAGCCTTGACTTTTATGTCTTCCTCTGATGGTATGCATTGTTCTTCCTCATCCAAAAGGATGGAAGAAAATACCTGTTCACCAAGAAAGTTACCTTCTATAGTCTTATTTTCCCCCATTTTTTGAGATTTGTCCAGTCAATTATTTCACTTTTGAGTTTTTTGTCAAGAAGAGGGTATCCTTTAGGGACCTGTAAGCTCTTATTTCCTCCAAGGTGGCACAATCAAGGGAGAGGAGTTTACTCCTCTCCTGGCCAGTGCTCTGGTCTTGGAGCAACCACAAGCACTTCTGCCAAGGATCTGCATGTAGAAATCCCTCTCCACAGCCTTCAGAAGCTCCACCAACCAGTGCTCTTCCTCACCCCAGGATTGCCACTCAAGGCTGAGATTAAGATCAACTCCTCAATTTCCCCAGGGTCTTTAAGCCAAGGGCTCTAAAAATGGATGCTGCCAACACCTGGGGCCACCTAAGGCTGCCTGGGACTAAGGTTAGCAGGATGGAGCAGGATGGTTAGCAGGACCCTGCTCCATTCTCACCCAGGTGAAAGAGTTTTCTCACTGACCTTTGGAGCTCTCTTTGGCGTTTGTGGGTTGAAGAATCTGGGAACCACAACTGGTACCTGTGATTTTGTGATCTGAAACCTGCTCCAGTCCTATCTGAGCTGCACCTTGCAGCTAAGGCTGGGCTACTGTCTGTTATGAGCCTTGTGCAGTAGTCCTTTCCTGTTGGTCTTGTAGGATATCTTGGGCTGGAAATCTCACTCTTTCATTTTGTGGCTTCTGCTGATCTAGAGTTTGTTTAGAGTTATTTTTTACAGGTATTTTATGGTCAATTGGAGGAAAACTTCTACAGGTTTGTTCTTCTACTCCACCATTTTGGCTCTGCCTCCCAGGCAACATCTTCTGAACCACATATTTGCTTCTTAAATCTGTCTTTCTCTTCTAAGTCAATTTATTTGATTAGCAATGTTAATGAAATGGTTAGCAAAATAATGCAGCAGTCATAAAGTTATACCTTGAGTCAGTAAATCTCATTTTTCTCAATTCAAATCTGACCTTAGACATTTACTAGCTGAATGACTCTGGAGATATCACTTAAACCAATTTGCCTCAGTTTCTTCCTCTGTAAAATGAGTGGGAGAAGGAAGTAGCAAACTACTCTAGTATCTTTGCCAAAAAAATTCGAAATGGGGTTGGGAGGAGTCAAACATGAATGAAAATTACTGAACAATAGCAAATGATAATGAAAGTCTATATCATGATATGTAAGAAAGGGAAAACTCACCCAAGTCAGAAACAAGCAGGTTAAACCACCTACACAGATCAGAATGGAATCAGGCTCATGTGTAGCCCCAGTACCCACAATCTAGGTAAGATAGAGAGACTTGATCCTTTAAAAAATCAATGTAATATAGAGTTGAAAGATTATGCAGAATAGGAATTTGAAAACTGTGTAGATATTCCATAGTTCAGAAGAAAGAACAACATTATGTGGTACATGAGGAATCTTATGTGAATATCTTCCTGCAAGCTTCCATGGCAATGGCAAATGATGGTTTCTTTCCATCATATATTTAATTTATTTAATTTTATTGATATTTTCTTTGTTTAAGACATCTGGATTCCCTAATATAAAAGAAAAAAAAACAAATACAAAGCAAATTATTTTGACAGAACTAAGCAAAACATTAATCAAGTCGATATTAAATATGTGACATGCCCTAATCTCTCATCTCAACAAAGAAAGGAGACAAATGATTTAAACACATATGTTTTGAGGAGTCATGTTATTTCACAATATTCAATTTCTCATGTGTTTTTGTTGCTGTTGATGTAGGAATTGTTTATAGTGTTTTCATGGCTTTCCTTCACTTTGCATAAGTTCTTATAAATCTTCCATGCTTCCTGTAATCATCATATTCAATATTTCTTACAGTAATGTTCCATCATATTCATGAACCACAATTTGTTCAGTTATTCCCCAGTAGACTGTTCTTTTCCAAGTATTTTTGGTCCCTGAAAAAGGGCTACTCTAAGATTTTGTTGTATACAGGACATTTTGTATACTGACAGCTTTGGGGTATATACCTATCAAAGGGATCTCTAAATCAAATTATATAAGTTAATCATAAAATTCCAAATTGTTTTCCAAAGTTGGATCAATTCATAGTTCTCCCTGGGCCTGCATCAGTGTACTTATCTTTCCATTATATCCCCAATCCTGCCTATTCTCATGTCTTTTCATCTGTGTTAATGTATTTAGTTTGAGTCCTTTTTCCTGGATCAACTTATATTTTAATATTTTGTTTATATTTACATTTATTTCTTTCTATTATGATGTTTCAGTACATATAGATACATGTACACATATATATCTTTTTGTGTATGTGTATAAAATGCACTTGATGTCCCATAGTACTTAGCAGTGTAAGTACCTAATAAAACACATTAACTAGATTGATTTGATTTGCATTTTTTATTATCTATTATCTGGGGCAATCTTTTACATGGTTGATGCTAATCTACAATTTTTCTAAGATTGGTTTTTTTTATATCCTTTGAACATGTATCAGTTGAGTAATGACTTTTGATAACATGCTTTACACAATGCCTGGCACATAGTAGGTGCCTTTAAAAGTGTTTTTTGACTGATTTTACATTTCTGTTAGTTCAGTGTATATTATCCAAATTTGAAATACAAAATTCCAAAGTGAATAAACTACTTTCCTTCTGATCTTAGTTGCTATGAATTTGTTTACTCAAAACCTTTATTTCCTGTAATTCTAATCATTTGTTTAATTTTGTAATCGCCTCCAGGACTTGTTTGATTGTTAAAAATCCTCTGGAAAATAGCAATTGAGTTTGTTTTTAGTTTAAATGGCTAATTCTTATTATATGTGCTTAACTAAAATAAAAATGCTGGACAGTCATGAAAATCTGTTTTGGAATTATTGGTAAGTATAAATTGCAATGAAAAACCTTCCAGGTGAATGTGTGAGAAGTGCTTTGTTTAAATAACTGGAATTAGTTCATTGTAATTCAAAACATACAAAAATAACTTAAAAGTGCTTTGGAATGAGTTTAATCTAACCCCACAAGGTATCTGGAGCAGTTAAAGGTGATCTCCTATCAAATGCCATTAGCTTAATGACTCCTAACTGTGTTCCCTTACTTCAGGAGCCTAGTAACTAGCACTCTACTTCCATTTAACTACTTAATATGGAGCAGCTCTACAAAATTATATGTATTTCATTGGCCCAATTTATACTGGATCAGCTCCTTTGTATTCTCTACATAGAGGTGAGTACATGGCATAACCTTGTTATGCTTCCAAATATCTTTTCTACAAATGTTCATAAATATACTGCTTGGAAAGTTGAAGTAAAGCTACTTTTGAATCAAGAGACATTATTCTAAGCAAGTATTAGAGAAACTGGGGAATATAATAAAATGGGAAATATGATAAAAATATAGATTTTTTTTTGATAAATGTTACATCCTATATCATTAATGATCTCTTAGGGAATTTGAAAGGATCTTTACTAGAAATACAATGTTATCTCCCTATCAACCATCAGGTGGGGAGAAATGCATATTTGCATTGGGAAATAGGAAATGGGAGTATAAATTGAAAAAATACCCTCAAAATAAAATGACATCAGAATCAGGGTAGATGAAGCAGAATTTGCAGAACAGCAAATGGTGTCCTCTCATATTTGCCTCCCTGTATAAAATAGTTGATTTCTTCATTTGAAGATAATTATTGCTGATTTATATTTTGAATATCATATCTTGTTTTGCAAAATAAATTAATTGAGCAATTGAGGAAAAGTTATCTAATTTAAATTCCCCCCAAACAGTAAGAAAGGTAATAAATAAATGAAAAGAACCATTGCAATAGGTTGTTTGTCCCTCGTTTTCAAGGAAGACCATGGCATTAGGAAAATGATGATGTGATTTTCCAGTTGACTTTGATTTGAGTGAGGGAGGTTTGTGCAAGGTCATCACCCTCATTTTCTCCTCCTGAGTCATCTGGATGACTGGAGATGGCCCAGGGTGCTATGGGAGACCCTGGCCTTTTTAGGCTAAGGCCTTTACAAGTACTCACTTAGAGTGAGGTAATGCTCATTTGGAGAATAGGCATCTTTAAGAAATGAGTCAAAGTATAGGCTCTTTAATTAGAAAAAAAAAATGAAGCTAGGAGGGCAAACCCCTCAGAGTAGCTGTTTCAAAGAGAAATAGTTACCATTGACATTCACTCTAAGCCAGGAGTTCCCAGAATATGGCCATTGAGAGGAGCTTGGGTAGGGACATATTGTAGTCCAATCTTAGAGCTTCAGAGTAAACTGGGTTTAAGGTTTTGTGAAAGACAGATAGACAGACAGAAAGAAATCTGGTCAGTAAACCCCAAGTTCGCTGGGCAGCTTCAGGCAATCAAATTTTACCTTCCTTTGGAGAGGAGAAAGAGAGGGAGAGGATGATCTGAGTTACCCAGCTAGCTGATCCCTATTCAGGCAATCTATTCCACTTACAGACAGTGTTCCCCACAACAAGTGGGGAAATGAATAAAGTGTGTTTAAGGAAACCTATAAAGATAAAAATTAGTAGATAAACTGAAGAAATGGATAAGTAAAAAAGAATTCCTGATTGATATTATACATATTAGCCTGATATTCTATCACATGGTAAATTTTATAGGCTAAGAGGTTGAGGAGTTATCTCTAGAAGATGGAAGGAATAATTGTGCCAGGGTTATAACTAGAGTCTAAGTGTTAATCACTGAATCAACAGGCTATTAATGTGCTAGTCACTGGGGAGAGAAGTACAAAAAATCCATGATTACTAGGAGTTCACATTTTAATGGATCAGACTGCAAATACATATATACATATATTCAACCCAATGAAATGAATAAATAGAAATGAATACAAAATAGTAAAAGAGGACCCTAATGGTTGGGGAGATCAAGAAAAGCTTCATCTAGAAGATTACACCTGCAAGAAAGAGAGGGACTCCATGAAGTGGAAGAAACGAGAGAGTGATTCCCAGATGTAGGATGTCCATTGTAAAATCATGGAAATATGAGGTAGAGTGTTATATGTGAAGGTCAGGAGAAGACTAATTGCACTGGGCTGCAGAGTAAAGGAGGAGGAAGTGATTTCCAGTATGGCTGGAAAGAAATGATGGTGCAAGGTTGTAAAAAGCTTTAAAAACTATACACATATTTATATATAATTTTAGAGACAATAGGAAGCCACTGGAGTTGATTAAGTAGGGGAATGTAATGTTACTAGAACAGGAAGATCATCCCTATCCATTAAAAGGCCTATGTGACATGCTTTGGACTCTGGCCCAGCTCACAACTGTGATATAGCCTGAGTCACATGGAGCCCATTGTGGGAGGAGCTTGACCAATGGATGGAGGAATTTTGTGTAGGGCACCTTATTTGTAAGGAGACCTAACAGAATGAATGATTAAGATGTTGGCACTCTCTGAATTGGGAGGGTTATACCTTGCTAAATCTTACTTCCTGGTATCCTAATAGTGATTCTTTAAATAAATATTTTGACTTTGCCTTTGAGGAAGAGAGTTTATTATATTTTGTGAATCTACCCTGGAAATATGTATGCATATTCATAGAAGTGGCTTTGGGTGTCACATGGTGTTAACAGGGAGTCATTTAATAAAATTTCAGTATTTAATAAAAGCAACTTTGATAACAGTGTATAAGAGTGACTAGAGCTGTGAAAGACTTGAGGTAGGAAGATCATGTAGGGGGCTATTGCAATAATTAAAACGAGATGGGATGATAACCTGAACTTAAAAAGTACCTGCATGAGTAAAGACAAAATTGTCAGTTGTGAAAGATGCTTTGACAAAATTTGACAACTGATTAGATGTGTATGATGGAATCTAAGATAATACTGAGGTTATATATCTTAGAAACTGGAAGGAGAGTGGTGCCTTCTACAGAAAAAACAAATATATGCCTCCTCTGCATAGAGATAATAATTTAATCTTTAAGGACTGAAGAGGTAATCTTGAAACAGAATATAAAGAGAAAAGCAAAGATAGCTTAGGAATGAACCTGAGAGAACACTCACAATGAGGGGATATGACATGGATGATGACCAGAAAAAGATACCAAGAATGATGATTCAGAGAGCAGGAGAGAGTAGTGTCATGATAAAGTAGATAGAAGAGAGTGTCCAGGAGGAGAGAATGGTTAAGTTTCAAATTCAGAAGTTGGAACAACAATAATAAATCCTAGAGTGGTTGAAAATCTTAATAAAATTGTTAAGAAATTTGATAAAAATGTAATCAGAACTCTAACAATACAAAAATTAATGATTTATTAGAGGTAGTAGATTATTATTTGCTTTTTAAAAATAATAAAAATCTAAATGTAACATGGCAGGAAATTATGTAAGAAAATTACCTAGAACCAAAGGGTTATATAGCTTGGGAGAATCTAAAAGTCACTAAGACAACATAACCCCTGTTTGAATATACACTGAAATTGTTATTAACATCCTAACTTCATAGGTCACAGCAAAAAAATCTTCAAACAGACTTTGTTCAGTTTTCTTGTGAAGGAATATCAGTCTGAACCCGCTAAAACTCCTTATCTACAATGAAAAAAATGCAAAAATTAGTAAAAAAATAAAAGAATAATCTTCCAGTGCGTAAATGAATTTTATTAGAATGAATGATTTTTAAACACTGCCTTTGAGAAAACTAGATTTTAAAATGAAAATGCAATAGGCAAAAGAAATAAATGAAAAGTTAACAAATCCAACCCTTTAAAAAAGTCTATATCTCCTGCTTTTCTTTGCAATACAAAGATCTAATGTAACCCTGAAGTACTTACATTGGAAAATGCTATCTACTTCCAGAAAAAGAACTGATGGAGTCTGAATGCAGAATGAAGCATACTATTTTTAATGGTTTTTTTCTCTGTGCTTTCTTTCACAGCATGACTAATATGGAAATGTATTTTATATGACTGCAAATGTATAACCTATGCTAAATTACTTGAAGTCTTAGGAAGGTGGGAGAGGGAGGAAAAGAGAGAATTTAGAACTCTAAATTAAAAAAAAGTTAAAATTGTGTTCCTATGTAATTGGGAAAAATAAAATCTCAAAATGCTTTCAAAATTTAATCTCTATTTCTTTTGTACAAATACACAGTAAAATCTAGAATTTATTTCAAACTTCATATTAAATAGGAGTTGTAAGATATTTTTCTGAAAGATAAAAGGTTTGGAGATCAAATAAGTTTAGGACCTCCTGATCTAAGTGATGATCTACTGATTATAAGGTAAAAAGGATAAAGAAATATTTGTTCTCAATACATAAAAGTTAAAATATAGGACTGGAGTAGAAGTTTTTATGTTTCAGCTGATGTAAGAAAAAATAGGGATAGCAATCATGATTATACATAAAGCTAAAGCTACACTAGATTTAATTAAAAGAGATAAACAGGGAAATGGCATTATGATAATGATACCACAGGCAAGCAATATCAATATACACCCTATATGCGCTGAACACTATCACATCTATATTTTTAAAAGAAAAATTTAATGAAAATAGACAATAGAGAATAGTGAAAGACTTTAATGTTCCCTTCTCAGGATTAGATAAACCCAACCAAAAAATAAACAAGAAAAATATCAAGGAAGTGACAATCTTTTTGATAAGTTAGATATCTGGAGAGATATTTTAGATAACCTAGATATCTGGAGAGAACTGAACAGAAATAGAAAGGAATACACCATTTTCTCAGTGATACATGGTACCTCTACAAAGATTGACCATATATTAGGACATAAACATTTTATAGTTAAAAGCAGAAATATTAAGGGCATCTGTTTCAGACTACACAATGCACTAAAATTTTATTTAATAAGAGACCAGAGAGACATACAATGAAAACCAATAGAAGATTAAACAACCTAATCTTAAAGGATTGAAGAACTAATCATAAAAATAACCAATAATTTCCTTAAAGAGATTGACAATAATGGGTCAACATATCAAAACCTATGAGATACAGCAAAAGCAGTAATTGGAGGAAAATTTATCTCTAAGAAAAAGCAGTAATTAGAGGAAAATTTATCATTAACAAAATGGAGAAAGAAGGAGGTGGAGCAGTGTTGCATCTTAACCTTTATTATATGATAGTAATCATCAAAACTATCTGGTACTGTCTAAGAAAAAGAAAGGTAGATCAGTGGAAAACAGTAGGCATACAATTTACAGGAGCAAATGACTATAGTAACCTTGTGTTTCACAAATATGAAGACAAATTTTGGGGATGAAAATTCAGTATTTGGTAAAAATTGTTGGAAAAGCTGGAAAGCAGTCTGGCAGACATTGAACATAGATGAATGCCTTACACAATTTACCAAGATAAGGTAAAAGTAGACCAATAGACTTTATATCTAGACCATGTATCTATTTTTACAATAGATACATGGTCTAGATATAAAGGGAGATTATAAGAAAATTTGAAGAACATTGAATGTATTAGTCTATATATTTATGGATAAACAATTTTTGGATAAACAAGCAATAAAAAGCATTGTGAGGTATAAAGTAGATATTTTGATTGTAACAAATGTAAAAAATTTTATATAAACAAAATCGATATTGATAAAATTAGAAGGAAAGCACAAAATTTGGGGAAAATTTTGTAGTTTCTCAAAGTTTACATCACAAAAATATGAAGAATATTTTCAAATTTGTCAGCGTATGAGTCATTCCGCACCTGTTAAGTGGTCAGAGGATGTGAATGGGCAGTTGTCTGAGGAAGCCAAAATAATTTACAGTCCTATGTAAACAGGCTCTAAATCATTACTGATTAGAGAGATGTCAATTCTAATAACCCTGAGATGTCATTTATACCTATCAGATTGGCTAAACTGATGAAAAGGAAAAGCAAATGCTGCTGGGTATGGGGGAAAATGGGGACTCTAATTCATTGTTAGTGGAACTGTGAACTAACCCAAGAATTTTGGAAAGAAATATGAAATTATGTTCAAAGAATTATTAACCTCCTTAGTACCAATATTAGGTCTATTTTCCAAGATGATTAGGAAAAAAAGGAAAGGAACCTATGCTCTAAAATATTTAAAGCAATTCCCCTGGGACTGGCAAAGAACTGGAAATTGTAGAGATGACCATCAGTTGGGGAATGACTGAACAAATTGTATTATATGATTGTGATGAAGTACTATTCTTATAGAAGAAATGATGAGCTCACTGATTTTAGAAAAATATGGAAAGATTTGCGTAAAATAATGAGAGCAAAAAGAACAGAACCAAGAGAATACTGTATACACTGAAAGCAGTGTTGTTTTAAAAGCAACTGTGAATGACTGTCACTTTGGCAATTATTATTTTTTTCTTCCTTTCTTTAAAAATTTTTTTATTTAACTTTTTAACATTCATTTTCAAAAAATTTTGGGTTCCAAATTTTCTCCCCATTTCTTCCCTCCCCCCACCCCAGAACCACGAGCATTCTAATTGCTCCTATCACCAATCTGCCCTCTCTTCTAACATCCCTCCCTTCCCTTGTCCCCATCTTCTCTTTTGTCCTGTAGGGGCAGATAACTTTCTATTCCCCATTATCTGTATTTCTTATTTCCTAGCAGCAAGAACAATA
>CM053771.1:383112240-383141295 GCA_028658325.1 Potorous gilbertii
CCTTGACTTCTATGTCTTTCCCTGATGGTAAGCATTGTTCTTCTTCATCTGAAAGGATGAGAGGAGATATCTGTTATCCAAGAAAGTAACCTTCTATGGTCTTATTTTTTTTCCCCTTTTTTGGGCATTTTCCCAACCAGTTACTTGACTTTTGGGTCCTTTGTTAAGAGTAGGGTATACTCTGGGAATCTGTGAGATCCAGTTCCTCTAAGGTGGCACAATCAAGCATGTACTGGTCTGGACACAGAAAGGGATTTTTATGCCCAGAATTTTAGCAGTTACCTCTCCACAGCCACCTAGCCTCCAGTTCTGCCAAGTCAGCCCTCGGGGCTAATTTTCAGATAAACTGGATGGGCAGGGCAGCCATTCCGTGTGTAAGACAAAGACCAGCTTGCCCAGGGCCTCCACCCAGGGCTGAGGTAAGACTCAGCTCTTCAGTGCCCCCAGGCATTTTTACACTCCAACAGTGGAGCTTCCATATGGGCTTCTCTGCAACCTCTGTGGCTGCTGCCTGCTACTGGAGGTGTGGGAAGGCCCTTCTCCCTTCCTGGCCAGCTGCTAAAACCGCATCACTGACCTTTGGCACCTGTGGGACCAGGGATCTGAGGACCTGCTTCTGCGACTGGAGATTCCATCCCAGAGGTAGCCTCCTCCCAGTCTCATTGCCACGCAGTGGCCACGACTGGGGGGCTCAGCGCTCGACTCTATGTCTGGCATGCCTGATGTTTCTGTGTGCCTTTCAGGTCACCATGGGCTGGAAATCTCCTCCACTCTGTTGTTCTCCACCTCTTCTGCTCCAAAATTTATTGAGAGTCCCTCTCTACAGGTATTTTATGCGCTAGGGGGGAAGGGGAGGGAGATCCTACATTTAGTGTATCTTGCTAGTCCTCTATCTTGGCTCCGCCCCCCCATTTTGACAATTATAAACACCCAGATTTATTTCAAAGGATCTCTGAAGGAAGATGCTATTTGCATCCAGAGAAAGAACCATAAATAGAAGTATGCTTCATATGTTTTTACATACACACAGGTACATGTGTTTATATACATGTGTATGTGTATATATATACATATATATATATATATATATATATATATATATATACATATATATGCATGTTTAATGGTAACCATCTCTAATGTGGGGGAAGGGGAAGGAAAAAGAAAGTTAAATGATAACTTTATTAAATATATAAGAGGAAAAGCAAATTATAAATAATTTATTTGCAGTTTCATATGCAAGCCTTTTAAAAAAATTCTACTTTGTTATGGAAATGCTGGTTTTATTTCTTAAGTTCAGAGTAAAAAGAAAACAAAATAAGTACACGTAGTCAAGCAAAACAAATCCTCGTATTGGCAGTGTCCGAAAATACAGGATTATTTTTCTTTTAAAAAAAGTAAGATATATCTCAATAATTGCCAAAATGTGACACAGAAACAAGATGTAAGAATATGCTGTTGAAAAATGGCTCTGATAGACTTGTTTGTTATAGGGTTGCCACAAACCTTTGATTTATAAAAAAATCCAACAATGTCTATGAAGTGCAAAAAAGAAAACAGCAATAAAATGAAAAAAAAATCAAAACAAAAAGAATATACTTGTCCCATGAGAGCTCCACTTTTTCCATGCATCATTGAGGAAATAAAAACAAAAAAATATGAATCTTTGTGTTCCATAAGTTATGCTCCAGGAGAATATGACAGAAAGGAGAGAGGGACTTAGTATTCCTTGAAATCAAGTCATCATAATTGAAAATCACTTTTGAAAAAGCCAATATGAGTTGTATCCCACTCCTATGGTGAAATCTCAGAATGAATTACTGCAAGTAAAGCAAGCTGCCTGGCACACTTACTTTAAAAATAAACAAATAAAGCAACATCCATTGATTTTGTTCTGGATCAGCATTACTACAAAAAATGGGTATTGACAGGTGATGGAAAAAATGTAATTACATTGTTTGAAGTAAAACAAGTTGCAGCTACCTGGTTCCCTGGCATTTTAATTTTAAAAACTAAAACCAATAGGATGATTTTAACTTTGGATGTTAATAGATGAAACTAAACTTCTAAAATAGAAAATAGTTTCAAAATTTATAATTTGAAAACCTTTCACTAATTTTTGGCATGCAAATTTTGTACATATAAATCTTATTTATAGAGTTAAAATTTTAAAATGAAACAAAATACATCATGCTTAAATTGATTCGAAAAATGCAAGAATGGAAATCAAGAGAGCTGAGCAGGGAAATTATGTTATGCTCAAAATAGCTAATGATGTAATGTAACTTTATTTTAGTATATAATGAAATATGAATTCCAAATACATATATATATGTACATATATATTATATTCACCAAATGGCATATAATTCAAATAATTAGAGGAAATGTAACTGCATTTAAAAATAAAAAGACATACAGTGATATAGTTGTGGATGTCTTCATCTTTCAGACTTTGGCAAATCTGGTAAGAAAGAAATGACAAATCTGAATATAATATAAAATGTTAGAAAAACTTGGCATTACAGCAACTTGATGTTTCAAATAGTAGGATGTATAAGAGAAGATGGGGATTTTAATATTGCAATATGTACATATATACCTGTATGTAGATACAAACACAGGCAGCTAGGTGGCTCAGTAGATAGAGCACTGGGTCTGGAGTCAGGATAGGCCTGAGTTCAAATATGACCTCAGACCCTTACTAGTATATTTGCCAAGAAAAATCTATGGACAATATTGGTGTGCTATGATCCACATGAATAGTTGGACACAACTTGACAACTGAGAAACAATATATGTGTATGTAGACACACATATACATTTATATATATACATACATACATATATACATACATACACATGTCTTTTTCATAGTCCCCCCCAAAAGATTATGGTGGAGATCATTTGGATGAAAACCAGTGTAAGGAAAATCAGAAATGATTTTGTCATTGGAATAACAGACTATCTAGAGAGAAATAGGGAACAGATGAGTTCAGGAAAGAGATTAGGAACCTAATAGACATGATATAGTAGAAAAGGGAGAATTCAATAATCCACATATATTCTGGATCTCTGAATCTTCCTGAATCAGATTAGCAAATAAATTCTTAGATTGCCTTGATTAGGATTTCATTGTAGAACAGATTCAGGAACCATCAAAAGAAAGATTTATACTGGATTTTATTCTTATTACCACAGAAGAAATTATTGCTGGGATGGAAGTGATAGAAATTTGGGAGAGGAGGAGTTTGTACACCTACCTAGAGAATAAGAAAGTCAAGTGTACTTTGAAATGTGCCATAGATTTTGGAGAGGCAGATTTCAAAGGTCAGAGAAAATTTAGTTAAATGCAACCATTTGCAATTTTTAAAGGAGAAGTCATTTTTGGAGAGAAATGAAATTATGTAGGCAAAAAGGAAACTTAGAAGGAAAACCAAACATTAAGCTCTTGAGATAGAGACAAGATGGTGCAGTATCAGGAAGAAGTATAATGAGGCTTTCCTCTACAATTCATCCAAGAAGATCTAGAAAATGTTTAAGACTAAGATTTGATCAGGATATCCAAGGGAAAAAAAATTACAGTGAGTCATTTTTCTAGTACAGGGCAACACAGGGAGACAGTGATCTGTAGACACTGGCAATGGAATCTAGCTTGGGTCACACAGTGCAGAACATTCTAGCACAGGTAAAGCCTATGGACTAAAACAAGAAGAGGTTCCAAACCCAGCAGAAAAAGGTCCAAACTTGTTCAAGACTCAGGAATAGGTGCTATCTGGATGCTCAGGTGCTCACTACCCAGTTCAGGGTCACAGATCCAAGGCTGATTAAGGAGTGATAGCATACTAAGTTGAAGTCTTGTGTATCTGGGCTGTGTGTCTGAAAGCAGTAAGTTCAAAAGCAAGGAACAGATGTCTGGCTTGGACAACAGAAACAGAATGACATCTCATTCTAGCTTCCAGACCTATTTGAAACCTTCAGCTGAATAACTAGGGAGGAATCTAAGACCAAATGAGAGCATGAGAATCTGTTGTTTTGAAACAGTAGAAGTTGCTATCTGATAGAGCTTGAGTTCAGCAGCAGTCTACTAGAACTCCAAATGTATTAAGCCTATAAGTATGTTATTCAAACCCAAATTCAAGTCAATACCTTTCAGATTTTTATGCTCTGGATCACACCACTTTGGGAGCACTGAAAGTTAGCAGATCCCCAGCATCAGGTGTCTTAGAAATATTGGAATAAATAACACTACTCTCAATTCCCCTAAGCAGCAAGAGTAGCCCATATATTTACTATAGGAATACACAGATCCCAGCCCTAATGTAAAGTCTGAAGTGAAGAGGTCAGCAAGAACAAGAAGGAACAAACCAAAAATAAAAAAAAAACCCAAAACCAAAACCCAAAACAACAGAAGTCTACTGCAAAAAGCTATTCTTTAAGACACCAATCCATAAGAAATGAACAATATATCTACAAGGAAAATAGTGATGAAAAAATCACAACTTGAGTACAAGTTAAATTATAATTCCTGGAAGAAACGAAGTATGAATTTAAAAGAATTTACAAAAATTTTAAATTCAACGTGAGAGTTAGCAGAGAAAAATGAAGTTATGGAAGAAAGAATTGCCAAGGGAATTGATAAATGATAAGTGGTACAAAACCATTAGAATAGATAAAATAGAATCTAGTGACTCTATGAGACAATGAGAAATAATAAAGTCAGAAGACTAAAAAAAGAGAAGAAAATGTAAGTTATCTCATAGCCAAAGCAACTGATCTCAAATGTATCGAACATAGATAATTTAAATATCACTGGGTTAAGAGAATTCATGTCCAAAAACAATGACTGGACAACATATTTTGAGAAATCTTAAAAGAAAGATGTTTGATCTCTTAGAAAAAGAGGGCAAAATGAAAGCAGAAAGAATCCAATATCTACATCCAGAAAGGAATGAAAACTCCGGAACATTATAGTTAAAATATAGTTTCTAAGTCAAAGAAAATATAATGGAAGTAGTCATAAAGAAAAATAAAATCAAAGCCCAAGGAATCACAGTCAGAATTGTACATGATTCAGCAAGTACCATTATAAAGGAACAATTTCAATATATTTAGAACAACAAAAGCTTGAAGTTTATATCCAAAAAATCTTTACCAAGTGTAATGGTAATTTAAATGGGGAGATCTGTCCCATGCATTATTAGGCCTACGTGACCTTCCTGGGTCACATGGAAGTCTGAGTCACATGAAGCCTGTGGAGGGAGGAGTTTGCTGAAGGGGTGGAAGAGGAAGAGGCAGAGCTGGAGCAGAGCTGAGAGGAAATTAGTGAGAGAGCAGTCAGAATTGAAGGATGCAGGCAAGCCTGCAGGTGGCTGTGAATGTGAGAAGGGCATTTTGTTTAAGAGAAGCCTGTTTATGATTTGTTTAAGGGGCCTGGTTTGAGGGAAACCTAGCAGGGGGAAGGCTTGAGAATTGTGTTCTCTGGATTGTTATTATTTATAGATTTTTGTTACTATGATGAATTTGGCTTTCTGGTCTGAATAAATGTTTTGGTTCTGTCTTCCATGTGGAGAGTCTGTGGTATTTCATGATTCAGAATTGCACCATGATATTCATTGCTGCCATGGGTACTGTGAATATCACATCAGTGCTACATCCAATAATCATGAATATAAATGTTATAAGAGGAAAAATGAACTTTAATTAAATAGATGACTGCTAAGTATCCTTGATAAAAAAAACCAAACCCAGAATATCAGGGATGGGGAAACTTGTGGCATCAAGTTCACATATGAACTTCTAAAACCTCAGGTACAGCCTTTTGATTGAGTCAAAGTTTTACAGAACAAATCCTTTTATTAAGAGAATTTGTTATGTGAAGTGTGGATTCATTCAAAGGACCACACTTGAGGATTTAGAGGGCCACACGTGGCCTCAAGTCCACATGTTGTCCATCTGGTATAGATAATCTAAGGTTGCAAACATATAAGTCAAGAGAAACAAACAAACCAAAAAAACCATCAAGAGATCATTAGAATCAAAATAAAGACAGCATGTTTACATTCTGATCTCAGGAAATGATACATATTTCTCTTCAGAATTCTTTCATCATTGGGTGGCATAGAGGCTAGGAGTTGTTCTGTTATATTTTTTTGACATTGAAAAGAAGAATTAAAAGGAAAGAGAAGAAGAATATACTAGATGAGAGAAAGGGAGAGGAATGATGGGGATAAATACTTACAAATATTTATACATGAATTTTTTGTCTACCTCATTAGAAATGTCAGCTCTTTGTCTACATTGTTTCATTCTTTGTGCTTATACCTCAAAAAAGCATGCATGCCACTTAGTAAATAATTGTTTCCCCTTTGTTTTGTGGAGGATCAGTGAAATCGCATGGTAATGTTTTGACTTGGCAATGAATTCGGTTTAAGTGAGACAGAGTAGCAAAAAGTCATCAGCTTCACTCTTTCTTCCAGAACCACTGATGTCCAGTGGTAACACTAAGAATGACTGATGATGGCCCAGAATGCAGTGGATTCAATTTGGTGTCTTTGATGTCTGACCAGGCTCTAAGGGCTCTACACCTATGCCTAGCCACCTACATGGTCATCGAAATAAATTGTTCTCATCTGCCCATTCTGCTAGGGGAAGTCTTCCTGTGCTCGCCTAACTCACTGTTGGATTTAAGACCTATCAGTTAACCTAAGACAGTATTCCCAGGGTGTGGCTTCTCTGCATGTGGGTGACAGCTGGATACCAAAGGTGGATGAGCAGCTTTGAAAAGAGTTCAACACACCATCATATGAGAGGTTCTAGTCCCCCCATATTGTTGACTGACTGAGTCCAGTTGTGTTTGGATGGGTCAAAGGCATAGAGGCAGGAAAAGAAAATTTGTGACTGCAGAGCAGAGAACAGGTCAATTTTAATATAACAAAGAATGTGTGAAGGGGGATAGTGCTAGGTATGTCTGTAAAGTTATATGGGAACCAGACTATGAATGGTTTGATATGACAAAATTCAGTTTTTAATTTTATCTTGGAAGTAATTGCGTGATAAGAGATTTTGTCTTTTGGGAATATCAGTATAGTAGTTTTGTAGAAGATGAATGGGAGTCTGAAGGCAAGACAAAATTGAGAAAGCCAGGTTAGACTTCCAGAATTCATTACTTTCTTCTTATAGGTATATTTCACCTTCTTATATGACTGTAATCAAAACAATTTGTAGGTCATGACAGATGTTTATTAATAGGTTAAGGACTCCCATTCTCAGGTAACAAACGATTCTGTCAAGAGGCCCATACTTGAAGTCTTTCCAACTTTATAAGAGCTACTTGAGTTTGTACTGTTAGCCTAGCTTACCTCCACCCTGTGATAAGGAAGATTTTAAAGGAGTCATTTAAATAAGTGCCACATAGTGCTTATTGAATATTGCACTGTTTTGATCAAGTTGTGTACACTGCTCTAATATGCTTTGGAAACATGATATGCAAATAACATTATCTTAAACCATTTTCTTTCATAATATTTTGCTGATAATTTCAATGTATTTAAGTTGTTAATAGTAAGTTAACAAGGCTCAAACAGCTTTACTTCTAAGAAATGGAAGATATTTTCCCAACAAATGACAATGACAAATGTCATTTGACAAAAATGTTAAACGTCCTATTTTTTCAAACTTCCATAAGAATATTTAGTATGTTAGAAGTAGGAAGCAAGTAATAAATTGAATGAACTCATATTGTTTTTCTCCTGATTTAGACCTTTGGAAAATTCCTTACTGACATTTTTCCGTAAACATCTGCCTTAAAAAAATGAGATAATAAAATTTCCTGTGTGTTATGCAAGAACTTCATTTCCCTGGTATAAAATTTGTCATATATGCAAATATGTGATAGATGTATATATAACTCCATAAATACCTATATGTATATCTATACACAGGTATCTATGCATGTGTGTATGCACACATATTGTATCTCCTATAATTGCATACATTGTATCTCCTATAATCTCATACATTGTATCTCCTATAATCTCATACATTGTATCTCCTATAATCTCAAACATTGTATCTCTTATAATCTCATACATTGTATCTCCTATAATCTCAAACATTGTATCTCCTATAATCTAATACATTGTATCTCCTATAATCTAAGGCTGTTAGTAGTGGGGACAGTCAATATTTGGTTATATATCCCATGCAATGGGTTCGACACTTCAGACTTATAAGATGCCCAATTATGTTAGGCTAATGTTAATCGGAGCTAGTATGAAATTATACCCAAGAAGCATTTCTGAAAGCCTCTGAACGTTCTTTTGGAACTTTCTGGAAGTTCCAAACTCTGTCTAGATATTTACATGAATTGTTAGAGCTGAAAATACCAAGGTGTGACTTTTATTAAATAAAAACATGCAATAAAAATCTCCATTTGTGTCACCTTGGCGACACGAAATGGTATATGCTATATGTAATTTCAGAAAGGAGAAATGAAGAATTTCACCCAAAATGCTGCATTTGCAGTGAGAACTATATGCCAGTAGAATTTGTCAAAATATTGAAGACTTATTTATATTATTTATCTCTATATATTATTTAATTTAAAAAATATGGTTTCATATTACTAGTTTGTATTTGTTTGAAAATTTTATGTGGCTGTAAAGTAAAGGAAAATGCAATAACTTTTGGTTCATTAAAACTCAAGTAGCATTTATATTTAAAATCTTCAATGGTCTTCCTAAATTATATCCTCTTATTTTTTTTAAGAGAGCTCTGAATAGATGTATTAAACTTAGTATGTAGTAAAACTTGAGTAGATTGTAAGGTCATATTTTTAACAATACCTTTCAAGCTACATATAATCAATTTACATTAAGATCAATAATCAATTACATTACTTAGAAATAGTAAATGAAATAGACATTTGATATTTAAGTATTAATTGCTGTTGCGAAAATTTCATATAAATGGAAAGTATAAAATGGAAACATTTAAGTGTTATGCTTTATTGTGTGAAGTAGATACTTCTACTGTACAGAATAGAGGATCTTAGGTTTTGATAATGATATTTGAAATTTTGACAGTAGCCTGCATTTTATGATTTGAATCGTTAGTTTTACTGCCTTTTAGGACTAATGTTACCATTGAAATTCAATGTCTTGCCTTCTCTGCAGGATCTCTCTCTCTGTCTCTGTGTCTGTCTGTCTGTCTCTCACTTGCTTTCCTACAGCAATTATCTGTTATTTACCTTAATGGGTTGCAAGGTACATAAGGGCAGGAACCATACCATCTCCCCCAGGACCCAGCACAGTGCTCTATTCACAGTAGATGCTTAACATTTTCCCCCCAATGAATTGTCTCAATGTTATACACAATTACACTTCTCTCATGGCATTTTTTTTTCCCATCAGCAACAGGAGTGTTTCCATTTGTGTATGTGTAAATCTGTTTTGTTTTCTACAGGTAATGAATAACTTTATTTCAAAATGTGTCAACAGTAGAGTTGTTGTTTCCCCTTTCATTTGCTGTTCAACATAAAATTGTGCCAGGCTATAATTCATACTATTCTTTCAAAACAAGTGCTATCCAGAATACTGTCAACCAATAAACATTTCCATCTGTTCATGTTAAAGCAATTCTATTCATCATTTGTCATTGTATTTTCTATTTAAGTCAAAAGGTTGGGTTTTATATAACAATAGTTTCTTCAAATTCAGAACAAGCTGGATATTATCCTTTCTTTTGTTTGTTTTTTTTTTAAGAAAAAAGAGATATGACCTTCTTATTCTCATATATTTCTGCCATCTCTCTAAATTATAAAACAACTTTTTGGGCTGAAATAATCTCTTCTTTATAACTAATGATAAAGTGATTTGATTCAAGAACTGAATCCCTATTGAGTTAATATTTAACAGTATAAAATCCCCTTAAAGTAATAGTTATCATGTGGAGTATTTTATTGGAAAATTTAAAGCATTTCATCCAAATCACAGTTCAAATAAAACTAATTTCAACTTTCTGTCTTTGATCATCATTTGTAAAGGTTATAAAATACATAATATAGAAGAATATAAGTATGTAAAATAATTATCATATAAATTTTAAACGACTTCATGGGGGAAATATTGCTGTTTCATACCATTTCTTGGCATCAAAGTAGGACAATACGGATAAAAATAGATGAAAAGAATCAGAGCATTTTGTCCCATTTACTATTAGACCTGGAAGATGATTTAGAGATTAGCAAGCACAATTCCCCCATTTTATAGGAGAGAAATCTTAGGTGCACCAGGATAAGCAATTTGTCTGAGGTCACCCAGGAAGTTACTGGTCATTCCACAATGAGAACCTAGATCTAATATTTAATAGAATACATTTTTCATTATACAATAACATTTCAATTGTAAAAGCAAAGATAGTATTGCATAGCAATTTTTTTAAAAGATGAAATTATTTAGACTGGAATGACTGCATGAACAGAGTTTTGAAAATATCTGCGTGTGTTTGTCCTTCATTGCCGAAGAAGTCCATGCGATCAGAGAAATGATGACATGACTTGCACTTGACTTTGTTTTGAGTGAGGGAGGACTATGCAGGTCACCAGCCTCACTTCTCCTCCAGAGTCATCTGAATCCAATGACCAGATATTCATCAGGATGACTGGAGATGACCTGGGATGAGGCAATTGGGGTTAAGTGACTTGCCCAAGGTCACATAGCTAGTGAGTGTCAAGTGTCTTAGGTGAGATTTGAACTCAGGTCCTCCTGACTCCTACACTGGTGCTCTATTCACTGCACCACATAGTTGAAAATATATTTGTAGCATAGAAGGAAATGTAACCCTATATAGCTGTCAGCCAACATTGGTTCTTTGTAAATTTTTAAAATTTTTATTCTATCTTAATATGTAAATGTTTGAGTTGTGTTTTGGGTCTCCTTTCCTTGCCCCTTCTACTTGTCCTTACTATTTGTCAATTAAATTTGAGTATTGAACTGGCCCTTGTCGTTGTGATATATTATTCCCAGAATCTGAACTCATTAAGGGCATATTTTCTCTGATATCTCTGGTTGCCCGTAGGATAACAACATTGTAAAGAAAAAATAGCTTTGGTTGTTTATCAAAACAATGACCAACTACACCTCCATACTGGAACTATGTTGAATAATTTTGTCCACTAAAGCAGTAAAAATCAGAAGGAGAAGGTAAATCTACATTTCTTACTAGTCTGCATATTTGTTTTTCAATGTTTACTTGTGACAAGTTTGGTCATGTTTTTTAATTTTTTTATTCTTTCCTGCTCTTGTTAAATGTGTGGAATTGAAGGGAGAGATGAGGTTAGCAATAATGATGCCCCAAAAAGGGCATCAATTGTAACATTTTAATGTTATTCACAGAAGAGGATAGAACATTACCCAGAAGGAAGCACAGGCAAGAATGATAGCTTTGAAAATAACATGTAGAATTGTATATGTTTGCATATATACATATATACCTACATGTGTGTATTTACATATTATATATAAACATGTGTATGTACATAAAAAAGAGATGTTTAAACAGAGCAGTGTGAAATAAACATTTATGGTTTCATAGAGAATCTTATTTTGACTTCTACCATCTGTATGGAAATGTTTTTAATGTTTAATTTCAGAATGCTTTTCTTTACAATATTGTTATCTGTATAAAAATTGTTTTCCTGATTTTACTCAGTATTATTTTCCTTTATGACTCTCATTATCCCTACTCATTTCTGATGAGTATCATGTATTTTTGCAACAAACTGTGTTTGTATGCATGCATGCATGTATGTAATATATGAGTATGTAATTACTTATACCATTGAGTGGTATAAGTAATAGAAGTTCATTTGATGCTCATTCCTCCATCCCATTCCTTCATGTTTTCATCTTTTCTTGAAATTTGATCATGAGAAATGTCAAGTCCCCCCCACTTCTTAATATCTTCTATAATGCATTACTTTTTTGCCTGTAATTTTTCCCTGTTTCACATGCTCAGAAGAAAGCCAGTTACCCCCAAGACCTCTTGATTTTGTTGTTAACACCTCCAATACCTTTTTGTCCCTATTTGTCTTCATTTTTTAGGGGGGATGCTATTGACAACAGTAGAATATTGGTATTTGGAAGATGAGTCCCTCTTTATATGGGAATCTTGGGGTTATTAAAAAAAGTCTTGAAATTCCTCGAATGCAATTGAGTCCACATTCTTCTTTCCAGCTCTGGATCCCATTTGTCTGTCTTTGTTTTCTGTCTCAGATATAAATATGAAATATGTATGTGTTTCTCATCCAGATGCATATGGATGGTAAAAAAAAAAAACTTTTTCATCCATTTAGCCTTTACTGTGTATATGGTTGTACCAAAACCTTTTGAAAGGTTAACATATACAGTACTCTAGGACTTGATGTAACTAGTACTATCATCCACAAATAGGAGCATCTTTTCACAAAGATGTGCTGCATTGTTTCTCGCACAGTATGAAATGTCTTCCCCCCCACAATAATACCAGGTTCTAGATTTATTTATTACCTTAATAGTTTTTTAAACTTTTAATCACATTAACCTCATCTTTGATTTTCTAGATTTCCAATTTGGTATTCAATTGTGGATTTTTAATTTGTTCTTTTTTCTATATATATATTTTTAAGTTGCATGCCTAATTCAGCAATCTGTTATTTTTCCATTTTCTTGATGTAAGAATTTAGAGAATTAAAATTTCCCCTAGGTACTGCTCTGCTGCACCCCATACATTTTGATATGTTGTCTCATTATCATCCTCTTTAATGAAAATATTGATTGTTTCTATGATTTATTCTTTGACCCACTTATTCTTTAGGATTAGTTTATTTTCCAATTATTTTTTAATCTGCTTTTCCACTGCTCTTTGCTGAATGTAATTTTTATTACATTATGATCCAAAAAGAATACACTTAGTATTTCAGCTTTTCTCCACTTGATTTTGAGGCTTTTATGCCATATTATGTGGTCAATTTTTGAGTATTTGCCATGTGCTTCTGAGATAAAGGTATATTACTTTGTGGGAATATACATACATGTGTAGAACTTTCGCCAAAGGTCTGTCATATCTAACTTTTCTAATAGTCTATTCACTTTCTTATTTTCTTTCTTGTTTATTATTTTGAGTTGAGTTTATTGAGTTCTGCAAGGATACAGTTGAGGTCCCCCACAAATTTAGTTTTTCTGTCTCTTTCTACCTGTAACTCACTTAGTTAAGAATTTTGATGCTATACCCCTTTGTGCATATAGCTTTAGTATTGATATTATTTCATTGTCTATAGTAAATTTTATCTATATGCAGTCTCCTTCCTTACCTCTTTTAATCAGGGCTATTTTTGTTTTTGCTTTGTCTCAGATAAAGATTGACACTCCCAGTTTTTTGTTTCGTTTTGTTTTGCTTTTTTTACTCAAGCAGAAGCATAATTGATTCTATTCTAGTCCCTTATTTTTACTCTTTGTGTGTCTCTCGGCTTCACATATGTTTCTTATAAACAACGTGATGTAGGATTCTGGTTTCTGATCCACTCTGCTCTCCCCTTCCATTTTATGGTGGAGGTCATCAAATTTACAGTTATGGTTACTATCTGTGTATTTCCCTCTGTCCTGTTCTTTCTTCTGTTTGTCCTTTCTCTCCTTTCACTCTTTCCCTCACCATCAGTGTTTTGCTTCTGTCTGCTACCTTCCCTGATCTGCCCTTGTGTCTATCAGTCTCTACTTCCCCCTTTACTTAATCTACTCTCCTCTACCTTCCCTTTCAGGTAAAATAGCTTTCTACATTCAACTGACTGTGTATGAAATTTGCATGGAGTTTTGATTTTGAAACCTCTTTATTGAAGAGATCGGTGAATTCTTTCAATGCCAATTTTGTCCTCTGGTTCCA
The DNA here is from genome assembly GCA_028658325.1 of Potorous gilbertii. NCBI lineage: Eukaryota > Metazoa > Chordata > Mammalia > Diprotodontia > Potoroidae > Potorous > Potorous gilbertii. The sequence continues at coordinate 383,126,158 of CM053771.1, forward strand.
GGATAGCAGGCTAGTTTTCTTTGATAATTTCTCAAAAGATATGGTCCAGGTCATCCTTTTGACTATGGTTTTCAGGTAGTCAAATGATTCTGATATTGTCTGTCCTGGTTCTATTTTCCAAATCAGTTGCTTTTCCCATTATAGATTTTACATTTTCTTCTATCTTTTTTTATTCTTCTGAATTTGAGTGATGCTCTATGTGTCATAGAGTCATTAGCTTCCACTTGCCCAATTCTAATTTTTAAGAAGTTGTTTTCCTCAGTTAACTTTTGCACCTTCTTTTCCATTTGGCCAATTGTACACTTTAAGGTATTGTTTTCTTCAAGGGATTTTTGTATTTTCTTTTTCATTTGGCTAATTCTACTTTTTAAACAACTATTTTCTTTTTTCCAAGATGTTGACTCTTTTTTAAAATAATTCTCTCATTTTCTTTCTCCTATTTTTTCCACTTCTTTTATATGATTTTAAAGTGGAGCTCTTCCATGAGTTCTTCTGGGCTTGAGACCACTTCCCATTTTTCCCCATAGGAGTTTTTCCATTGTCATCCCCCTGAGTTTGTATCTTGATCTTCCCTGCTATCATAATAACTTTCTATGGTCAGATTTTTTATTGTTTTTTTTTTGTTCATCTTTTTTGGCCTTTTTTTCCTTTTTTTTCACATTTGAGCTCTGCTTCCAGGGTATCAGGGGCACTGTCTCAGGCTTCTTGTGTCAGGAGCTGCAAGCACTAGTTGTTTACCTGGTGCTGCATGGAAGGGTTGGGGGTAGGGGTGAATGGCACTGAAGGGACCTGAAGGGTCTAGCAACTTATCTGTTGCTGAGCTGGGTCTAGTGGTGGTTTCTGGCATGTGATGTGGCAGTGGGATGTTTCTGCATTTCCTTTGAACACCTACTGGCAGCTTCCTGTTTGCCCAGGACTATGCTGAATTGGGTGGCATCTGGCAGCTGTCTGTTTGCTTAGGCACCTGTAGTGTGGGTGTTTACCTGTTTTCCCAGGGTTATACTGAAGCACAAGGAGTTTGGTCACTGGAGGTTGCCTCTTTACTTGGGGTTCAGCTGAAGTGTGTCAGTTTTCAGAGCTGGAGTCTACCAGTTCCCCTGGCTATATTGAGGTATGATATTTGCCTGTTCCACCACAATGGGGCTCAGGATCTACCACTGGTTTGCTGAAGTGGAACTTGCTGATGGCTTGCTGAGATGTTTCCTGTCCTAGATTGTGTTCCCTTTTTACCTGAGCTAGACAGACCTTTCCTGGGGATCTTCCAAGTTACTTGGGCTAAAAGATTGTTTCACTCCATTTTTTGCTGGTTCTGTTGCTCCAGGATTTGTTTTGGGATGCTACTTTATGGTTGCTTGGAGGTGAATATGGGAGAGTTATAGAAACTTACTGTGCCATCTTGGCTCCCAGAAGCCAATTGCCATTTTAGATGATCAATTCCACTTTTGGATAACTTTAATTTTCTCTTCTATACATTAACCTAAATTTATCTCTCTTTTTAAAAAAAATATTTATTTAACTTTTCACATTTATTTTCACAAAATTTTGGGTTCCAATTCTTGGCCACTACAAAGAGAACTGCTATAAATATTTGTGTATATGTGGGTCATTTTTCCACGTTTATAATCCCTTTGGGATACAAATCTAAGAGTGGTATTGCTGGGTCAAAGGTTATGCATACTTTTATAGAACTTTGAGCATAACTCCAAGTTAAATGCATCCTTTTTTTTTTTAGAGTGACAGATAAGATAAAATTCCTAGTGAAGAAGATGAAGGGAGGGGAAACCATGGGAGGTTTGATGAGGGGCAAACATGTTTGGAAAAGGCACTTTGTTGAGTGGTATATGTAATCATTTAAGGAGGTATAAAATATTGCTTTGTTTTAGTAAGGGATCATTTAAAATAACGTAACAGATTTGTAGTGAACTACTTTACCAGGGTCTCTTGATTTTCTCTACATTCATTTAGAAGTTTTGTAAGTAGGAGGAAAAGCACTCGTCTAATCCAAGGCTGAAGCTTTGCATGACAGGAACTTTAATAAACTTAAGAAGCAAGGAATTTGTTAAAACAGGATAGTGTGATTCACTGAGAGCAACTTGGCCTAGGGATTAAGAGAGGGACTTGAAAAGAGAATTGTTAGTGGAAATATGATAGCCTGGGAAAGAACTGAACTGCAGAAAGATTGGAGATCAAGGTCAGAATTTAGAACAGGGTTAGGGGTTGCAAGGCAATAGGAAGGGGAGAATGACAGTTGATGATCAGAAGAGGAATTTTAGAATATGCATATGTATCTTTCTAAGGGCAGCCTATATTCTATTTCTGCTAATTTCTGCAAAGTTACTTGTTTTTAATTTATCTTTAACCAATAATAGTAATAATCTTTGTATAACACCTATTTTGTGACAGACTCTGTCCTAAGCATTTTACTACCTCTTCATAGGTACGTGCTGTTACTATCCCCATTTTGCAGGTGAGGAAACTGGGGCAGAGGTAAAATGACTTGCCCAAGGTCACACAGCTAGGAAGCATCCAAGGCTGACTTTGAACCTTGATCTTCCCAAATCCAGACTTGGTGCTCTAGCAACCACTTGGTTGCTTCTCTGTGATTGGATCCATGTCTAAACTCTGAAGCAGAACCCTATCACCGTTTTTAGCCAAGAGAAATAACCCAAGGACATGTACAACACCTCCTGTGATTTACCTTTTCCAAAGAATTCTCCACTAACATTTTCCCTCATAATCCCAAAGTAAAAATCGTCAAAGGACTCCAACTCACCACCACCCTCCTGCTCCAAGGCCATCAGTCCTTACTTAGACCAGTCTCTTTAGCCTGATCAGACCCAACATTTCCTTATTAAATTTCTTCTAATTAGACTTGAGTTTTTGTTCTGAGTCTATCAAGTTCTTTTTGAATACTGATTCTGTCATCTAACCTATTTATTCTGCCCTGCAGCTTTATGCAATATGCAAATTAATCAACAGGACATCTAAACCTTTATCCACATTACTGATAAAATATTAAATAGCATAAGACAATAACATTTCTCTGAGTTTCTATACTAAAGAATTCTACCTAAGTTGATAGCAAACCATTAATGATTACTCTTTGAGGCTAGCCTTTCCAAAAGTTCTTAATCAAGGTAATTTTACTTTCAACAAAATTCTTCATATTGTCCACAAAATAGCAGTTCTGTTATTAATATTTTAGTATAAAATAATGCACATATTAAATTTATAGATTATTTAAATGAAGACTAATGCAACAAAATTTTTTTAATACTTGAATTTTTTAATGATACATACAAGAAATTAAAGCAACAAAATCAGTTTTCATAAAATGTCTGCTAGCTTCATTTAGAATTACAACCAGAATTCTTGACAATAGAAATTTTTAACAATCAAAAGTTTGTCATTCCAATTTTTCCACTTTTCCTGAAAACCTAGCCAAAATGTTACTACATATTTTTGTGCTACAAAAGATCATGATTTCACTGCTGTATATATTCCTATTGAATAAGGAGGAAATATAGATTTCAGTCATTCATAATTAGTAGATCACTTCATGAGTATCTATGAGTTCTGATCTCACAATCCTTAGAGAAAAGAAACTTTCTGGTCACATAGTTAGCCAACTGGAATCAGTTATATAATGTCTACACATGTTTAAATCTCTCTAATGTACTTTCCTAACATGTTATAGTAATCATCCCAGAAGCAGCTCTTTAGCGTTTGCCACATAGAAAACTGCTGAGTAAACTGAAGAGGTCTGCCCATGTGCCAGACATCCATAACACCAAGATTTGTTCTTTGAATTTGTGGAATATTTGCAATTTAGACTTTTTCTAATATTCTACACACAGCTGAAAAAATTGTATATTTCTGTTCTAAAAGTAGTCTAATTTTTCTAAAATTCTCTTCTGATCTTTAATCAAATTTATGTTTGTTTTGTTTAGGTCTCAGAAGGCATACATTGACTTCTCTTAAACCTTTTCTTTTGATTTCTCCTTTTGATTCAATTAACTTTCCTTTGGTTCCTTCCATTAGACTATATGAACTCCTTGACACTAATAACTGGTTTGTTGTATTTTTTTTCTTTTTGCTTTTCTTTGTATCCTTGGCACTTTGTAAGGTGTTAAGTTCATATGAAGTGCTTTAAAAAAGCTTGCTGACTAGACTTGATTTTTCTAGATGCATTTTATTTTATATTTTATGCATTGGTATAAGTAGTATTTCATTATCTTTGTTACCTTTGAGCTTATTGTCTCTATCTCTTTTGTTTATTATTGACTTATTGAAATTATTATTCCTACCTTTTTTTTTAATTCACCTATTAGATTTTGACCCAATATTTCGACTCTTGGTAAATCATTGTTTCAAGTGTGTTTCCTGTTAGATTTTATTTTTCTAATCCTGATCGTATTATATACACTTTGTTCTGGTTTCTTCTCAGATATTCCCTTTTCTCCTAATTTTTTTTTCAGATCATTCAACTCCCAAGTCATGTGCTTGATTTATTTCCTTGGGATGCTTAGATACATTAGGACCCTTTCTCACTATTGCTATATGAACTTTTATTATAACTTATATTATTATATATTAATCTAATATGATATTCTAGAAGATAATAGTGTCATAATCCTTATACCATTGTCTTCTGGAATATCATATTCCAAAATCTTGTTTTCCTTTATAGTGGAAGCTTCTAGGTCTTGTGTGACTGATTCTTTTGTATGTGAACGCTTTCCTTCCGGTGATTTACATTATATTCTCTTTACCTTGGAAATTCTGGATCCTGATTATTATATTTCTGGGAATTATCGTTTGGGAATCAGAAGGTGGTTCATGGATTCTTTTAAATATTTTCCTTCTATTCTGTTTCTAATGATTCTGAGCAATATTTATTCATTATTTCTTGAAATACGGTATATAGTATTTTTATGCTTAGGATTTTCCAGGTAGAACTGTAATTCTTTTGTTATCTCCCCTTGACCTGCTTTCTAGTTATATCTAGTAACAGATACCTTACATTTCCCTTTTCTTAGACTTTTGATTCAATTTTAATCTTTATTGTTGTTCTTCATCTTGTCTGGTCTAAACAACTTAGGGTATTAGATATTTAAGTTGAGTTTTGTACCCAAGCAATTTATTCTTCATCTAATGATTTTCTCTAGATCTCTCATTTTCTTCCCCATTTCTATAGACTCTTGTTTGATTTGTATGATCACTTTTAAACAAATGCTCGGTTTCCCCAGAAATTATAGTAGAACTTTTCACAAATCTGTAATTTTCTTTTAGTTTTTGCTTGCATATTAGTTGAAATTATTTTCTAATTGTTTTTGGTTTGTGTCTCCCTAACTTCATAATATTTTTATCACCGGTGTTTTGTTTAGTCATTTTTCCCATCCTACTTCATGTTTAAGGACTTTTTGTTGGGGCCAGTTTCTATATACATCTAGAAGGAATGATGAAGCATTTGTATTTATCTCTATTTTCTGGAGTGTGGGTAATGAGTGATGTGTTCTTCAAAGAAATTAGAAGTAGTGCCAGCAAGGACATTTGGCCAACTCTTGCACAGATGGGTGACCAGCAGTAGTCTGTGCTGATGTGCTCTACCCTGGTCATATGAATTGGTGAGTGTTCATCTGCACTAGTTTATTCTGATCCAAAGCTGACCCAGATCCTGGCCTTCCTAATCCCTATCACACAGACTAAACTTCAAACTCTAGTTTGAGGTGAGGGTGAAAAACTGGAAGGCTCCAGACGTCTGGTTAAATATAGTCTGGCCTCTTCTTTCCACACCCTATAGCTTAATCTCTTTGATACAAAGTTTCTATGTGTTCAACTCTTGGTCCAGACTTTTCTGGCCTAGATTTGTTGTATCTCCCCCACCTAGAAAAGTATCTATTATGACAAATTAATTTTTTAAAAAAGGAATAATAGGAGAAAACAATAAAAACAAACCAAGACAGGAAAACATGCAATTGTCCAGATTCATGTACCTTGACCTCTGCAAGTTGTCTATATCTACCTACATATCTATCTATATCTATATACACACTTCAATATCAGGATACACAGTAATTGATGATTGGGGAAGAAAACCTCCATAGGTAGTTCACTGGTGTTTACAACTGTTACTGGTTCATGGAGATTTCTTGGAAAAAGATAAGTATCTTGAGTTTGAAGATACCCTTTGAAACTTAAATTAAATTTTTTTCCTCCAGTATGAATTCTCTGATGGAAAATAAAAAATTACTTCCCCCACATTTATTATATTTACAAAGTTTCTTTTCAAAATGAAATTTTTGTAGTTAAATCATTTGTGAGTTCTCATAAAATTCCAATAGCCATTAGATTCACCAAGTATTAGTACTCACCATGGTGAGTGTGCATCTTTTCTATCTGCTCATTAGAAAGTAAAATTAATTTTCCAATAGGAAATAAGTGATTACAGTGAATGAATAATCATAATGGGGTATTATCTTCTCTCTGGGATTATTCTGTAAGTGGTACAGTCTCTCAAAAACTTTGAATGACAACTTTTGGTAGGAACTTTAACTGGTGAATCTCTTGAAATACAAAGACCACTTTTTTTTTCTCAGTAAATTGTATTTTATTATTTGCAATTACATGTAAAGACAATTTTTAACATTTGCTTTTTATATGAAATCTTGAGTTCCAAATTTTCTCCCTCCCTTCCTTCTCCTCCCTGTGCTCTAATGTGTTAAACAATTTAAAACAGGTTATATATGTGCAATATTAGTCATGTGAAAGAAGAAACAAAATAAAAGAACAAAGCATCTTATAAAGTATGCTGAAATCTGTATTCAGACTTGATCAGTTCTTTCTATCATGAGTCTTTTGGACTTTCCGAAAATAAGGAAGTTAACCACAGCTGATCATCAAGCAACGTTGCTGATGCTGTGTACAACATTCTCCTGGTTTTGTCCTCTTCACTTTGTCTTTGTCAGTGTAAGCAAGTCTCTCCAGGTTTTGCTAAGAGCATCCTGTTCATTATTTCTTATAGCACAATAGTATTCCATTACAATCATATACTATAACTTGTTTAGTTATTTCCCAATTGATGGGCATCCCCTTAATTTCTAATTGTAGCCACCACAGAAAAGAGGTGCTATGAATATTTTTGTACGTAGAGGCCCTTCTCATATTTTTTATAATCTCTTTGGGAGATAAACCTAGTAGTGGTATTGCTGGATCAAGTGTATGATAGTTTGATTGCCCCCTGGGCATAGGTCTGAATTGCTCCCAAGAATTGTTTTATCAATTCACAATTCCACTAACAACTCATTTGTGTTCCAATTTTCCTACATCCTCTCCAGCATTCATCATTTCCTTTTATTTAGTCTTATTAGCCAATGTCATAGATGTAAGGTGGTGCCTCAGAGTTATTTTGCTTTGTATTTTTCAATAGTTTTGACCAGAAACCCTGAGAGTCTTCCTGTCCCATATCTTTATTTTTTAAAGGGTCATTCTTTGCCTCCTTTAGTTTTTAATTAAATCTTAATTAGTGAATGGACACTGCCTCAGTCAAACTGAGATCTTTCAAATTTTATCTTGAAAAGGTTAAGGTCCCCTATTGCATTCTGGGCCATTTACAGTTGTCCTGGTCTATATGTGGCCATATCAAAAATGAAGGACAAATAGAATTACATGATTTAGAGCATTTTAAAATATGACAATAGATAGCTTGGATTTCTTTATCTGAAAAATGCCTGTTCATCCTTTCACTATTTATCAATTGAAGAAGGACATGTATTCTTATAAATTTGACTCAATTCTCTTTTTTTTTTTGAGAAATGAGGAATTTATCAGAGATACATGCTGTAAAAATTGTTTCTAAAGTTTTAGTTGTCCTTCTAATTTTGCTTGCATTGGTTTTGTTTGTGTTAAAATTTGTAAATTTAATATAATCAAAATTATTCATTTTGCATCTCAATGCTATCACGTTTGGTCATAAATTCACACATTTTTATCCTATCTTGGTATGCAGTGTAAGATATTGGTCTATATCTAGTTTCTGTCCTATTGTTTTCCAGGATTTTTTGGGTCAAATGGTCAGTTTTTGTTACAGAAGTGGTGGATCTTTGAGTTTCTCAAACACTAGATTACTATAGTCACTTACTATTGAGGATTGTGTATCTAATATATTCCACTGATCTACCACTCTGTAACTAGTGCCAGGTTGTTTCCATGATTGCCATTTTGTAGTTTATTTGAGATCTGGTACAATTATGCCAACTTCTTTTGCAATTTTTTTCATTGACATTGATATTCTTGAGCTTTTATTCCTCCAGATGAATTTTGTTGTTATTATTTTGAGCTCTATAAAATAATTTTTAATAGTTTGGTGTAACACTGAACATACAAATTAATTGAGGTAGAGTTGCCATTTTTATTTTATTGATTTGGCCTACTCATGAGTAACTGAGATTTTTCCAGTTGTTTAGATCTGACTTTATTTGTGTGAAAAGTGTTTTGTAATTCTATTCATAGAGTTCCCAGGTTTGTAAGTAGACTGCCAAATATTTTATATTGTCTATAGTTACTTTAATTGAAATTTATCTTTCTATCTCTTCCTGCTGGAATTTTTTTGTAACATGCTGATGATTTATGTAGATTCATTTTATATTCTGAAACTTTGCTTATGTTGTCAATTATTCCACCAAGTTTTCAAATTCATTCTCTAGCATTGTCTAAGTATACCACCATATCATCCTTAAAGTATAGTCCAATTATTTCAATTTTTTTGCCTTCTCTTATTGCTAAAGCTCGAAGTTCTAGTATGATATTGAATAATAGTGGTGACTATCGTATCCTTGTTTTACCCTTGATCTTATTAGGAAAACTTGTGGCTTAGCCCCATTACAGATAACATTTGCTGATGGTTTTAGGTAGATGCTGCTTATCATTTTTTTTAAGAATGCTTCCTTTATTCCTGTGCTCACTAGTGCTTTTTTTCTTTTTGTAAATAGGAATGGGTGCTGTATTTTGTCAGAAGTTATTTCTGCATCTATTAAGATAATCATATGACTTCCATTGATTTCGTTATTGATATGTCAATTATGCTGATACTTTTCCTAAAATGAACCAGCCTTACATTCCTCGTATAAATCCAACTGGTCATAGTGTATGATCCTGGTGATATATTGCTGCAATCTTCTTGCTAGTATTTTCTTTAAAATTTTTAAATCAATATTCATTAGGAAAATTGTTCTATAGTTTTATTTCTCTGTTTTGGCTTTTCCTGTTTTAGGTATCAGCAACACCTTTGTGTCATAAAAGGATTATGTCAGGCTTCCTTCTTTGCTTATTTTCCAAAATTATTTATACAATATTGGAGTTAATTGTTTAAATATTTGGTATAATTCACTTGTAAATCCATCTGACTCTGGGTTTTTTTTCATAGGGAGTTCATGGATGACTTGTTCATTTTCTTTTTCTAAAATGGGGTTATTTAAGTATTTGATTTCCTCTTCTGTTAATCTGAGTTATTTGTATTCTAGTAGATATTCATCCATTTCACGTAGATTATCCACTTTATTGTCAAATAGCTCCTAGTTACTATTTTAATTGCTTTTCTTTTATTGGTGAGGAATTAAACCTTTTCACTTTTGCTATTAATAATTTGGTTTCCTATCTCCTTTTAAAAATCAGATTAAGCAATGATTTATCTATTTTATTCCCCCTCCCCCATAAACCAGTATCTTCATTTAGTTTTTAATGCAATGACTTTCTTACTTTCAATATTCTGCTCTATCATTTTGATTCTCAGGATTTCCAGTTTGGTATTTCTTTGGGAATAAAATTTGTTTTCTTTTTCTAGCATTTAGTTGTATGCCCAATTAGTTAACCTATTCTCTCTCCATTTTATTGATTTAAATATTTAGAGATACAAATTTCCCTCTAAGTGCCACTTCGGTTGTATTTCATAATTTTGGTATGTTTTGGTATATTTTCTCATTATTGTCATTCTCTTTGATGAAATTATATATTGTTTCTATTACTTGCTCTCTAACCCATTTATTCTTTACAATTGGATTATTTAGTTTCCAAACATTTTCAAAATCTGTCTTCCCTTGACCCTTTGTTAAATGTAATTTTTTTTTGCACCATAATCTGAAAAGGGTGAATTTAATCTTCCTACCCTTATGCATTTGATTGTAAGGTTTTTATTCCCAAAATACATGGTCAATTTTTTATGTAAGTACCATGCATCACTGAAGAATAAGGGATCTTCTTTTCTTTTCCCATTAATTTTTCTCCAGAGATCTATCTTATCTGTCTTTCCTAAAATTCTCTTTCCCTTTTTTTTGTGGCTGAATTTGTCTAGTTCTGAGAGGGGAAAGTTGAGGTCCCCCACTAGTAGAGTTTTACTGTCTGTTTCCTCCTCTAACATTTAACTTCTCCTTTAGAAATTTGGATGCTATACCATTTGGTGTGTGTGTGTGTGTGTGTGTGTGTGTGTGTGTGTGTGTGTGTGTATAGTACTGATATGACTTCATATCATTTAGGAAGATGTTGCCTCTGTCCTTTTTTCTTTGGATTACATCTTTTTTTTTTCTTTTGCTTTGACTGAGATCAGGATTGCTACCCCTACTTTTATTTTTTTTTTTTAACTTCAGCGGAAGCATAATATTTTTGACCACAGTCTATTGTCTCTACTCAGTGTATGTTTCTCTGCTTCAAACATATTGTAGGATTTTCTGCTATCCACTTCTGTTTTGTGGAGAGTTTATTCTATGCACATTCACAGTCATGATTATTGTGTATTTCCCTTCATCTTCTTTTCTACTGTTTATGCTTTTTCTCTTTCCTTTCATGCTGTCCCTCCTCATCAGTTTTTTACTTCTGCCCACCATTTAAACTACTTCTTCTGGATCTATTTCCCAAGTTAGTTGTCTTTTTTTTTTCTCCTGAGATATTTTATATTTTTTTCTATTTTTTCATTCTTTTGAGTTTTGTTTGACTGACACTTGATGTCTTGTAGAGTCATCAGATTCCACTTGCCCAATTCTAACTTTTAAGGAATTAATTTTTTTTAGTGAGATTTTGTAACCTTTCCTGTTTGGTCAATTTTACTTTTTAAGGAGTTGCTTTCTTAAGTCAATTTTTGTGCTTACTTTTTCAAACTATTGACTCTTTTCCCATGATTCTCTTGCATAATTCTCATTTTTTCCCCAGTTTTCCTTCTATGTCTCATAATTGATTTTTAAATTCTTTTTCAATTCTTCTAGGAAGGCTTTCTGAGCTTCAGACCAATTCATGCTTCTCTTGGAAGCTTCACATGTCAGTGTTTTCACATTGTCCTCTTCTGTGCTAGTGTTTTGATCTTTCCTGTAACCATAATTGCTTTCTATGATCAGGGATTTCCTCTCCTCCTTCTCCAGCCTATTTGGTGACTTTTAAAGTTGAACTTTGGCCAAAGATTCTGGGTTAAAGGTCAGGGGTCTTGTTCCTGACTTACTGTTGTATTTTACCTGTTGTGCTGGAGGTTCTGGAGTTGGTGGCTTGATTGTTGCCCTGGGATTGGCAGGTCTTTTGTATCAGACCTCAGGACTGGCAGCTCACCTGTTCTCAGGCTGGAGGCCTCACAGGTACTCCCCTGTGCTACTGACATGATGAGCCAAATTGCTGATCTCTCCTGGAGATAGCTGTCTGCCATTGGCTTGCATTGATACCATATTGTTCTTGGCTATGCTCCCCTTTTACCCAAATGAGATAGACCTTTCCTGCAATCCTTGGACTGGAAAGTTGTTTCACTTTGTCATCTTGTAGATTCTCTTGCTCTAGAATTCATTTTGAGATTTTATTTAAAGTTATTTTGAGGGAAACTGGGGAGGGATCAGGCAAATTTCTGGCTTTTCTCTGCAACCTTGGCTCTCAATACAAAGGTCTTTTTTTTAAGCATTTATTTATTTTAATTTTCAACATTCATTTCCACAAAATTTTGAATTCCAAATTTTGTCCACATTTCTCCCCTCTACCCATCCCAAGAGAGCATGCGTTGTGATTACCCCTTTGCCAAATTTGCCCTCCCTTCTATTTTATCCGTGCCGTCTCTTATCCCCATCCCCTCTATTTTCTTGTAAGGCAAGATAGATTTTTATACTGCATTGACTATATATCTTATTTCCCAGTTGCATGTAATCAAATTGACCAAAGGTTTATCAATTTTATTAGTTTTTTTCATAAAACCAACTATAGGTTTTATTTATTAATTGAGTAGTTTTCTTAATTTCAATTTTATTAATCTCGCCTTTGGTTTTCAGTATTTCTAATTTGGTATTTACTTGGGGATTTTCAATTTGTTCTTTTTCTAGCTTTTTCAGCACATGCCCACATCATTGATCTCCTTTTTCTCTATTTTATTTATGAAGCCATTAAATTGTTTTTGCAGGATCCCATAAAATTTGGTAGGTTGTCTCACTATTGTCATTCTCTTGAATGAAATTGTTGATTGTTTCTATGATTTGCTGTTTAACCTACTCCTTATTTAGGATTAGATTATTTAGTTTCCAGTTGATTTTTGATTTATCTTTCCATGGCCTTCTATTACATATAATTTTTATTGCATTATGATCTGAGAAGGATGCATTGACTATCTCTGCTTTTCTGCACTGGATTATGAGGTTTTAATGCCCAAGAACAAGGTCAATTTTTGTATATGTGTCGTACTGCTGAGAAAAAGGTATATTCCTTTCTATTCCCATTCAATTTTCTCTAGGGATCTATCATATTTACCTTATCCAGAATTTTATTTAACTCCTTAACCTCTTTCTTCTTTATTTTGAGATTAGCTTTATCAAGTTCAGAGAGGGGGAAAACTAGTATAGTTTTCATGTCTATTTCTTCCTTCAACTCCCCTAACCTCTCCTCTAAGAATCTGGATGCTATACCACTTGGAGCATACATGTTTAGTAATGATATTGCTTCATTGTCTATGGCACCTTTTAACAGGATTAGTTTCCTTCCTTATCACTTTTGATTAGATATATTTCTGCTTTTGCTTTGTCTGAGATTAGGATTATTATGCCTGCTTTTCTTACATCAACTGAGGCACAATATATTCTGCTCCAAGCTTTGACCTTTACCATGTGAGTATCCCCCTGTTTCAAATATGGTTTTGTAAACAGCATATTGCTGGATTATGACTTTTAATCCATTCTACTGTCTCTGTTTTATGGGATAGTTCATTCCATTCACATTCATGGTTATGACTACAATCTGTGTCTTTCCCTCCATCCTCTTTCCCACCGTTTGTGCTTTTAGTTCTCTCATTTCCCTTCCCCTCCTCAATAGTTTTCACTTTTCACCACCACCTCCTGCAGTCTTCCCTTTCTTCTTTTAGCACCCCCTCTCTTTTACTCCCTTTTACCCTTACTGATTCTTCCCTCCCTTTTAGCTTCCTTTCTTCCCCCTTCCCCTCCTACTGCCTATAGAGCTAGTTAGAATTATATCCTTTTGTTTATCTTTCCCTCCTTGAACCAAATCAGATGAGAATACTTCTCAAACAATGCTCATCTCCCTCCCTTTTCCCTTTACTATAATTTTGTACTTCTTCCTGGGATGTAATTTACCATTTCTGCTCCTTCCTTTTCACACCTCCTGTTACAATTCCCTCCGCATGCTTAAATCATATTTTTTAACATGACATCATTTACTTTATACCCATTCCCTCTATGTATATCCCTTTTATATTTCATAATAGATGTAAAATTCTCAAGATTAACAGGTATCATCTTCCCTTATAGGGAGGTAAACTGTTTGCCTAAATTGAGTAACAAGTTTTTGTTTTTTTCCCCCTGCTTGCCTTTTTATGCCTCTCTTGAGACCTGTGTTTGAAGATCAAATTTTCTATTAAGTTCTGACATTTTTATCAGGAAGGTCTGGAAATCCCTTACTTCACTGAATGACCATCTCCTTGCCTGAAATGTTATGCTGAACTTTGCTGGATGGTTGATCCTTGGTTGTAGTCCCAGCTCCTTTGCCTTATGGAATATCAGATTCCAATTCCTTTGATCTTTTAATGTAGAAACTGCAAGGTCCTGTGTGAGCCTGACTGTAGCTCCTCAATATTTGAATGATCTCTTTCTGGCTGCCTGTAATATTTTCTCCTTCACTTGATAGTTCTGGAATTTGGCAACAATATTTCTTGGGGTTTTGAGTTTGGGATCCCTTTTGGGAAGTGAACAGTGGATTCTTTCGATGACTATTTTGACCTCTGGATCTAGCGCTTCTTGGAAGTTTTCCTTGATGATTTCCTGGAAGATATTGTCCAGACTCTTTTTTTCATCGTGGCTTTCTGGCAGCCCAATAATTCTTAAATTTTCTCTCCTCAATCTATTTTTCAGGTCAGTTTTTTTTCCAGTTAGATTTTTTACATTTTCTTCTCTTTTCATTCTTTAGATTTTCTTTGACTGATTCTTGCTGTGTCATAGTCATTAGTTTCTACGTGTCCAATTCTAATTTTTATCAAATTGTTTCCTTTAGTTAACTTTTGCATCTCCTTTTCCACCTGTTCAATTTTTCTTTTTAAGGAATTATTTTCTCCAGTTAGTTTTGAGCTTCCTTTTCCATTTGTTCAATTTTCCTTTTTAAAGAGTGTCCGGGGCTATGGACTCGGGGCTGCGGACTATCAGCCAGTCTGGGACTAATCTGCTCGGGGCTCCCAGCTCCCAAGCCTTCGCCTTCTACTCACCCTTCCTGGGTCTTCGGACGTCTCCGGCCCCTCCTTGGGGTGGGGGAGGGGGCAATGACCAGACAGGACACCAGAGGTTTGGTGAAGTTGCTACACTTTATTGATTCCCTGAAGCAAAAGCCCTGAACAGCTCAATACCTGCTCTTTTATCCCCCTCTGCGCTCCCCACAAGGGCGGCCTTGCTCCTCCCCAGTTCCTCCCTAGTTCCTCCCTGAGGGCGGAGCCTTCCTCCTGATTGGGCAAACTTCTCCTTTGCCCTCCTCTAGGGGTGGTCACTCCTCCCCAGTACCTCCCAGAGGGCAGAGCCCAGCTCGGCAAGGCAGGAGTTCCCCTGCTGATGTGGCATTCCACATCAACAGGTCCAAACCCACCGGCGTCTCATTATCCGCTCCAGGGGGCCTAGATCCAGAGTGCCCCTAACA
>CM053771.1:383141795-383164652 GCA_028658325.1 Potorous gilbertii
CCTTCCTCCTGATTGGGCAAACTTCTCCTTTGCCCTCCTCTAGGGGTGGTCACTCCTCCCCAGTACCTCCCAGAGGGCAGAGCCCAGCTCGGCAAGGCAGGAGTTCCCCTGCTGATGTGGCATTCCACATCAACAGGTCCAAACCCACCGGCGTCTCATTATCCGCTCCAGGGGGCCTAGATCCAGAGTGCCCCTAACAAAAGAGACGTTTTTTTCCTGGATTTCTTTTTCATACTTTTAAAATCATTGACCAGTTTCTCTTCTCTTTCCTTCTTCAGCTGTTCCAGGAGAGCTTTTTGTGCATGCAAGCAGTTCATAGTCCCTTCTGAAGTTTCAGATGGAAGTAGTCTTACTCCTGATCTCTTTGGTATTTGTGTTTTGGTCTTTGTCCCCATAGAAAGACTGGTGTGAAAAAACTAGGGGCAAATGTCTTTGTGTGTGTGTGTGTGTGTGTGTGTGTGTGTGTGTGTGTGTGTGTTTCCCCAATCAGCCCTGGGGCTAGCTTGTTAAGCATGGGGGAGAGGTGGTCTAGTCAAGGGAGATCTAGATCTCCTCAGCTGAGCTGAGGCAAAGGCAAGCCCAGGGGCTGGTTATCCCAGCTGCCCTATTGTCTTCCTGTTTCCCCTGGAGTGCTGAGGCATGCCTTGATCCTAGTGTGAGCTTCCCCCCCTCTTGGGGCTCATAGCAGTGAGGCTCGCTTGGGTCCTAGTGCAAGTTTCTGCCACCCTGGGGCCTCTCTCCTTCTGGTTCACCTCTGCCACAGTAGGGGGAATCCCCCTTAGCTATTTTCCTAGCCTCAGGTGTTAGGAGACTATTTGCCCCCTCTG
Source organism: Potorous gilbertii (assembly GCA_028658325.1). Lineage (NCBI taxonomy): Eukaryota > Metazoa > Chordata > Mammalia > Diprotodontia > Potoroidae > Potorous > Potorous gilbertii. Next base: position 383,142,623 of record CM053771.1, read on the forward strand.
CTGTTTCCACTGATCCAGGATTTTTGGGGGGAATTATTTTATGGTTCTTTAGAGGTCATCAAGTGAGGAGGAGAGAACATTAACTGATCTCTCCACCATCCTGGCTCCCAGAAGTTCAACTAGGTGACTTACAGGTATTTAATCTGCGGACTGAAAGTCTCAGTTGCTGCTGTGGCTGATATCTGGGGCTCAGTGGCTGTCACTCAGCTCTGTTGGTCTCTCGCCCTGGGCTGCTGCTCTGCTGTTCCACCTGCTGCTGTCTCATGTCTCCCTGGGGCCCTTGAGCTCCACTGCATGCTATACTCTGTGCTATGGGTTCACTCCCATGGAACAGATCCTTCCTGTTGACCTTCCAGTCTGTCCTTGATTATGAATATGCCAGAGTCTGTCTCCTACTGAATTCTGCACCTCCAAAGTTTGGTCAGATTCTCTCCTTAGAGGTACCTGAAAGAGTTTGTTTAAGTGCTTAGGTGAGTAGTTGCTCTCACCCGCCATCTTGGCTCTACCCCCTTCCAGATGAATGTAAAAACAATTTTTAATATTCTTTTTTAAAACATTGAGCTCCAACTTCTTTCCCTTCCTCCTTCCCCACCCATCCCTACTGAGAAGTCAAGCAATTCAATATAGTTTATACATGTGTAGTTAGGCAAAAGACTTCCATAAAAATCATTTTGTGAAAGACTATGTTTCCCTCCATCTTATCCTCTCCCTCTTTTATTCTCTTCTCTCTTTTGATTTTTGTCCTTCCCCAAAAGTGTTTACTTCTAATTATTCCCTCCTCCCCTTTGCCCTCCCTTCTGTCATTCCCCCACATCCCAATTATCCCCCTTTCCCCTATTTTCCTCTAGTGTAAGCTAAATTTTCATACCAAATTGAGTGTGCATGTTATTCCCTCCTTAAGCCAAATGTAATGAGTAAGCTACACTTTTCCCTCTCACTCCCCCCTTTTCCCTTCTTTTGAAAAAGCTTTTTCTTGCCTCTTTTATGAAAGATAATTTGCCTGATTCCATTTCTCCCTTTCTCCTCTCAATATATATCTCTCTCACCCCTTGATTTTATTATTTTAGATATCACCCCTTCCTATTCAACTCACCCTGTGCTCTTTGTCTCTCTCTATATACATACATGCATGCACATATATACATACATGTACGTATACATCCCTCCATCCATCCATGTATGTATATGTGTGTGTGTGTGTGTGTGTGTGTGTGTGTGTGTATAATCCCTCCAACTACTGAAATACTGAGAAAAATCTCAAGAGTTACAAATATCATCTTTCCATGTAGGAATGTAAACAGTTCAGCTTTGGTAAGTCCCTTAAAATTTCTCTTTCCTGTTTACCTTTTCATGCTTCTCTTGATTCTTGTGTTTGAAAGTCAAATTTTCTATTCAGCTTTGATATTTTCATGAAGAATGTTTGAAAGTCCTCTATGCTGGCTAAGTGATTTTTGGTTTTAATTCTAGTTCCTTTGACTTCTGGAATATCATATTCCAAGCCCTGTGATCTTGTAATGTAGAAGCTGCTGGATCTTGTGTTATCCTGATTGTATTTCCACAATACCAGAAGTATTATTTTCTAGCTGTTTGCAATGTTTTATCCTTGATCTGGAAACTCTAGAATTTGGCTACAATATTCTTAGTAGTTTTCCTTTTGAAATCTCTTTCAGGAGGCAATCAGTGGATTCCTTCAATATTTATTTTACCCTCTGGTTCTAGAATATCAGGGCCATTTTCCTTGATAATTTCTTGAAAGATGATGTCTAGGCTCTTTTTTCTCATCATGGCTTTCAGGTAGTCCCATAATTTTTAAATTGTCTCTCAGGGATGTGTTTTCCAGGTCAGTTACTTTTCTAATGAGATATTTCACATTGTCTGCTATTTTTTCATTTCTTTGGTTTTGTTTTATAATTTCTTGATTTTTCATAAAGTCATTAATTTCCATCTGCTCTGATCTCATCTTGAAAGAATTATTTTCTTAAGTGAACTTTTAGACTTCCTTTTCCATTTGGCCAATTCTGCTTTATGAAGCATTCTTCTCCTCATTTTGAATCTCTTTTGTCATTTGAGTTACTCTATGTTTTACAGTATTACTTTTTTCAGAATTTTTTTGGGTCTCCTTTAGCAAGCAGTTGACTTGTTTTTCATGATTTTCTTGCATCACTTTCGTTTCTCTTCCCAATTTTTGTTCTACTTCTCTTACTTGATTTTCTAAATCCTTTTTGAGCTCTTCCATGGCCTGAGACCAATTCACAGGTTTCTTGGCGTTTATGGATGGAGTAGCTTTGACTTTGTTGTCTTCAGCTTGCATGTTCTGGTCTTCCTTGTCACCAAAGTAAAATTCTATACTCCAATTCTTTTTCTGGTTTTTCCTCATATCCCCAGTTATTTACTTCACTTTTCAACTCTGTCAAGGTAGAGCTCTTCTTCCAGGGAAGCATGTGGGGTTTACTGTCAGTCACTTGATTCCCCCACAATCCAGAAGCAGTCACTGCTGTGGCCCCTGCTGATATTGTGTCTACTGTGGGCTCTTCTGTCCCTTTCTCTCTCCACTGCCCTGGAGCTAAGGCTGAACCACTCCACTGTCCCACACTGGTACCACAGGTTTTTCCCACTGACCTTCCAATCTGTCCTTAGCATTTTTGGGTGATGAAGTCTAGAAACCACCACAGGTGTCTGAGATTCAGTCCTCCTGAGGCCTACTCATGTTATGTCTATGCTGGTGTAGTCTATGCTGGACTGTGCCCAGCCCCCATTGAGGTGCAATAAACACTTCCTTGTGACCTTCCAGGCTTTCTTGGACTGGAGATTTGCTTCACTTCATCATTCTGTGGGTTCTGCAACACCAGCATTTAGAGCTATTTTTTTTTTTAACAGATATTTGACTGGGCTTGTGCTCTAGAAAGTGCATGCTGTTACTCTATCATTTTGGCTCTCCCCCCTCACAAAGGTTTCTGATACAGATGTCTTCTTGATGAAAGTCTTGGTATATTTTCATATCAAATTATGTTTTGTTTTTTTTTTCAGTTCATCTGAGCTGAAGTTGTGACTACTTGGTAGGCTTCTCTCAATTTCTCTGTCAACTAAGAAATATATTCAGTTTGGCTATTCACATCAACTTCTTTATCAGAAATTCCAAAACATATCAATAAACTGGCATGAGTTTAATTGAAACATGAATAAGCATGATATTTACCCACCATTTCTAGTGAAATGTATGTATGTAATAGTTATTACACATGTTAACTACACAGAATTTTTTTCTGGTCTCAAAGTTTCTCATAGCATGTTTAAAAATGTGTAGTTGAAAATTAGAATGTGGGTCTCCTTGTGGATAATGAATTGTAGTTCAAGACTTTTTAATGCCCTGCAAAATCCAACATTTTTAAAAGTAATTTGCTTTCAAAATCTCTGCTTTGTTCAGAGCCTGTTCTGGCAGAGAGTACTTATACTGAAAAATACCTTCCCTACCAGTTGTGGATGCTTTCTTATTTCCTTTTTGAATATACTTGCACGTACCTAAAGAAATCAGTTTTCATCACTAAAAGAATGCTTATATTTTTATTGTTATCTGTTAGCAATTAAAAAATCTGTGCAGACAAATTTCAATGCTTTCTGGTTCTTAAATGCTCCAGTACATGGCACAAGTTGGCAACACTTTTCTTTGTACACATTGAGCAAATATATCACATTATTAGTAACATCTAAAGTCATCTTGAGTCAATCAAATATATTTTTTACTGTTTTGAGGTAACAGATATGTTCAGAATCATCTTGTAAGGCTTTTATAGCTACAGAGTAAGCCAGAGTATAATTCTGGGTGGCACTAATTACTTTCTGGTTTCCTCACTTAGCATACAGTCTCCTCATTATAAACTTTGTTTTTGCAAAGACTGCAAAGCTCAGTTGCATTATAACATAACTTTCTGTTGCACAGTTCCTATTTCTATCATTGTGCAAACAGCAAATTGACTTCTAATAACTAGAAATTGGGATTTTAGCTTTAATTCTTTGCTTTTTAACTTGTTGACATTATTACCTTAAATAATTTTCTTAGTCTCTCATGAACCATTTATTCACAATTACAGTTTTCTTTAGATAAAGAAGGTTGCTTAAAGGTTTATTTATCTGTATGACATACTGGTTGATGGATGCCCAAATCTCTTAGCTGTATTACTACTTGATTAAAATCTAGTATCTTGAGTATCACATATAGTGTTCACATCTTCTTTAGGTATCACTACATATTTGGTGTATCATTTGGGAAAAGACAGCTTTATCCACATTAGGCTTCCCAGGACCGGACTATGCTGAAGTCATAAATGCTCCATCTGGACCTGCATCATTTAATTTGACACTGGTCAAAACAGAATATTAGTCAATACTTAGAATTTTGTTCCATATACATAGTCTTTGAAATTCTCAGTGACTGACAAGGTAATGTGTCTCACTATCAATCAAGACTCTCATGATGAATGAAATTAGTCTCTGCTAACAATCATCCTCTTGGTACAGGATAGCTCTCAAACCTTTCATCACTGTGGATAGCAAGAGGCTTATTTGGGTCTGCATGAACAAACAATAGTGAGTGTATAAGGTAGTCAATCAAATCTCTAGAATTTTTTCCACATTTGTCTTTCCATCAGTCTCCAAATATTTTTATGTGTTTTAATATAATGCCGATTTTTTTGCCCTTTGGGATCTGAGCTTCTTCAGCTATATATGCATTTGTGCATAAGTAACATCTTTCAATGATTTTCATTATAAAGACTTTTATTGAAGTCTTCTGTTTCTTAAATCCTCATAGTTATCACAAATATCCCAAATATTTCCATTCTCAGCCATCTTATATAATATATATTATTTTTTCAAATTAAATTATTTTATTTGTTTTCAGTGTTCAACAGTCACTTCTGTGTATCTTAGATATTTTTCCTCTCCCCTCAATCACCACTCCCTCCCCACTCCCACCCTGAGATGGTGTACAATCTTCTATAGCTTCTACACATACATTCCTATTAAATACATGTTGCATAGAAGAATTAAAATGAATGGGAGAAATCATAAAACAAAACAAAACATAATAAAAAAGAATATGGTCTGTTTCTATCAACGATCCAATTCCATAGTGCTTTCTCTTGATGTAGAAGACATTTTGGCTCAAGAGTCCATTGGAAATATCTTAAGTCCAAGCATCGCAATGAAGTAGTAAGTTTACCAGAAAAACTCCTTGCACACTGTGGTTGTTGCTGTGTACAAAGTTCACCTGTTTCTGCTCCTGTCTTTCAGCATCAGTTCATATAAGTCTTTCCAGACTTCTCTGAAGTCTTGCTGTTCATTGTTTCTCATAGCACAATAGTATTCAATTACATTGATATACCACAACTTGTTCAGTCCAATTGATGGGCATCCCCTTGATTTCCAGTTTTTGGCCCCCACAAAGAGAGCTGCTACAAATATTTTTGTACAAGTGGGACCTTTTCCTATTTCTGTGATCTCTTTGGGATAGTGTCCCAGAAGCGATATTGCTGGGTTAAAGGGTATGCACATTTTTGAAACCCTTTGGGCATAGTTTCAAATTGTTCTCCAGAACGTTTGGATTAAATCACAGCTCACCAACAAGGAATTAGTGTTTCAACTCTCCTGCATCGCCCCCAACATTGATCATCTTCCGGTTTTGTCATGTTAGCCAGTCCGATAGGTGTGAGGTGGTACCTCAGAGCTGTTTTAGTTTGCATCTCTCTAATCAGTAATGATTTAGAGTATTTTTTATATGATTATAGATAGCTTTACTTTCTTTCTCTGAAAACTGCCTGTTCATATCCTTTGACCAATTGTATTCTTGCACATTTGACTCAGTTCTCTCTATATTTTAAAAATGAGGCCTTCATCACAGACACCATTTGCAAAAATTCTTTCCCAGTTTTCTGCTTCCCTCTTAATCTTAGTTGCATTTGCTGTAATCAAAATTATCCATTTTGCACTTCATAATGTTCTCTATCTCTTGTTTGGTCATAAATTTCTCAATTTCTTGTAAATTTGACAAATGCACTATTCTTTGCTCCACTAATTTGTTTATAGTATTAGTCTTTATACCTAGATCATTTATACATTTGCACTTTATTCTTGTGTACAGTGTCAGGCATTGGTCTATGCCTACATTCCACCACAGTGTTATCTGGTTTTCCCAGCAATTTTTGTTGAATAATGAGTTCTTATCCCAGAAGCTGGGGTCCTTGGGTTTATCAAATAATAGATTCCTGTATTCATTGACTACTGTGTCTTAAGTTCCTAACATTTTCCACTGGTCTACCCCTCTATTTCTTAGCCAGTACCAAAGGGTTTTGATGATTTCTGCTTTATAATACAATTTGAGATCTGGTAGGGCTAGGTCACCTTCCCTAGTATTTCTTTTCATTAGTTCCCTTGATATTCTGGACATTTTGCTCTTCCAGATGAATTTTGATATTATTTTTTCTAGCTCTAGAAAATAATTATCTGTTAGTTTGATTGATGTAGAACTGAATAAATAAATTAATTTAGGTAGAATTGTCATTTTTGTTATATTAGATTGGCCTACCATGAGCAACTGATGTTTTTCCACTTTCTTAGATCTGACTTTATTTGTGCAAAAGATATTGTCCATATAGTCATATATGTTCATATAGTCCCTGGGTTTGTTTGGACAAGTAAAGTCCCATATATTTTATAGTGTCTACCATACCACATTGAATAACAGTGGTGATAATAGACATCCTTGCTTCACCCCTGATCTTATTGGAAATTCATCTAGCTAGTCTCCATTGCATATAATGCTTGCTGATAGTTTTAGGTAGATACTGCTACTTATTTTATGGAAAGTTCCATTTATTCCTATACTTCCCAGTATTTTCAATAGGAATGGGTGTTGTATTTTGTCAAAAACTTTTTCTCTGTCTATTGAGATAATCATGTGGATTTTGTTATTTTTGTTGTTGATATTATCAATAATGCCAATAGTTTTCCTAATATTGACCCAGCCCAGCATTCCTGGTATAAATCCTACCTGACCATAATGTATTATTCTCATGATAAGTTACTGTATTCTTTTTGCTAATATTTTATTTAAAATTTTTGCATCTATATTCATTAGAGAAATTGGTCTATAATTTTCTTTCTCTGTTTTGGCTCTTCTTAAGGGTTTAGGTATCAGAACCATATTTGTATCATAAAAAGAATTTGGTAGGACTCCTTTTTAAGCAATTTCCCCAAATAATCTATATAGTATTGGAATTAGCTGTTCTTTAAATGTTTGATAGAATTCACTTATAAATCCATCTGACCCTGGAGATTTTTTCCCAGGGAGTTCATTGATGGCTTGTTTAATTTCTTTTTCCAAGATGGGGATTATTTAAGCATTCAGTTTCCTCTTCTCTTAATCTGGCCAATTTATGTTTTTTAAAATAACCATCCCTCTCATTTAGATTGTAGAATTTATGGACATAAAGTTGGGCAAAGTAATTTCTAATTATTGTTTTAATTTCCTCCTCTTTGGAGGTTAGTTCACCCTTTTCATTTTTGATATTGATAATTTGGTTTTCTTCTTTCTTTTGTTTAATCAAATTGACCAAAAGTTTATCAATTTTATTGTTTCTTTCTTAAAACCAACTCTTAGCTTTATTTATTAGTTCAATAGTTTTCTTAATTTTGATTTTATTAATCTCTCCTTTGGTTTTCAGTATTTCTAATTTGGCATTTACTTGAGGATTTTTGATTTGTTCTTTCTCTAGCTTCTTTGGCTGCATGCCCAGGTCATTGATCTCCTCTTTCTCTATTTTATTTATGTCAGTATTTAAAGATATAAAACTTCCCCTAAGAACTGCTTTTGCAGTATTCTATAAGATTTTGTAGGTTATGTCATTATGGTCATTCTCTTGAATGAAGTTATTGATTGTTTCTAAAATTTGTTGTTTAACCCACGCATTCTTTATGATTAGGTTATTTGGTTACCAATTAATTTTTGGTTTTTATTTCCATGGCCTTTGATTATGCATAATTTTTTTTTTGTATTAGAATCTGAGAAGAATGTATTCACTATCTCTGCCTTTCTGCATTGAATCATGAGGTTTTTATGGCTTAGTACATGGTCAGTTTTGTATATGTGCCATGTACCACTGAGAAAAAGGTATATTCCTTTCTATCCCCATTCAGTTTTCTCTAGAGATCTATCATATATACCTTATCTACGTAAGAGTATTATGCACATCCTGAACTTCTTTCTTGTTTATTTTGAGGTTAGATTTATCAAGTTCAGAGATGGGGAGACTGAGGTGCCCCACTAGTATAGTTTTGCTGTCTATTTCTTCCTGTAACTCCCTGTAAGAATTTGGATGCTATACCAGTTGGAGCACACATGTTTAGTAATGATATTGCTTCATTATCTATGGTGCCTTTTAGCAGGATATAGTTTCCTTCTTTATCTCTTTTGATTAGATCTATTTCTGCTTTTGCTTTGTCTCAGATTAGTATTGTTACCCCTGGTTTTTTATATCAACTGAAGCACAAAATATTCTGCTCCAACCTTTCACATTTACCCTATGTATATGCCCCCATTTCAAATGTGTTTCTTGTAAAAAACATATTGTTGGATTGTTGGAATATGGTTTTTAATCTGTTCTGCTATCCATTTCCATTTTATGGGAGAGTTCATCCCATTCACATTCACAGTTATGATTACCTTCTGTCTCTTTTGCTCCATCCCCCTTCCCCTTGTTTATGCTTTTAGTTCTCCCTTTCTGCTCCACAATAGAGTTTTAATTTTTGACCACAGCCTCCTTCAGTCTTTCCTTTCTTCTTTCAGCCCCTCCTACATTTTAATCCCCTTTTCCCTCTCTACTTCTTCCCTCCCTTTTAGGCACCCCTCTCTTTTCTTTCCCCCTTGCCCTCCTACTGCCTATAGAGCTATTTAGGTTTATATACTTAAGTTTATTTTTCCTTCCTTGAACCAAATCAGATGAAAGTATCTCTCAAACAATGCTCATTTCCCTCCCCTCTTTCCCTCTACTGTAATGTATTTTTGTGCCTCTTCCTGTCATGTAATTTACCTTTCTCTGACTCCTCTTTTCACATCTCCCATTACAATCCCTTCACACTCTTAAATCACATTTTTATCATGATACTATTTATTTTATCCTGCTCCCTCTATCTATGTATATCCCTTTTATATATCACAATAAATATACAATTCTCAAGATTAATAAGCATCATTTTCTGTTATAGGGATGTGAACAGTTGGCCCATATTGAATAACAAGATTTTTTTCTTCTTGTTTACCTTTTTATGCCTCTCTTGAGATCTGTATTTGAAGATCGAATTTTATATTGAGCTCTGGCCTTTTCATCAGGAAGGTCTGTAAATCTCTTATTTCATTGAATGTCCATCTCCTTGTCTGAAATATTATGCTCAACTTTGATGGATAATTGATCCTTCATTGTAATCCCAGCTCCTTTGCCTTACAAAATATCATATTCTGATTTCTTCGACCTTTTAATGTAGAAGCTGCAAGGTCCTATGTGATCCTGACTGCAGTTCCTTGATATTTGAATTATTTTTTCTGGCTGCCTGCAGTATTTTCTTCTTCACTTGAAAGTTCTGGAATTTGGCAACGATATTCATTTTTGTTTGTAGTTTGGGATGCCTTTCAGGAGGTGAATGGTGGATTCTTTCAATGACCATTTGGCCCTCTGGATCTCAGACTTCTGGGCAATTTTCCTTGATGATTTTTTGAAAAATATTGTCCAAGCTCTTTTTTTCCCCTCATGGCTTTCTAGTAGATCAATAATCCTTAGATATTCTCTCCTGGATTTTTTTTCCAGGTCAATTGTTTTTCCTACTATATATTTTACATTTCTTTCTATCTTTTCATTCTTTCAATTCTGTTTTACTGATTCTTGATGTCTCATAGAGCCATTAGCTTCTATTTGCTTGTTTCTAATTTTTTTCAGATCATCTTCTTCAGTTAACTTTTGCATCTCCTTTTCCATTTGTCCAATTGTTCCTTTTAAGGAGTTATTTTCTCCATTAAGTTTTGTATTTCCTTTTTCATTTGTCCAATTATCCTTTTAAATTCTGTGATTTCTTTTTTCATATTTTTAAAACTTTGGTCAGTTTTTCTTATATTTCTCTAATTTGGCTTTTAAAATTCTTCCTGAGCTCTTTCAAGAGTGTTCTTTGTGCTTCAAATCAATTCATATACCCTTCTGAAGTTTCATGGTAGTACATTCTCAATGCTGACCTCTTTGGTATTTATGTTTTGGTCCTTGTCCCCATAGAAAGATTCTATGGTCTTTTCTTTTCTACTTTGTTTCTTCTTTATGATGATCCCCCTTTTCCTGCCTTTTAAAATAGATCTCTGCATCTGAGACACAGGGGGCTCTGTCCCACAGCTCTTGTGCCTAAAACTTGAGACTTTATGTATTGCAGCCTCTGATTCTTTCAGTTGGAAGCTAAAATGTTGCAACTTACCTGGTATTCAGGGGGCTGGTGTTGGAAAGTAGGGACCAGGTAAAATCTATTTGGGTTTTCCTGGAGTTATCCTGGAGCTAGCTGTGTTAAGTGTGGAGGAGGGCTGGTCTGACAACTGGAGGTCTCCTCTGCTGAGCTAGAGCATAGAAAATTTCAGGGGTTGGTGATCCCATCTGTGCCAGTGTCTTCCTGATTCCCCTGGGGTGTTGAGGTACACCTGGGGTCCTGGTGTTGGCAGTTGTAGGCATCACCGCCTGTGGGGCTCAGGATCTCCTCCTGGTTCACCAAGGTGGGGCTGTCTGGGATAGCTCTGGTCCTGCACTGATCCCCTTCAGTCACAGCAAGAGGAATCCTCCTTAGCGATCTTTCTAGGCTAAGAGACAGTTTACCCCTTCTGCTGTTCCTACTGTTCCAGGATTTTTCGCTGGGAGATATTATCTGGGTTCTTCAAGGTCAACAAGAGGAAGGAGATAACAATTACTGATCACTTCACCATCTTGGCTCCTGGAACCAGAAATCTATAAATACTATTTTTAAAAGGAAAAAAAAATCTGCACAGCTGAGCAGTGGATAGAATATTCTGAGAATATGTGTAATGTGCAAGACCTGTGTACCTCTCATTTTCACAAAAAGTTAAGTTGGTGGTATCATCTCATATCTCTTCAAGTCAAGATTTATATTCACTTTTGATTCTTTGGTTGTTCTTTCAATTTATGTTATTGTAGGTATTGTATATACTATTTTCTCTGCTTTCTTTACTTTTCATTAGTTTATATTAATAGGCATCTATTTGTTTTCAATTCTGCGCAATCACAAACATTGATTATATGAATATTTGGTATATCTTCTTACCCATGACTTTCTTGGGGAATAAGTCTGGAATGAAGGCCCTGGTTCAAAGGGTATAACCATTTTTAGTCATTTTATTTGCATAACTTCATTATTTGCAAATTTCAAGTTTCACAGCTCCACCAATGATATTTAAATGTCTATCATCCCACAAATATTCCAACATAGGATGTTATCATTTTCTGTTATCTTTGTCAATTTTCAGATAGTGACAAAAATCTCAGTTATTTTGATGTACCTTTCCTTATTAGTGATTTGGATCATGATTTCATACAGTTGTGAATATTTAGTAATTTTTTTTGTGATGAGTTGATCATTTTTCTATTGGGAAATTTCTCTCTCTCTCTCTCTCTCTCTCTCTCTCTCTCTCTCTCTCTCTCTCTCTCTCTCCCTGCCAGCATAGACACTGTGCTAAGTATTGAGGATACAAAAGAGGCAAAAGACTGTCCCTGACCTCAAAGAATTTACAATCTAATGGGTAGATAATAGATAAATAAATATGTACAAAACACACCATCTACAAATAAATAGAAAAGAATTTTGGAAAGGGAAAGCCCTGGAATTAGGAGGGGAGGGATTTTAGTTTCAGATTAAAAGAAGCCAGAGAGAGAGGTCAGTTGTCAGAGAGAAATGGAAGGGGAGATTTCCAGGCATGGGGGACAGCCAGAGACAATGCCTGAAAATCAGAGGTGAAATATCTTCCTCATTAGAACAACCAGGAACTCAGAATGGTATCCTATGAGCCCAGCTGTGATATGCAGGTAAGGAACTGATGAAGAGGTTTGTGTGATTATGTGATTGGTCATATGACCCTTCCCTCAATCCACTTAAGTTTCTCAAAATTCAATTTGAACATTTTGTACAGAAGATTGTGGGAAAAGGACAGAAATTTGCCTGTGGTCTCCCCCAAACCCTTCCAAATACCTTTAAATAATGACTCAAGACAATTCTAGAGGGACAACATGCACACAAGGATAGAGTGAAACAATTTTGCTGCAGGAGAGGTCTATTACCAGGGTGAGAGTGAAACACAATCTGGCAAAAACTATGCCCCAACAAAACAGGAGCAAATGTTGAGGGGGGAGCTACTAAATCAGTGCCATTCCCTCCAAAGTACAATAAAGTTATCATGTAAACTTCTTTTTCCTTCTTTTTTATATTTTTCCATTCCCACCACCCACCCAAGAGATAACTACCATCAGACACAAACAGAGACAAATACAGGCAAAATCATTCCACACAAACCTTCATTCATCAGTTCCTCGTTCCTTCGCTGGTTGGAGGTCATGTCCCTCTTTATCCCCAGTGGTAAACATGAATAATTATGATAGTCAAAATGATCCACTCATACAATGTTTTTTCTAATATGACCCCGCTGCCCCTATACACAATATTGCCCTGGTTTCACTCATCTTTCTCTTCACTATTTCATGTAAGTGTCTCCCCATTCATCTAAGATGATTGAGCTCATCATTTCTTATAGAACAATAATACATCACAACCTGTTTAGACATTCCCCAATTTTTTGGCATTTCTATAATTTACCCTTCTTTGCCACTACAAGAGAGCTACTACAAGCATTTTAAAACTCATAGGTTCTTTTCCTTTTGTCCTAATCATCTTTGGAATTAGATCTAGCAGTGGTATTTCTGGGTCAAATGTTATAGGCAGTTTAATAACTCTTTGGGTATAATTCCAGATTGCTCTCCAAAATGATTGGATCAGTTCACAATTACACCAATAATCAATTAAAGTCCTAATTTTTCCACATCCCTGTAGTGGTAATTTAAAAGGGAAGATCTTTCCTATTCACTAATAGGCCCATGTGACCTGCCTAGGTCACATAGAAGTCTGAGTCACAGGGAGCCTGTGGTGGGAGAAGTTTGCTCAATGGATGATACAGGAAGAGGAGGAGCTAGAGCAGAGCTGAGAAGAAATTGGTCAGAATCTAGTGAGAGGTAGGAAGGATGCAAGCAAGCAGAAAGTTGGCTAGCGTGAGTGAAAGAGCTTGTTTGTCATTTTGTTTAAGGGGATCTGCTTGCACTTGTGATTTGTTTAATGGAGCTGGTTTGTGGGAAGCCTAGTAGGAGGATGGCTTGGGGATGGTGTTGTTCTCTGCATTGTTATTGTGTATAAATTTGTGTTACTCTGATGGATTTGGCTTTCTGGTGTCTGAATAAATATTTTCATTCTATCTTCCATGTGGAGAATCTGTTGTATTTCACGATTCAGAATTGCTCCGTGATATTCATGGTTGCTGTGGGCACTGTGAATATCAAATTGACAGTACAATCCCCTCCAACATTTGTTTCTTTCCCTTCCAATCATTTTAGTCAATCTGGCAGAAGTAAAATGATATCTCAAGATTGCTTTAATTTGTGTTTCTCTAATCAATAATGATATAGAGTGTTTTTTTCATGTAACTATAAATTAGTTTGATTTCTTCATTGGAAAACTGCTTATTCATGTAATTTGACCATTTATCAATTGGGGAATGACATATTCCTACATATTTGACAAAGTTCTTTATATATTGGAGATATAAGACTTTTATCTGAGAAAATATCTATAATTTCCCCCCCACCCACATTTTTTTTTTTTGCATAATGTCCATCCTGTCTACCTTTTGGACTCCTGACTAGTTTTGTTTTGTTCTGTTTTGTTATTTTGGTGAGATTCAAAAAATTTGGATTCAGTCTTTTTTATTCTCCCATTTATTTTTGCAGTGTGGGTTTTCATGATTCTTATTTCTCTATTGAACCATTTTGGAATATGTTGCTATGGATCCTTTCTTTTTGGAAAATCTATAGATTTTTCTACCTTATTAAGTATTGAATACTTTTTGTTTTACAATATTTATTTAGAGATATTTGGATTAATTTAAGTGACCGGGAAGTCATCTGTTCTTCTCTTATTATGCCTCTCCAGTTAATTTATCTGCTTTCACTCAAAACTTTTAACTATATGTCATTCATCCTTTTATATTTCCCTATTTCATACTTTTTGACTCTTTAAATTTTTTTTTAAGATTTAAATTTATTTATTTTTAGTTTTCAACATTAATTTCCCCAAGATTTTGGGTTCCAAATTTTCTCCCCATATTTCCCCTCCCCCACCTCAAGATGGCATGCATTCTGATTATCCCTTCCCCCAATCAATCCTCCCTTTTATCACCCCACTCTTATCCCCTTCCCCATTTCTTTCTTGAAGGGCAAGATAGATTTCTATACCCTATTGTCTATATATCTCATTTTCCAGTTGCATGTAAAGAAAATTTTTTAACATTTGTTTTTAAAACTTTGGGTTCCAAATTCTCTCCCTTCTTATCTCTCCACCCACCCTCCATTGAGAAGGCAATCAATTCAATATAGGTTATACATGTGTAGTTATGCAAAACACCTTTGTAATAGTTGTGTTGTGAAAGACTAACCATATTTCACTCCATCCTACTCTGCCCACCAATTATTCTATTTTTTCCTTTGACCCTTTCCCTTTTCAAAAGTGTTTGCTTCTGACTACCCTTTTCCCCAATCTACCCTCCTTTCTATTATGCCTTTCCCCCTACTTTCCTGTAGGATAAGATACCCAATTGAATGTGTATGTTGTTCCCTCTGTAAGCAAAATCCAATGAGAGTAAGCTTACTCATTCCTTCTCACCTTCCCCCCTTCCACTCCATTTTAAAATCTTTTTCTTGACTCTATTATATGAGATGATTTACTCCATTCTATCTTTCCCTTCCTCCTTCTCCCAATATATTCTTCTCTCACCCCTTAATTTTGTTTTAGATATCATTCCTTCATATTCTACTTACCCTGTGCCATCTCTCTCTCTCTCTCTCTCTCTCTCTCTCTCTCTCTCTCTCTTTCTCTCTGTCTCTCTATATCTCTCTCTGTCTCCCTCTCTCTCTCCCTTCCACCCCACTGCTCCAGTCCTTTGGCACAAAATACTTCAGTATTAATTTGTATGTTACATGTCTGATGAAATTGCTGTAAAATATTTTATTTCTTGTCATTTCCAATGTCATTGAATCTTATAGAAGGTCTGATACTTACCTTGTGATACTCTATTAGTCAAAATATCTTTTTGCCTGTATATTCGAATGGATTGTAGAGGTTATTAGCTCACCCTTGGCACAAAGATTTATTTTTCTGGGGCAAATGCTTTAATAAATTCTATGTATGACAGTTTTATTGAACACTGTGAATTGACTATTCTGCCACATTTTTATGACAGCCATCACTAACTCATTGGATCTTTGTTACTTTTCAATCCTTCATATACCTCGAATAATCTTTTTAATGATTTGCAAGCCCATTTGGGCAAGTACTTAAAAAAAAATGTGTTTACATGTGTTTTATGTTGCTTTTTTTATGAGTCTGTCAGTAAATGTTAATTTTAACTCTCTTTATGATTATAGTCAGCAAATTTGAATCTATGTGTTTGTCCCCTTTCTTTCACCATGTTATTATGTTTTAATACAGCTGAATGATTATGGTGAGCTAGTACAGCTTAACTCCTGTGAGAATTTATTTAAATTACTATTGAAATCTTTTCACGAGATCCTTTGTCATTTAAATAACTGACTAGCCAAGCCCTCCATTACATAGTTTTTAAAAACTGTGTGCTTTATATGAAATCAATCATATTTAATATTGTTTCCATTTATAAGTGGGCATAAGTTCTGATGTTCTCTAGTGTGGAACATTTTAAATTCACTACACAGAGTAAATACAGGATTTATTTGTCTCTTTGAGCAGTTGTTAAGCATGTTGTGTCTTTAGTGAGGAAATATAATCCCTTCTTTTCTCAAATTTAAAACTGTGAAATGTAATGCTACTGTGATATTTTGATCAGTAGATTGGTAGCAATTATAAATTCCCCCAGTTTCTAACCTCTTTCAACTCTAGATAATCAATAATAGGTAATATTGACATGATATCTAATACTCCTGACCAAAGAACATACGGAAGTATTTTAATGTAATAATTACATTGCCCAAAATGTGTCAGACACCATACTAAGCACTTCATAATTATTATCTCATTTGATCCTCACAACAACCCCGACAGATGGGTGCTACTATTATTGTCATTTTACAGATGAGAAAATTAACTTAAACAAAGGTTAAGTGACTTGTCCAGGGTCGTACAGCTAATAACAACCTGAGACTGAACTTGAACTCAGGTCTTCCTGACTCCATATCCAGCTCTCTATCCTCTGCACAACAGGATATCAAACACACGGATTCCATTTCCTTCACTATATAAAATATTTAATTACTAAAATAGACACCAATATTGGGTACTGACAACTTTTGCTTCACAAAAACTTTGGAGTCAATTTTCCCACTTTAAAAATCAGAATGAAGATTTGCCATGCTAGAGGTAGATCATAGTCCAGGGGTCAATGATATACATAAGGAAGATTAAAGTAAATGTGAAAAAAAACTTGCATGAACTAAAAATATTTGAATATTACTTGTGGTGATATCCTTAAAATCAATGCTTTTAAGGTATTTGTGGAATTGGTTGGTATCTATTCCATATTCCACAGTTATGAAATTATTGGTAATTTAGCTGAAATAAATTCAACTAACATTTATTAAACTTTTTTTTATTTGCAAGACACTATAAGATTTAATGAAAAAATTCAATTAAGTATAATTTGACAAGAATGGAGCAATAGTTTCATCATCTGCACAATGAGAGGATTGGAGTGGAAGGGCTCTGAAGTTTCTTTTAACTCTAGATTATATATTTATTTGATCATATCACTTTAGTTTGAATCCTGGCTCATTCACTTAGCTGTATGATGTGAAGCAACTTACTTAATTTCATTGGGTTTCGTTGTCTACAAACATTAAAAAGAGGAGTTGACTTAGAAAAACTTTAAGTTCTCTTCCAGACACAATTATTTACTATGTGAGCAGCAAAGTATGGAGAAACAGTGACAAAAAAAATGAAACCTCTACTTGCTCTAAAATATTTTAAATTCAGTAGGGTGTGCAATTTACAATCAAACCCATAAAAATATCTGTGATATTGTTGATATGAATGTTTCCTCCACTGGTGCAGGTCACAACACATCCATGCATGGCGACAATGTAAGAGCAACTACTGTCACAAAAAAGTCTCAAAGAAAAATGCTAATTTGACCCAAGTCCAACAAGAATTACTGGAAAAATTCAAGAGAGAAAGAATGGTAGAGGAAAAATTGTGAAAAGAAATGAGAGATACACAGGCAGAGCCAAGATAGCAGAGAAAAGGCAGGGAATCACCTGAGCTCTCCCTCAACCACATCCACAGACTTTAAAATAATGTATATAAACAAATTCCAGAGTACTAGAATCCAAAAAAGGACTGAGTGAAATAACTTCCAACCAAAGACAACTTGGAAGTTTGGAGGAATCATGAAGGAATCTTAAGGGACTAAATAAAGTTAAATCATGTGGGAACTATGTAAACTATATAGGAAAATGACGCATACACACATGCACACATAAAACTCCTAAGAACTTTATCATTTTATCTATCTATCTATCTATCTATCTATCTATCCCCGAAGAACTTTATCATTATGAGAGAGAGAAGGCATGGGTATGATTGTGTTAGAATTATCTCTAAAAAAAAAGAAGGAAGTACTACAAGAAGAGGGAAGGGAGAGGTAAAATGGAAAAATTTTCTCACATTAAAGAGGTGAACAAAAAAGAGCTTTTACAATGGTAGCAAAATGGAGGGGTGGCACACCATACTTGAGCCTCACTCTCATCAAGAGGTTCAGAGAAGGAAGAATACGTGTAAGATGTGTACATGCATGCATGTGTGTGTGTACACAAACACATTCATTTGTATATAAGAATATAACTTACCCAATAGGGAAATAAGAGAGGAAATGGGGAGGATGATAAAAGGAGGGCAGATAAATAGAGGCATTGGTAAGAAGCAAAATAGACTTTTGAGGAGGGACAAAATCAAAATAGAGAGGAAGGTAATAGGTTGGAAGGAAATATACAGTTAGTAATCTTAACTATAAATATAAATGGGTTGAGTTCACCCACAAAATGGAGGCAGATAGCAGAATGGATTAGAAACCAAAATTTAACAAAATGTTGTTTACTAGAGAAACACTTGAAACACACAGAGAGTTAAAATAAAGGACGGGAGCAGAAACCAATATACTACAGGTGAAGCGAAAAAGGCAGAGGTAAGTAATTTTGGTCTTTGACAAAACAAAAGCAAAACAGAAATAATTAAAGGAGGTAATTAGGGAAACCACATTTTGTTAAATTTACCATAGATAATGAAGTAATAAAAATTTTTACAGCAAGTTTCTCTGACAGTGATCTCATTTCACAAATATTTATTGCATGTAGAGTGGAGTCAAATTTATGAAAATAAGAGCATTCTTCAATTAATAAATGGTGTAAGGATATGAAAACTCACTTTTTAGAATTAGAATTCAAAGCTATCTAGAAGTGATGAGAAAAAAATGGTCTACATCATTATTGATTAGAGAAAGGCCAATTAAAGAAACTCTGAGGTACCACCTCACACCTATGAGAAATGACACGTGCTGGAGAGGGATGAGGGGAAAACAGGCAAACTATTGAACTCTTGGTGCAGTGGTGAACTGGTTCAACCTGTCTCAAGAAAAATTTGTATCTATGCCCAAAGGGCTATAAAACTGTGCATACCCTTTGACTCAGTAATTTCACTACTAGGTCTGTATCCCAAAGAGATTAAAAAAAAAAAAAGAAACTATATGTGGGAAAAAATATAACAGCTCTTTTTATGGTAGCAAAGAATTGGAAATTAGAAGGTTATTCATCATATGATTTTGATAGAGTATTATTGTGGTATAAATAATGACAAGGGTAGTGGTTTCAGAAAAGAAAAACAACATGGCAAACCTATATGAACTGAAGCAAATTGAATTGGGAAGAACTGGGTGATCGTTTTGCACCACAATAGCAATCTGGTAATGATGATAAACTGTGCAAGATTTGGTTATACTGATCAATACAATCATCTAAGATGATTCCCGAGAACTCAGCATGAAAAAATACTATCTACTTCCAGAGACAATTGATGAACTCTAATAGGAAATTGAAGTATACTCTTCTTATTCTCTTTGCTTTTTTTGCCTTTTTTTGAAATATGTCTAATATAGAATTGTGCTTCTCATTATTTTACATGTATAATTGATATCTTATTGGTGGTCTTCTCAGAGAGTTGAATAGGGATGGAATAGAGGATGAGAATTTGAAACTGAAAATTTAAAAATAAAAGAATGTTTAAAATAAATAAATACAGAAACAAACAAACAAATAAATAATGCATCGAACACTCTAAATTATTGTGTAGTCTGAAAATATACTCATTGATATACATGCTATTTCCCACAATAGAATATAGGACTCTTTGGGGGAAAAGACTGTTTAATTTTTGTGTTTTTATAATGAGAAGCTTTTTATATAAATAAAGTCATATTTAATTGATTGGAGTAATATTTATTGTTCACCTGTAATAAAGCTAATAAAACAAAAAATAATAACAATTTAAATTACTTAAAATATTATATTACTGAGTTATAAAAATATTCAAGTTCATTTGAAAGAACAAAAGGTCAGCAATTTCAAAGAAACCAGGGAAAAAAGAAATAAAAGAAGGAGATCCAGCAGTATCAGACTTTAACCATATTAGAAGATGAGAGCATTACTGAAGTACAAAATGGATAATATCAATTATTTTAAATTAAAAATTTATTGTATAAATAAAACCAATGTAATCGAGAATAGAAGAAATGTAGAAAATGGGGAAAAAGTTTTCATAGACAATCTCTCAGATGGAAAGTGATTGTGTTGGAATAATACTGTGGTATATGAAATGATGAACTACTTGATTTAGAGAAACACGGAAATATTTGGACCTATGAAGGAAGATTTTGCTATCCATCTCCAGAGAAAAACATGACAAGTGCAAATATACATAGTGTGATCTTACATATATGTGTGTGAATGCCTATGTGCATGTATGTAGATATATGTGTGTGTGTATATATATACATATATATATATATATCCATATTTAATTGTATTCTTTTTTTTGGGAGGAGAAAAAGAGTAAAATTAAAAGTATACAAAAGAAAATCCACAAGGAAGCAAAGAAAAACTGGATAACTGAAAAGCGTAGTATTTATTGTATAGATTTTCTTAAAATGGAAATTTATTGTTTTATATTGAAGTGCTCTTCTATATACATGGAAATATTCTTTCTTTTCCTGTACAGAAGGACTAGAGGTGGTTATAAAAATTAAGTTATTACAATTTTTTAAAAATGCAGAGGTAGGAGGAGAAGCCAAGATGGCGGAGTAGAAAGACACACTTATGCTAGCTCCGAAACCACAGCCTATAAAATATCTGTGAAGAAGAACTCCTAACAAATTCTGGACTGGTGGAAGCCACAGAACAATAGAGTGGAAGAGATTTCTATTCCAGAAAGATCTGAAAAACCCGCACCAAAGGTCCACCACACATGGGACCAGAGCAGAACCCAGCCCTACCTTGGCTGTGAAGCACTGGGAGGAACAGATCTGAGGAGGCTTTAGGGACAGAATCTCTGGTGGCCACGGGGGTCCCTCCACCCACAGGCACTACAGGTCAGTGAGAGAGACCTCTGGGCTGTCTGAGAGGGGAGCAGGGTGTCTCTATAACTCAGGCCCCCTCAGGAGGCAGCAGAAAAGGCAGCAGGCAGCCAGAGGCTCCCAGAACAAGCAGGAGCTTGGCAGCAGCTCCATTATGGAAGGTCTCTGCATAAACCCACTGAGGGAACTGAGCCTGGGAGGCGGCCCTGCCCCACCTGAGAACCTGATTTAATCTTGCCTTGAATAGCAGCTGGGCCCTCCACTGAAAGCCCTGAGGCTGGGGAGCAGCATTTAAATCTCAGACCCCAAACACTAGCTGGGTGGATCTGGGCAGGGGTGGACAGGAATCTCAAAAGTCAAGTAACTGGCTGGGAAAATGCCCAGAAAAGGGAAAAAAAAATATAAGATAATAGAAAGTTACTTTCTTGGTGAACAGATGTTAGCCCCTTTCCTTTCTAATGAGGAGGCACAATGCTTACCATCAGGTAAAGACATAGGAGTCAAGGCCTCTGTACCCCAAACATCTGAAATAGATATCTAATGGGCTCAGGCCATGGAAGAGCTCAAAAAGGATTTTGAAAATCAAGTTAGGTGGTGGAAAAACTGGGAAGAGAAATGAGAGAAATGCAAGAAATGCATGAAAAATGGGTCAATACCTTGATAAAGGAGACCCCAAAAAATGCTGAAGAAAATAACACCTTGAAAAGTAGGCTACCTGAATTGGCAAAAGAGGTTCAAAAAGCCAATGAGGAGATGAATGCTTTCAAAAGCAGAATTAGCCAAATGGAAAAAGAGGTTCAAAAGCTCACTGAAGAAAATAGTTCTCTCAAAACTAGAATGGAACAGATGGAGGCTAATGACTTTCTGAGAAACCAAGAAATCACAAAACAAAACCAAAAGAATGACAAAATGGAAGAGAATGTGAAATATCTCATTGGAAAAACAACTGACCTGGAAAATAGATCCAGGAGAGACAATTTAAAAATTATGGGACTACCTGAAAGCCATGATCAGAAAAAGGGCCTAGACATCATC
>CM053771.1:383165152-383194919 GCA_028658325.1 Potorous gilbertii
GCCATTCCCCAATTGATGGGCATCTCCTTGATTTCCAGTTCTTGGCTACCACAAAGAGTGCCGCTATAAATATTTTTGTACATGTGGGTTCCTTTCCCATTTTTATAATCTCTTGGGGATACAGTCCTAGTAGTGATATTTCTGGGTCAAAGAATTGGTGATTTTCTTACTCTTTATCCCCTATATATGCTTTGGCTTACATGCCTTTGCTTATGCACATCTAAGAGACTATACTTCACCCTAAGGATAAATAGAAACATTAAACTGTGTGTACGCTAAATAATATTATATCCTAGGAAAGAAAATTGTGAAATCACAATAAGTAGTTATTGTGTAAGTAATTATTCAAGGGAATATATCTGGGAAGATTGGGAAGACATCCCAAGGATTTGGTGACTGAGATGAGTCTTGACTAAAGATAAATATCTGAGAAATAAGAAAGTAATATACTTCAGCATGTAATGCAGGAATGTAGTGAAGTAATAGAATTAAAATGAACAATTAATAGTAGCTTGGAATATAAAATACATGAAGAGAAGTATATGAAATAGGTCTCAAAATGCATATTGGATTCATATTGTGTGAGTATATATGTCAATTTAGAAGTTCACATTTTATTCTAGAAAAAGTAAGGAGCCAATTAATTTTTTTTGAAGAGGAGAATGACATTCCTATCTCTACTTAGGAAGATTATCTTGGAAGCTTTACAGAGAATAGACTACTGAGGGTAGGACTGAAACAAGTAAAGCAAATTAATTGTCCATTGCAATAATCTAAATTTCAGCTAGTGAACTTGGCTATGCTAATAGAAAGATGTGAAACTGAGTGACAGAAGGATAGTGGTTCCAAGTTTAGAAGAAGATAAAACTTATGAGAAAGATCTTGAACATGGTGAGTTTGATATGCCAGCAGAACATACAGGTGAAA
This sequence comes from Potorous gilbertii, assembly GCA_028658325.1. Lineage (NCBI taxonomy): Eukaryota > Metazoa > Chordata > Mammalia > Diprotodontia > Potoroidae > Potorous > Potorous gilbertii. The sequence goes on from CM053771.1 coordinate 383,166,080, forward strand.
ATGACTAAGAGCAAGTATAGGAGCACAGTTTATGGTAAAAGATGATAATGAAGATATATGTGTGTATGTATGTGTGTATATATATATATATATATATATATATATATATATATATATATATATATATGCACAGATGTGTGTATGTATGTATATTCCAAATTCCAAGGAATCAAAAGTTGAGTGTTATGTGACAGAACTTTCCCCTAGAAGTTTAGCTGTGAGTTTGGTGGAGAAATACAGGATAATAATGTGAGAGTATTGCAGGATCACATAAATAAATGAATGTTATTTATTTAAAAAATTATTTTTTAAAGATGGGGTGGATGGGTATCTTGACCATATTTGTAGAAATCTGGGAAAGAACTGCTACATATGACTGACTGGAAAAGATACAGGGGATAGGAAGGAAGACAGATCAAGTCTGTCTTGTACTGTGAAGGTAGACTACTTCTTTCAGAGACCAGAACAAAGAAGAGAATGGGAGACTATGTATTGGTTTTTTGAAATCAAGAGTGAGGGGGAAAAGGGGAGTTCAGAGCATCTTGCTTCAATTTTCTCAGTAAATGAATTGATGGCTTTTGATAAAAACAAGGGTTAAGAATAGATAGCAGGCAAGAGGAGTGTAGAGAATGAATGGAATAATTGCTTCAGGGGATTGCCAGGAACTCATAAGAGAAAAATATAATCATTACTTAGTTGAGATTAATAACATAAATTTGTTATAGCTATGACTGTTCCCGACAGCACACTTGTGACTTTATTCAGCATGAGAGTAGGCAGAGAATCAACGTATGATAAGGATAACTGAATGTTGAGCTTAGGTATAGGATAAAGGAATAAGGGTATCTTAGGGCAAGACAGTAGTATATAATCCTACCAGTCAAAGGCAGGGTAAAGAATATGAAGGTGAGGTGTGGAACGATGGAAATTACAGTGAGAGCTAAGTCAAGATTTGGAAGGAATGAGTAAAAACATACTTTAATCAGGAAGGGGGAATTTCAGAATTCAAGATAATGAAAGTAGATAATTATGGATGACAAGATCTAAAGTGAATTGTCATGATACTTGAGGAGGCAAGTGAACTAGGAGTTAACAGTGTGTGTGAGTGTGTGTGTGTGTGTGTGTATGTATGTATGTATGTAGTACAGTGTTCCTAATCTGATTGCTTTCTATTTTTTAGTTATTATCATTTTTTTTATTACTGCCTTGTAGCATAGTTTGAGATCTGGAACTTTTAAGCTTCCTTCTCACTTAAAAAAACATTCTCTTGAGAATATTAACAAGTAACCATTTGGTAGGTTTATTTTCATGATATTCAATAATTGACTGAATTAAGGAAGTCTCATGAGTTTTTGTAATATTGACACAATCATGAGCAATTAATACATGTTGATTTATTTATGTTTGAATATTTGTAAATTGTGTTTTGTAATTGTATTCATACAGTTCTTATGCATTTCTTGGTACTTGGATTACTATATATTATACGCGTTCTGCAGTTATTTTGGATGGGGATTTATATGCTATAGATATACTAGCTATCACAATAAAAATAGAAAAATCATTGGAAAAACAGAGGAAAAGAAGAAACACAACTGTTGTCTTTGCAGATGATGTAATATACAAAGAAAAACTTAGAAAAATAAAAACAATTGAAATGATAACTTTATAAAATTAACAGGATATAAAATAGATAGACAAATCATCAGTCTATACATATATGTATAGAAAGTAATAAAATAAAACAAAAAGTTTTCTTGAAACACAGTTGGGAAAATATAAAATACTATTTAAAAATTAAAATGAGGTATTTTTATTTGAAGAAAAAAAGATAAAAAGAAATTCCCATTAAATTTCTACATAGCTCTGCATTAAATAATTTTGATTAGAGAGTTGATTTTATTTGGGGTGGGAGAGAGATATAGAGAGACTGAGACAGAGAAAAAGGTAGAGGTTATATGACCACACCAACAAAACACCACTTACCATATTAAGGAAATATGTGCTAATTTACATGATTTCTATTGTTTTAAATTTCTTTTAAAATTAATTTTGTTGATATCTTTTGCTTTTCTATGATTTTCACTTCCCAATAAAACCTTTATCCCCTAAACTGAGAGGCATTCCTTATAACAAAGTACAAAAAGGGATTAAACAACTCAACAAAGCAAATCACTATAACGATCCAATCCAAAAACATATGCGATGTCCTACAACTTCGGCATCAAATATTGGCAAAGAAAAGAGGAATTTCCCGATCATATTTCTTCTTTAGGTCAACATTAGTGATTATTATTAGACATATTATTTGCAGTTGTGTTGTCTTTGTTCCTTCCACTCACATTATTGCTGTCATTAAGAACGTTGTGTTTTCCTTTGTGCTTATTTTAAGTCAATATTGTAAGTCTTCCTTCTGATAAGCACTGCTTATGTGAATGGTGTATATTTATTACTATATTTGATTTATTTTCAGAAATAGGTTTAGAAACATATTTGCATTTAAAACAAGCTGTTTTCTAGTATGAATAATAATATATTATAATAGTACTACATGTTATATGTAATAAAAATGGTAATATAGCATAATAATACACTAATATCAAATCCAGGAGTTGTATGATTCATTGACAAACTGTCATTCCTCATTGTTGCTGTTGATGTTACATGTGATTTATGTTTTATATAATAGAAAAGCTAAAATGTGCACATCATTAGCTTCCATTTATGGAAAATTACTATCTACCTACTATGAGTAAAGTATAAAATGAAAATATAGGAAATATATTCTAAAGTTATTTGAGCCAAAATTTTTATATATTAGAGTGAATTGAGCTAGAATTTCTAATTTTGAATCATGGAAGGAAATTAGGAGGTATAAAATTTACAATTTGGTGACAATCCTCTTAGTCCAAGGATCAGTTGGATCAGTACGCGAGTATAGGAAATTCTGAAAATATTCTTCAAAATTTTAATATTTTAAAGAACATTTTAAATACATTCATTTAAACACTAATAAATTATTTCCATGACATCCATATACTTGTTTATCTTCATTAGATAATAGATCATAATATGTTAGAATTAAAAGCACCTTAGAGGTCATAAAGGTTAATGTCCTCAGTTTACATATGAGACTGAGATCTAGAAAGGTTAATCACCTGCCCAAAGTCATTCAGAGAATTAGTGTTATAAAAAGGACACAGATTAAGGCAACTAAAATTAGAGCAGGAATACAATGTATTGATGTGGGGAAAGGAATAGGAATAAGAAGGCTGTTTCTCTTGGACCTTACTCTCTCATTTTTTTAAGTTAACATCTGAAAGAAAATTACACTGGTAAAAGAGAAGACATAGATTGAACTTTCGACGTGCTCAATAAAAGTGCAGGCAAGGGATGAAATAGATAATATATATCATGTGATTCTGTTTATTATTTTATGTTTTGATTATTATTATTCATGTGTTTTGATGATTATTCAGCAATATTACAAAGATGAGTATAAAATATCTCATTCCTCTAGTCAATTCAACCAGCAGCTTTTAATTTGAGGTTTTTTATGTGAGTCACTCATTTCTGCTATTATGTAAAAGATATCTATCTTGGATGCCTAAATGTAAAAATATACAAGAATATATGTGTAAATATATACATATAATACATTTGTAACTATATACTTCTGTAGTATATGTATAATAATATATTACATATAAATACATGCATATATAATGTATATACATAAAGACAAAACTGAAAACAACATCTGCCTTCATGTTACTACTAGACATAAGGCATCAAGAAGCAACCTATGATTTAGTAGTTGTTATTCAATAGGAAAGCTAGTTGAGTTATATTGAAGAAAATAGACTTAATTATTAATATTAAGGTAGCTAGAAGATCACTGATATGGAAGAACTTCATATCTGCTAGAATTAAATAGTTATATTAGAATTTCTGGAATGAATGTCAAAAAATGGTTCATGGAATTGGATGTTGTATTTACATTCATGAGTTTCAGAGAGAGAAAATATGTCTGTAATACAGATAACATCTAGTAATTGTATAATCATTTAGCCTTTCGACATCTAGCTTTATTTTAAAGCACTTGTAGTCATTTACTGATAATTAATTCTCAATTTTTCAAAAGTCTACAGAGTTACAATATATAATACTGAGGCTCTTCCTCTTCCTTTGTCTCCCAGTCATCTGTGCATTTTCCACTCTTGTCAGTAAATAAAATCCTTAGATAGGGTCTTAGAGCTCTACAAAATCCTTAAAGGTAAACGGCTAAGAAATGGGAGACAAATTATTAGTTGTTAGCAACTTTTAAAGAGACAATGTATGGAGGTTTTTTTAAAGTCTTGGTTTAATGTTAGGTTTGAATTAATCATCATTTTAGTTAGAACTTACATTACATTAATTAATGTTGTATATATTTGTATTAACAGTATTGATCGTGACAATTCTACGTATCCTGTTTAAAAAGTTTGGTTCACCAAGCTGAATTATTGGCCTGTGGCTGCAGAACCATATTCAAATCCCAAGAAACATTATTTTCTGCTTCTTATGTCTGATCCAAGTGAAAAGTTGTCGGGGATGAAAGTCTTAACCTTCGACTTTCTAAATGACACTTGTTTATTAGAATCAATGTTTTCACTCTTCATGTTTTTTCCCCCGCTTATGTCCCAATGACTATGGACTTGAAAGAAAAATTCAGTCAAGGACCGAGACATTTTTGAATATTTTGGCTTTGATTTCATGTAGGAAAAAGTATCAATGTTTACCTGGCAGTTTTAGGAGTTGGTTCGATCTGGGCGTTAGTTTCTCTCATAGTTAGAGATATTTCATAGCCATCGCTAGATCGTCATCATTATGAATCTCTCATAGTGGCTTATTTATCATGTAAAGAAACTGACAAAACCGACTCTCAGATAAATACTCTTTCACTGTGCTCTGGAGTAAATTACTTACTGTGCCATATAAGTTTTGCGTACATTTCAAATAAGAAAAATGTACGGATGATATTTTCACATTCTTAAGTAACTAGTTCCCATCAGCCGTGAAGTTTCTGTTGTTCCTTTGTTCCCACGTACACAGCCTCTTCAGCACAAGTCACTCTGCCACTCGGAGTTTCCTTTTCGTGTGTTTCGTCCGAGCAGAACTGTGACGTTCACTTCATAACGCAGGCTCAAGCCATGCATAGAAGAATTTATTGCAACTATCACAGAAGCACAGAGGTTTGAAATCCGTCTCGTACAAATTGCCTGGAGCCTGGCAAACGGGAAGGTAATAGTACTGTGTATCACAGTAGCGTTATTCTTAGAGAACCCAAGGGTTACAGTGTTTCTTACTGTTAGGGCAGGTCTTCTGTTTCTTGTTCATGCTTTACTGTCACTCCTGTATCTTCCCAGAGTCTAACACATTTCTCTGTTCATTAGAATTGGCTCCTAAAGGTATGTAATATGACACGTTTTGCTACCTTCTCTCAATAATTTCATATTTTATGACATTTTGTATGTTCCCCTTTCCTTACTCATGTGATATTTTGAATTTTATTGTTTACCCTAACCTCATTATTCATTTCTCATTATTCTCTCTATTTCCTCGTTTTCTCATTTCCATTTTAAAAACTGTAGCTACTCTAACAATAGCAACAATAATAAAGGAATTACCAGTAAGTGTCTTTATTAAGTTCTGCTCCTAAAAATAGTACAGTCCTCCTCCCTCTATCTACTTACTAGGATCCACCGCTGAAATGCTAGCACTCTCTTATTTCAATTTTGATAATGGGACAAACTGAGACACTGCCTGAATATTTAACAAAGAGAAATAGCACCTAAAATTAAGATATCTTGGAGAGATCAATTAAACTAAAAAACTTCACATCTCCAAGAACTGGAAAACTACCTCAGTTTTAGAATGGATGATATAAGAAGTGGCTCAGGGAGTTGAATGTTGTGTTTACTTTCAATGAGTTTCAGAGATAGGTCAGTGGTAGAAATGGTATCTTATAATTATGTGATTTTGCAATCTTTCTACATCGAGTTTTATTTTTAAATGCTTGGAATATTTTGCTAATTTTCATCCCTTGTCTATTTTTTCAAGTTGATTTGCTTTGTGCCATCACAGAAAGGATATGCAACAATATAAAATATAAAAAAGGCCCTTTCATATAGAAATGATCTGGTCAACTGGGAATTGGAGGGTCCTGATTATATGTAAGTGGGACTATTTTATGCCCTTGGGTAACCAAGAAGCTGTGTCAGAGAAATGAGAAAAGCAGGTTCCTAGACCATTTAGTATTCTTTTAGGGAAAATTAAACCCATATAGAAGGGAAAGAGGAGGGATCCACCTAATCTGTATTGTGGGAAAACACTGATGTTTTCTCTGTCTACCCAATAAAAGTATCCTTTTATCCTAATATGTCATGAAAGTAGAAATTTTAAATGTTAGTAGATTGCATTCTTCCAAAAAAGGGAACACATTCTTCAGGTGAAAGAATTCAATATCTCTGAATTATTTTAAATTGAAAATAGAAAACTACTTTTTAAAACATTTATACAGGAGCTTTGTTTCACTTGACTACATATCTCTTTCAAGAGATTTATCTTTCTTTTCTTTTTGTTTCGCAGGATGTTCATTGTGAGGGTGTGGGGAAACAAGAACTGGGTAGCAAAATATAAAATAAAAAAGAAAAGTGAGAATCAATGAAGTAACTTCTCAAGGGATAAAAGAACAAAAGAATGACCAGAAAAATCATATAAACAGGGTATCTTTGAAAGTTACTAGTTGATTTATACATATTAGAGATCCATGTATAATAGAGTTTTATGAAATTTCCTCTTTTTTCCTAAATATTCAAATTTCCAGTCATTTGTATTTTGTTAAATTCAGAATAAAATTGAAATTTTACAATTTACACATACAATTTTATTGCAATTATCATTAGACCATAACTTACCTGATGATAGAGACTTATTCTTACCTAAATTTTGTTTTTCGCTAGGCCTAGTACAGTCTTTTTCACAGAGTATATATTAATTTTAGGATGAAAATACATATACAAATATTATTTCTGTATACAATGCTTTATAGAATTTTCCTTGTCCCTGTGAACATAATCTTTAAAGAAATACTAATACTTTTTACAAAGAATTAAACAACTAAATAATGCAGATTTCTGCCTTGTGTTTTATTGGTTAATTAATATCTGCTTTAGGTGGCTAATCATATTTAGGTTATATCAGAATTATGTATTCATGGAACTTTAAAACATGTTTAATGACACCAAATAACTTTATATCCAATAAATGTAGTGATTAAAACTTAAATGTATCCACACTAAAGTACTTAGTGAGATAGGATGAAATCATGAATCTTTGGTACAGATTGCAAATCATTGTCTGTTCATTCAGTAGGTATTATTTTTTTCTGGATAAATCTGGCTATTGAGCATTTCTATGCCATTTTAGATGATACGTGATCTGTTCCTTCAATTTTAAACATTGGTTTAAACATTGGAGGGAGTTAGGTTCATATGTTATGAAAGTCTTCAGGCAATGGGAGAAAATTTTTACAGAAGAGAATTCTATGGCAGGTCTTCAATCTAATTGGAAAGTACATCTCCATAATATATAATAAATATCAAAATTTTTAAAAAATGTTAAAAATTAAGGTCATCTCTACATCAAATAACCAGTTGTTTTTATGAATCAAATGGAATTAATATCATCGAATTTGTTGGGCATACGCCAAAATATTCCATTAAATTAAAAATCATTAATGTGTATGGAACAAGACATTTTTTTCAGGTTTAATTAGTACCCTTAATTGAACCTGATAGCAAATTCCATTCAGAAAGACATGCAGAACTTATATTTCCCTTCATTCACATAGAATTTCCTTGAGAGCAAAGACTGTAGCAACTATTGTACATAACAGGTGCTTAATAAATGTATGTTGATTTTTTTTAAAATAGATGATGACAGCAAGAGTGATAGTGAGAGGATTCAGCAATGATAAAAAGCCTCCCTCCCCACAACCCCAGCCTAAAGATGACTACCACCAAACACACACACACACATACACATAGACACATACACACACGTACACACACACATACACATGCACACATACACCCACACACATACATGCACACACATACAGACATGCACACAAACACATACACACGGTACACACACATATACACATACACAGTACACACACAAACACATACACACATGCACAAATACAACATACACACACATGCACAAATACAACATACATACACATACATACATGTGCACACATACACACTTATACATATATACACATACACACACACCCACACACACCCATGCAAAATTATTCTATACATATTTCTATTTATCAGTTCTTTCTCAAGATGCAGTTAGTGTCTTTCATCATATGTCCTTTATTTTAATTTGTGTATTTAAATAGTGACAATAACTTATTTGTTCAAAGTTGTTCTTAAAACAATATTGCTCTTACTGTATACAATGTTCTCTGGGTTGTGCTAACTTTGCTTTTTTCCCATTTTGTGTCTTTCCATGCCTTTCTAAGATCATTGAGCTCATCATTTCTTACAGCACAGTAGTGCTAAAACCATCACAACTATACACCACAACTTGTTCAGTTATTCCCCAACTGATGGGGATCCCTGCAATTTCCAGTTCTTTGCTGCCACAAAGAGAGCTGCTATAAACATTACATTTGCATTCAGTTATAATTATTATTTGTGAGTTTTCCTCTATCTTATTTTTGCTCACTAATTTCTTAGCCTCTCCAGCAGTTTAACCGGTTCCAAATATAACTAATTGTATTACCATCTAACCAGAATGAGATCTTTTAAAATTATGCTACTAAAATATAAGTAAGTTATAACCACAGTATTCACAGAATTTGAGAGTTGGAAGTAACTTCAGCCACTGTCAAATACAATCAATCCATGAATGGAATATGAATTTTTAGCCTGATTGGCTATTCAGGACTCAAATTCATCTCCTGACTCCCAGTACAAGTGTTCTTTCTGCTATGCCATTCGCTCAATCGTGTTAGATGATTCATGATCCTATTTGGAGTTTTCTTGGCAAAGATATTAATTTTTTTTTTCTTCTCAGTTCAAAGTTATGCCTTCGAAGCACAAGATATTGCATTATATAATTCTACTTGCAGAAACACCCATCAATGGCTCCTTAGCCAACTCTTACATTCAAGTCAAATTATGTCCAGTCTGAGCATTTATTAAGAATTCACTATTGCTTTTACTGACACATATGTGCCAGATACTGTGATAAGTTCTGGTAATAAAAATACCACCTAAAAGATGGCTATGTTTTGTCTATCCTGCTCTCAAGGAGCTTATATCTTAATGGAGGACACAAATAAAAGGAAGCTAAAAATAGGTATAAGGAGCATGATGGTTGAGTCCATAGAGGTAAGAGGGAGGATGAGAAAAGAGTGGAGAAGAAATAGACTGAGAATTTTCTCAAAATGGCAGTTCTTAGAGGACCCTCATCAAGGGAGTGACCTTCCAGGATGAGAGGGCAAGAAGAGCCTTACGGAGTTTGCCTAGATTTTAGCAAATCATTTGCACAAGGAGTTCTCATGTTATTTATATTGACATGACTGGGAGATATGTGTGTCTTACAAAGTATAAAACACTTTTCCTCTCAAAGAACTTCTGAAGTAGATAGTAGGAATAAAATTAATTCAATCTTTATAAATGAAGATAATGAAAAGTTACCATACCATAAAGTGATTTATCCACCTCTATTCAGTAAGTGGCATATTCAGGACTCAAATTCATCTCCTGACTTCCAGTACAAGTGTTCTTTCTGCTATGCCATTCATTCAGTCATGTTAGGCTCTTCATGTTCCTATTTGGAGCTTTCTTGCCAAAGATATTGGAGCAGCTTGTTTTTTCCTTCTCAGTTCATTTTACAGATGAGGAAACTAAGGCAAACAGGTTTAAGTGATTTGCCCAGGGTCATACAGCTAGGAAATGTCTGAGACCAGATTTGAACTCAGGAAGATAAAATTTTTTGACTTTAGGCCCAGTAATCTAGCTAGCATCACCTAGCTTGATTAATTCCATTCTTTAAATTTGGGGGCATTATAAGAGTGTGGGGATTAAAATTGTTCCATCTACAATAAAAGTGCCTGAGGTAGAACTCTGAGCCAATGACACTTCATTAGAGAGTCCATGGTCCCCTCTAATGAAGTGGACCTCAATTCTTCCTCATGTTCTGAGATGCACTGTTCTTCCAGGACCTTGTATTTTTAGAGTTTGATACCTAGAGATCCAAGAGTGTTTATAAAAACACAGAATAATTTCCTTGGTTTACTTATGACATGTGAGCTAAAATAAACAAACCTGATATGTGAGTAGGATCACAGGTGGAGTGAAACAAGGAATTCACTGACTCGGTGGTCACAAGATGGTCCCTTGCTCATGTTGGACAGGAAAGAGAGGTCAAGAGGTACAAAAGAATTTCAGAGACTTTCCATGTAATTGAGTCATCTCTGTCACACTGGACTTGGTCGTCATGACAAGGAGACATAAGGGAAGAGGGCCCCTAGTTAGGTCCCTATGGTTAAGCAAGTGAACATATAATCTGCAGCTCACAGCTCTGGGGCCTAATACACAGAACTACCTCTATAGAATCACACCATTTTGAAGGATAGTGAATGCAACAGAGGTCCAAATGATGTATTTTATGATCATGTAAGTGGTCATTGTCACATTTAGATAGATATTAGAAAATTTTGTGTAAATATTTTCAAAGATAAAATGTATTTGTCACTATACTACAAAGTTCTGTTGTCAAAATAAAGTTCTTTAAACATTTCAACATTTAAAGAGTTTCAAGACTTCTTAAAATTTTTTCCAGAAAACATTTTGAATGCTATTATGTTTTGGCAAAGCTTAGTAAATAAAACAATTTTTCTTGATAATAACTCATTGTAGATTTTCTTATTGTTTCTTTTTGAAAAAAAATTCATTGTTTCTTTGTGCAGTTATTGAACTGATTTTTGCCTACGATAAAAAATGTTGATTATTATGACTTTTAACTTTCAGGACCATAAATATGAAAATTTGATTTGACCAATTATATCTTCAAATTTGATCTTAAAAATGACCAACTGACAAAGCTATTTTTGACACTTTGATGAATATCACTATAATTTGAACTCAGAATTTATAATAATAAATATAGTTTTGTTAAAAGCATATATTCCACATTTGGTAATTCAAAAGTGCTCAGGATATCAATTATATTTTGTCATGAATAAATATATAACCCTAAATGTTTTCAGTGCATTGAAAGAAGACATTTTAGAATCATAAATGTGGAAATGAAAATGATTTTCTTCTGCCTTAATGGCTTTAATTGCAGGATACAATAGATTCTCACTTATCCTTTATTCAAAATTTTATTTTATTATCTGCCTATAACCTGTCACATCATATCTCTGCTTGACTCTATGGCATGCAGCTCAGGTCCATATGAACAGAGTTGTGATGACGTGATCTAGTTTGCTTCTTTCCCTCATTCCCAATGCATACATCATTACTAACTATTACATAACCACAACTATTGATTAGACTTCTCACTATCACTGTGAATTAACTGGACACTTATATGAAGCATAAGTCAAATAGAGATGCAGTGTGGATAAAAGGCTAAAATCAGGATGACTTTAGGAAGGGTTCAAATTCCTGTTTCATAGAAGCTGTTACCTTGCACAAGCCAATGAACTTCTCAGTGCCCCAGTCACATTTCTAAAAGTGTAAATTTCAGTGAACATGTTATTGAGCTTCCTCAAAGGATGAACTATATAACTGATGAAAGCATAGGTCAGAATCCCTTCCTTTTACTTACTTATAGTTATACCCCCCTCAATTCTCCTATTGTACATTGTTTTACAAAAATATTTAAGAGATTATATTTTTGGATATATTTGAAAATGTGTTTATATGTAGCATTACTTACATGTGCAAAACATTGTGGTGCAGTAGAAAGATCATTAGCTCTGGAGTTAAAAAGCTTAGCTTGAAATAAAATCATCTTTGCTAATTTACTATAATCATTTAACTTCTTGAGCCTGTTTCCTCATCTGTAAAAGGAAGGCATTGTACTTCATAGTCACTTAGGTTTTCTTGAGAAGTAAAATCTAATTACTCTTCAGCTCACTTCAAAGGGGCATATTTACAAAATATGGTCCAGACAATGGTGGGACAGAGTCAAGACAGCAGATTAGAAGCAACAACCCAGTTGAATTTCCTCAAAATTCCTCTCCAGACAATTTAAAAATAAAATTTGAAAAAAAATTTGGACTGAAAGAACCAACAAAAGGTGAGAATGAGGCATTATTTTGGGTCTAAGGAAGCTTAGGAGATAGGCAGAATTCTATGACACTGGGACAGAGCCCTGTCTTAAGTGCATAGTGGCAGCAGCCACTTCAGGAGTTCTTGGTCCATAGAGAGTAAAGGGTTTAAAAAGAGAAGAGAGGGATCTCATATCTGACATTGGGTACCATAACTGGTAACTCTATTGATCATACACAGTTCTAGGTTGCAGTTCTAGGGCAGAAAGGAGTGCATGTGCTTCATGACAAGGGAACTGGGACCTTGGTTGCATTTATAAGACAGAGAGGAGCACTAGCAAGGCAACTGAAGGACAGCAAGGGACTGGTCACAGTTCTGAGACCAGGTGAGCAAAGCCCAGTTTTAACATAAAGAAATAGGCTAGAAAAATGAACAAAAAACAACAATGAGAATTTGATGGTAAAAAACTAGGACAGAGAAGACCAAGACACAAACTCAGAAGAAAATAATAATATGAAAACATCTACAAGCAAACCTTAAAGTAAAATGCTACTTGCTATAGCACCAATGTGATACTCAAAGCACCTACAATAGCTATGAATATACTCACATAATTCTGAATTGCCAAATACAGCAGACTTTCCACTTGGAAGATAGAACCAAAACATTTATTTAAACACCAAAAAGCTGAATCCCAATACTTGAAAGCCAAATCCATTATAGTAAAAAAGAAATCTATACACAATAGCAATTTGGGGGGCACCACCATCCCCAAGCCTTCTTCCTGCTAGTGCCTTCCCACAAACAAAACGCTCACAGCTCACTGCCTTCTTCCTCTGTCTCCTTCAGCTCTGATTACTATGCCCAACATCCTCTCAGCTCTGCTCCACACTTTCTGCTCCACCCATTCAGCAAGCTCTTACCACCCCAGACTCATGTGACTATGTAAGTCAAGCAGGTCACATGAGCCTATTGATGGATGGGGAAGATCTTCCTGTTATGCAAAAATGCATTGACAGTACAATTGCACAGAAACCCAACTAGAATTCCTAGGAGAGTTAAAGAAAACAATAAGAGTTTTAGAGGGAAACTTGAGAAAAGAAATGAGAGTGATGCAAGAAAATTATGAAGAAAGTTAACACCTTAGTAAAAGAGACACACAAAAAATGTACTGAAGATTATAGCACCTTATAAAACCCCACAGTATTGGCCTAATGATAAAAGAGGCACAAAAATTCACTGTGGAAATGAACTCCTTAAAAAGAAAAATAGGTCAAATGCAAAAAAAGTACAAAAACTAACTAAAGAAAATAAATCTTTAAGAATTAGAATTAGACAAGTAGAAGCTAATGACTACACTAGACATCAAGAAGCAATAAAACAAATCCCAAAGCATGAAAAACTAGAAGAAAATGTGAAATATTTCATCAAAAAAACAACTGACATAGGAAATAGATTGAGAAGAGATAAATTAAAAATCCATAGATTATATGAAGGGATAAAAAAAACAGCATAAAAACATCATATTTCAAGAAATTATAAAGGAAAAGTACTTTCATATCTTAGGTCCAAAAGGTAAAATAAACATTGAAAGAATGCACTTATTAATTCCTAAAAGATATTCCAAAATGAAAAATCCATAGAATACTATAATACCAAAGCTCCCCAGTTAAAGAGAAAACATTTCAGACAGTCAGAAAAAAAAACAATTCGAAAATCATGGAGCCATAGTCATAAATATGCAAGATTTGGCAGCTTCCACATTTAAGGAGTGGAAGTCTTAGAATATGACATTCTGGAAGGTAAAGGAGTTAGACTTACAACCAAAAATACCCTACTCATCCAAACTGAATATAATCTTTCAGCATAAAATGGATATTTAATGAAATAGAAGACTTTCAAGCATTCCTGATGAAAAGAACAAAGCTAAATAGAAAATTTGATATTCAAATATAAGACTCAAGAGAAGCAGGGCAAGTTAAATGATAGAGAAATCATAAGGGACTTAATAAGGTTAAATTGTTTACATTATGATAATGTAACTCCAACCAACTTTATCAATATTAGGGCAGTTAAAGGGAATTTACTTAGAGAGCATTGGGTGTGAGTTGATTAATTTGGAATGATCTAAAAAAAATTGAGAAAGAGAGATTTACTGGGAGAAGGGGAGGAAATAGGTAGAATGGGGAAAATTTTCTCATATAAAAGACACATGCAAGAAAGAGCTTTCCCAGTGGAGGGATAAGGGGGTGAGTGGATTGGCATATAGTGCTTGAACCTCATATTGGAATTGGTTAAAAAAAGGGAAATATACCTATATAATTTGTGTGTAGAAATCTATCTTGCCCAGTAGAGAAAAAGGATGGGACAGGATTTGAGAAAGAGGGGAAAAATGATAAAAATAAAAAAGAAGAGTAGATTAAGGGAGGCAGTGTGTAGAAGCAAAATGGACTTGAGGAGGGACAGGATATAAAGAGGGAAATACCCATTGAGTAATCATAGCTGTCAATGTGAATGAGCTAAGTTTACTCATAAAAAAGAAGTAGATAATAGAATGAATTAGAAACCAGAATCCATAAAGACATTGGTTAAGAGACATGTTTGAAACAGAAAGACACATAGTTTTAAAAAAGGAGCTGGAGCAGAATCTACTATACTTCAGTTGGACTAAAAAAAAGACAAGGGTGGAAATCATGATCTCAAACAATGAAAAAGCAAAAACAGTATTAATTGAAAGAGATGATGAGGGAAACTACATTTTGATAAATGGTACCACAGATAATGGGACATTAGATATAACAATAGGCTTAGGGAATACTCAAAACACTATTTTATTTTTAAAGTGAGAGCTGTGTTATCTATAAATGTGTCCTCTATAGTTATTATTAATGTTTTTCATGATTGGTACTGAGAACTAGAATAGTATTTCATATATCTATATTTGACCTAGAACAGTGATGAAGAAAAGTCTAATGATTTTTACTTCTAAAGGACAACTTCATTTGTAGAGAAGTAGATGAGGAATGGAGTAAATAAAGAGATGGAGAAAAAAGAGAAGAAATGCATATTGGAGGATAGAATGAGGATCCAAAAATACCTGGGTGTATTGGAAAAAAAAAACAACAGCCATGCATATTGTAAGAAATAAGTACCTTACTAAGAACTCCACATGGCTTTCATTGAATTTAGAAAAAAAAATTATTTATCATTCTCTTGCAAGATCAGGTGGCTCATAAGGGGATATATCCTTTCAGACAGTTATAAAGTCTTTTATCATTTATCCCTGCTAGTATTTCCCTCCCCTGTTCTCAGTTGGCTGAATACAACTTCCTCAACTGCCTATCCCATGTTTTTCTCCTAGATGTGTTCCCCCCCACCTTGTCATGAATTACATGTGCATTTAAATTAGCTTGTCTCACCCTGGGAGTGTGCTGGTTAATATTAAACAGCTCATTAGCATACTTACAAACTTCTGACCTTTTACTTGACTAGAAGTCTAGTTCTGCTACATCACAGCTCTGGTTGGTATCAGTTACTTCTAATTTACATCCTGTTATCTTTCCTGCAAACCTGAGAGTGTGTGTAGGTGTCACTCCTGTGGAAACAGAACTCCTTTTCCTGTTTCTCACAATATCAAGATGCACTCTGGAGAAATCTAATATGCACATTTCCCTAGATAACCTTCTTTGAAACAAGCAAAACTCAGTGCCCAGATTTTTATTGTCAATATGAAGGAAAAATGAAGAATTCCTGGAGAAATATACAAATAGGAGTGCAGCTCCACCAATAGGTCAAAGCTAATCTATTGTTATTCCTAGGGAATTTTCCAAGACTATTCAATCCAACAATTACTGAATGGAGTATTTATTAAGTACCTAGAATGTGTCACAAATTTGAGGTACAAAGACCTTATTGAAGAAGTCTTTGAGCTCAAGGAACTTACATTCTCTCAGAGCTGACAACAGAGACATAGGTACATGGAAAATAATTATAAGTGAAAGGGGAGAGTATCAATCTAATTTTCCAAAGGTGATCAATATCAAGGCCATGATTGAAATCCAAGTCTTCCTGACTCCAATTCCAATAATTCTATTTAAAGAGTTTCTATAGCAGAAAACAAAAACAAAAACAAAAGCAAAAGCAAAACAAAACTAAACAAACATTTGCTTTGTTGAAGTAATGTTTTTCATTGATCTGATATTTTTCATGATCCTTTAGTCATCAACATTTATTTTCTAACATTCAAACTTGCAACTTTCAGTGAAAATTTCATTGTGATTATGTCACCTTACTCATATCACTATGCACATTTTTGGCACGTTTAAATTCTCTTTCAAGTCTCATTTAGATGCCTCTTCAATGAAGCTTTCCCTGACTCCTCCCACCTGAATTTGATCTCTTCTAACTTTTTTAAGAGAACATTTTATGTTTATTTCACCTCTATCAAATTTCACCTTGTATCATATTTATTTATGTGTAGACATGTATCTCTCAATAGATTATAAGATTTTTGAGGGTAGGAAATGTCAAATCCTGAAATGAACCAAAGCCACGAGTTAAGGAATAAAATATTTTTGACTGAGATAACAGGGTAGCAAACCTCCCACCCTGGGGGTTGTCCAGTGTTTTTCCCAATCAAAGAGACCAATGAAAACATTTTTATAGTTTTGCAAGGAGAGAAGGAAGAAATAGGGGAGATAGCAAGGGTCCGGTCATGAGACCCCAGTGGCCCTTGGCAATCTAGACGAGGAAAATTACTTCATTGCGATTGTTTTTGCCCTTCATGCCATGAATCTTTATGGAAGGGGGCAAGGACATGAGAAGCTGAGATCCAGTTCAAGCTAGGCTCCTTCACAAAGTAAAATCCCAGGGTGGATGTGATTCAGCTCCACATAATTCTGGAGTTTAAGAATAGGAACGCAAGGACATTACTGAAATTTTGACATTACAAGGATCATTAAAACAATTTCTGTCATATTATAATTATATCAAGAATTTTGTGTCAAAACCTACGCACATTTTCATCTTTTTATAGCTAGTGCTTAATACAGTCTTACTCAATAGAAAGCATATAATGAAAGTGTTGAATTGAATATACACATACTCCACAAGTACTATTATATATATGTTATATGCCACTTTCCCCCTGAAAATTCTCTCAACTCACCTTACTGAAAAGTAAGAATTAATGCCTCAAACCTTGTGTGACACTTCTCCTGTCAGTGAACTGCTATAGAAAACTCCAGAAAAGAAGTTCACCTGTTCCACATCTATACGTGCTCTGAAACTTGCAGTCTCATTGGTAGTTGGAGGTCAAGTGATTTATTCAGTAACATAACCGATTTGTGACAGAGATATGAGGAAGAAAATATGAGAAAATTGGTGAAGGAAAAGGTATATTAAGGAAATGTTTTTAATCTGTGATTCCTAACCCTCTGTCTTCCGTGGAAGACTTGTAGATTTGTATATCCAGTCTAAGTGTCTGGGAGAGGGTTGTAATATCAACTGATCAAAAATTATTAATACTTTACTTTTATTTTGAGGAGAAGGCAGGGCCAAGTGGAGAAAACAGAGAGAAGCCCATATAATGCTTGTAGCAAGAGACTGACTTTTTTCTTTTTGCTAGCTCTACACAGGCCTTTTTGAAACCCTTTGCATATTGAATAGTAAAAGACCTGGCTTCAAAAACTGCCCTGATAGACAGATTTCTCCCTTACTTGCTTTTCCCTCATTTTCCCACCAATCTCTTCATTTCCCTCCTTTTCCCAGCCCCACACATATAAAAAATACAAGCTTCACTTTAATTCCAATTGTCCCCTGAGGTTTTATTCTTGAATTTTACCCTGCCACAAATCCTCTTGACTACATGGGTGGGTCTCAATTTTAAACTGAAAATATATTGTTAATCAGTGAAGTTTACAGTAAGCCAAGTACAATTTGACCAAGCAGGAACTCCTGGCAATGTCTTAGCAACACACTAAGTGAAGTGGACGTTATTCCTCCCTGGGCCCCTAGGTTGAGAGGTAATTGTTAGGTTGCTGGGCAGGGTTGGATAACTTGCCTAGCAACAGGGTTTTGTTGGGACCCTGTCTGGGTTGTGAAATATCTGTTGAGTTACTAACAGCCATTTTCCTGTTGAGTCCCCTTGCATGGCAACAATTGGGCCCTCCCTTGCCAGAACTGTTCATGTTAGACCCCTTTGTCAGGCAACCACCTTCTGCTGGGCACCCCCGTCCTTGGCAACCACTTTTTGTTGGGTACCCCCTTCCTGACAACCATTCTCTGATTGGGTCCCTTTCCTGGCACCTACTTTCTGTTGGAGTCCCTTGCCTAACAGCAAACCTGACAACCGCTTTCAGAACTATGTTTGTTGTAGAAACTGCAAGGCTGTACTGAGAAGTGCCAAAATGCTTAAAATGCACACACCCACCTTAGTTCGGGGCTGTCTCCTCTGGGTTTCTCCATGAGGCAGCCACCAGCCTGGCTAATAAAGATGCTCTCGAAATTCCTATTTGATTCTTACCTGTGAATTTCTCGGTCCGTCCATTTCATTAAGCATTTCACCATTATTGACAGGCATATTCATTTAGTTGTAAAGGATAGGTTTGGAAATGGGTAGGAATGAAGTCAGCAGTTAATGAAGAACATTGCAGATTCCTTCCCCTAAGAATGAAACATGCCCCATTGGTCAAAAGTTATTGTTGCATCTTTCTTTAGAAGTATTGAAGTGGACATTATTCCTCCCTGGGCCCCTAGGCTGAGAGATATCTGTTAGGTTACTGGGCAGGGTTGGATAACCTGCCAAGTAACAGGTTTTTTTGTCTGGGCCTCTGTCAAAATGTTATTCCCCTGTAGGTTGTGAAATATCTGATGAATTGTTAAGTCATTTTTGGTTAGTCCATTTGCATGGTAACCACCTGTGCCCCCCTAATGTTAGACCCCCATTGCCAGGTAACCACCTTCTGCTGAGCCCCTTCACCTTCCTGAGGCCTAGTCTATGTTGAATAACAACCAGTCTGTGATTGGCTA
Source organism: Potorous gilbertii (assembly GCA_028658325.1). NCBI lineage: Eukaryota > Metazoa > Chordata > Mammalia > Diprotodontia > Potoroidae > Potorous > Potorous gilbertii. The sequence continues at coordinate 383,185,459 of CM053771.1, forward strand.
CCCTCTGTTGGGGTCCTTTGCCTAGTAGCACCCTGACAACCACCTTCTGCTTGGGGGTTCTTGCCTAGCAGCAAGCCCCCGTCTTGCTCTGTCAGAACTCTGTTTGCTGTGGAAACCACAAGGCTGTACCGAGTAGCACCGAAATGCTTAAAATGCACTTACCCACCTCAGTTCAGGGCTGTCTCTTCTGGGTCTCTACATGAGGCAGTCACCAGCCTGGCTAATAAATGATGCTCTCGAAATTCCCAATTAATTTTGCCTGTGACTTATTAACTCCATCCATTTCAGTACGAAAACAAAATTTCATGTTTGGCCAAGGGGTCTAAGGTCTTCAGAAATTCTCACTGAGGATCAAACTCAGTCCTACACTAATGATGGAAACCCTGGGTTCAATGCCGGGAAAGTAGTGACATACTCTTTAACACATATTAGGCAATGAATTAATAAAAATTGTTATTTATAGTTGTTTAATTTAGAATTAACAGAGGGAGAATTTAAATTCTCTACATATTTTAGGAAAACAGTTTGGGAAGAAGTGTCTTGAATTACATGTAATACTGCTCACCTGGTTTCCTAAAGCCTGATGGCAGGGTAGGTAGCATTTTATACTTGATCCAAAGTATATTTAAGGTGAAAGGTACAAAGTACACTTAAGGCAGATGGGTGTGGCAGAGAGGAAATGTCTATATTCTTTGCCAATGGCTCCATCTCCCATCAATAGTATATCCTACATTTTAGGAGGTGGTCCCTAGCACTTAAGTTCCATTTAGAGACTAACATTTGGATTAGATTTTAGAAATGAATATCTACTTCAAATGATATAATTACAAACATACAAACTTACTCTCCCAACATGTAGGAGGCATAATCCTCCTATCCTAATCCTCTTGCAATACCTCAGTCTCTGAGAAGGAAAAGAAATTAGATTCATAGTTTAGCTCAGTTCCTATGGATTGCAGTCCAAGTTCTAAGCCAAAAATGTCACTTGGGTTCAAGTTCCAGGTCTCTTGATGTTTCTGGACCTCCTTGAAAATCTGACTGGCTGCAACATCCCTCCTTGAATCTCCAAGTTTCCCATAACTTAGTTCTGGGTCTGGAAGGGATCCTTGCCATGAGCACCTGATAATGAGGATAAATGACAAAGAACAGAAACACTCCCAGGTACATTTCTGAGAGCCAAGGTAAAAGGGGAAAACTAGAGGAAGTCCTTTACCTCTCATTGGTTCAGTTCACAGTGCCTGCCCAGTAGGTGAACTATGATCCTTACCCTTTAACTGTGTCAGGAAAAAATAGTGCAGAAAAGAGTTTGAAAGGAAGGAAAAAAAGAACTTGAGCCAAAAAGAGATTTTCTCAGTCTGACCAGTTGTAAAGGCATGGATCTTTTGGCTATAAAGCCAATTAAGGGTGCCTACTTCCCGCCCCTCCCTAAACATAGTAGTACCTCTATAGTAGGTAATTTGGATATTTCCAGATAAAACCCCTTGGAGACCCTCTATGTTAGGCAAACAGGACATGCTCTAAAGGCACTAACATACATAAATAGAGCATAAATGTGGTTTTAGCAAAGATAAAACAAATTAAAAGACACAAGAAATACCCAAATATTAAAGGAATAGTGTTAGATCCACAAATAGCACTTCAAGAAACAAACTTAAAACACCACCACAAATCTTTTGAAACAAGTAGGGAGAAAAGGAAAGTCTATTAATAATTATTTGGCATCTTCACATTTTAGAATTTATATTCTACTTATTCACAATAACTTTTGAACTAGTTTTTTTAACCCTTTATAATATGGAAATATGACAAAAATTTCCGTAAAATAATTTGTCTGCTGGAAATCATTTATTAAAAAGGAACTGGCTTTTCTTATACTTGTACGAGTTTACTTGCTTTATGATCCATTGAAATAATTGGTATATTGAAAAGTGTAGGCTGTCTTCCAATCATTTTCATTATTTGTGATAAGTCATTGGTGACACATATATATCAAGCCATCCAGCAGACTGGTTCTAGTGAGTCTATAATTTTCTTTTTTCCATTAAACCTATAAAACCAGTGACATTGCTAGCTTCTATTCTGCTGGTCCCATGGGTCTTAGTTATGTATCTTTAAAATCACATTCATAAAAAGGAAGCCAAAAAAGTGTGAAAGAGTAGTAGCCAGAAGTAGTCGGAAGAGAAAAAGTAATCACAAAAATCATGCCTATGTCAGACAAAAAACTGAAGATGTCTTTAGTTGTGTTCATGTTTTTTTTCCAGATCGTGTAGTTGTTTAACCATTTCAATCTTGTCTGATTTTCTGTGACCCCATTTTGGGGTTTTCTTGTCAAAGATACTGGAGTGTTTTGCCATTTCCTTCTCTAAATTATTTTACAGAGAGGCACTGAGCTAAACAACTTGCCTGGCAACTTAAAGGTGGATTTTCAATGAACATTGATTGGGATGGGGGTAAGAAGATAAGAAACTATATAGCAAATACTATGTGCTGAGTACTGTACTAAATGCTTTATACATTTTTTTCCTCATTTGATCCTTACAGCCACCCTACTATTTTCCTTATTTTAAGGATATTTTGAGGAAACTGGGGCAAACAGTAGGTAAGACCCAAGATTACACTGGTATTAAGTGTCTGAGGTTCTATTTGAACTCAGGTATTCTTAACTACAGACCCAGTGCTCTATTTACTGCACCACCACTTTTATTTTTCCATTTTGAAAACTTGCTATTTTAACAAGTTCATTTTAAAATTAATTAAAATAAAAGAAAATTAATACACACAAATGTATATGCAATAATGAAGAGACAGTTTATTTAATTAACCACAAAAAACATCTTATATTGGAGGCAAGGAATCACAGTGTTATAATTCTGAGAGGCTTTCCTTTTAAGTAATTAATTATCCTCTCCCTTTTGAACCAGGAAAAAAAACCCAACCTTTTATGCCAGATTTTGGCTCTTTGAGTCACTTCTAATATTTTTTCTACCAATTTTTCTACACTTTTATGTTGTTAAAAATTCATTCCAGGAAAGAATGCTTAATTTATCTTATCTCTTCCAAACAGACTATACTTAGGATAAGAGTTTTACTTAATAGTGTTAGCAGTTCTGTGTACAACCTTCATATCTTTAGTATAATTAATGTTGTATCATTTCCATTAGTGTTATTAAGCACTTAAAATGCACAGTAATAAACAAAGTTAAAGTTTCCATTAAAAAGCAATTGGTATTTATTATGCTTATAAAGCAGATGCTTCAGTATAGAAAAAATGTAGTTGATTTCCATTTAGAAAGTAGTAATTGACAACAGGGTTAGTTACAACACCTTTGGGCTTAAAAAATTTTAAAAATTGAATCAAAGTAGATGACAAATCATTGTCTTATATGCATAGATAAGGATTATCATATGTCTAAAATCTGAGAATCTAGATTAAAGAATGAATCATTGATCTATATCATTGATATTAATATTAATCTGTGATTATGTGACTTTTGGAAAGTCACATAACTATTCTAGGGCTTAATTTTCTCATCTATAAAAGGAGTGTGTTGGATCAAATGTTCTCTAATTTCTTGCTCAATGTGCCTTTGTAGGACATTCCTATTGATCATAGAGTTTAGAACTATGAGCTTCTTAGGAGATAAGCACACCTTGTAATCTAAAGAGGATTTTTTGGGATTGTGAGAAATGCCATGACAATCAGAATCCTATGGAATATTAGGAAAAAATTTGTTAGGATGATAAGAAGATGAAAGTGGGATAGCATATGCTTCTAGCAGCAGGGAGAGATCCCTTGTAGAACAGGTCAACTGATGGAAAAGCTGCCAACATCATGGACTACATCTGAGCCAAAGCTTCACTGAGATAGGACAGAAGAATAGTTTTTATATTAAGTTCTTTGAGTGGGAATCAGCTTAGCAACTGAACCTTGAATAGCAGATATCCATCAATGGTTTAGTATTTGGGTATTTTATAAACATAAAGACAAATAAGGAGCATCCACTGGTTGGGTATGGACAGAGGCAAGAAGTCTGAAACTGAAAGGACTTTCAGTTCAATTTGTCTTTATGTAAAATTTTTAGCAAAATTTCTCTCTCAAATGTGATGTCCCTATTACCAACAAACTGAGACCAACAGAAATCAGAGATTTGTCTAAGATTCCATAGTTAGTGGTTTGTTAGAGTCCATATTTACTGATTTTCATTTTCAAATGTAACAAAATGATTTACTGTACTGTTTTTTCGAATAACAGACATTATTTGTTTTTGCTTAACTCCATTGCATTGCTAGTTGTATAATTTTATTTATAACCTACTTTGTCTTGTTTCTGAGGCAACACCATATTTCTTTCACATGCACACAAACACACACAATACAATTCAATATTTATGATTTTTAAAAACGATACATTTTGTCACCTTTGCTTGTATTTCATATAAATATGCTACGTTTGTCAGTCTTTTTCTCCCTTACCAGAAAGTCTTTTGAAGTGCCCTCATAAATTGCCATTTCTTTACAAACTGCAGAATGAATTTTCTTCAGTGATTTATCCTTTTATCTCTGGAGAAAGGTATTCTTCAGTAACAAGAGACTACAGTATATTTCATTCACTGTTGAATTGTTCAAATAAAACACAAAGCACTTCTGAAAATAAACAATTATAATTGCAATGAGAAAAATTTAATGGCCTTGCATGATTAATGTCCCATGTAAATTCTTCATGACATTGAACTTAAAAATGATGTTTTAAATGTACAATTGGAAAGGCAACAAAATGTTACCTTTTGATTAGTTTCAAAGGAAAAAGATATTGCAATTTATGTTGGTTAGTGACTCAAAATTACTGTTATCTGTTTCTTGTAAATTGAAGTTTGGAAATCATGACAATGTATGTCCTTAAGCTTGTAGTAATGACATCATACAGAAGAGATTTCTAGTGCTTTTATATGAAGTTTTAATTCACTTTTAATTCTTTTTTTTGCCTTAAAATTTTTTTATTATAAAAGACTAGAGACAAACATCATGTTTATCTTCTCTATGATTACATGATGTACACATTAAAAAATCTTATTAGAGAAATTTTGGTGAAATAATTACAATACAGGTGCTCCTTTGACCTTTGAAAACTTTGTATGAAAATTTAGTTTGAGAAAATGTAAAAAACAAGGAGAGAAAGGAAATGGAAGCAGAAAAGGGAATGAGGTCATAAAAGAATTTTGTTTTGCAGACAATATGATGATATTCTTGCAAAATCCCAAAGATTCAACTAAAAAGTTAGTTGAAACATTTAACTATTTACTAAAGTAAATTCACAGAAATCATTGGCATTCCTATATGTCACAAACAAAACCCTCCAAGAAGAGAAAGTATAGGATAGCTCATTTAAAATAACTCTTGACATTATAAAATACCTGGGAATACATCTGCAAGAACAAATCCAGAAATTACATAAACAAAATCATTAAAAATCAAGGTTAAATAACTGGAGAAATATTAAATTATTCATGGATAAGCAGGGGCCAATGTAATAAAAAAGGCAATTTTACCTAAACTAATTTATGTATTCAATGCCTTCCCAATTAAATTGCAATCTTTTACTTAATTAGAAAAAATAGCAAAATTCATTTCAAAGAACAAAAAAATGAAGAATATCAAAGGAAGTAATTTTAAAAATGCAAAGGAGGGATGTTTAGCATACCAGATCTTAAATTATTTTAAGAAGACAGCAATTATCAAAACTTTACAATACTTGCTAAGAAATATATAGGTAAATCAATGGAATAGAGTAAACATGCAATTTACAACAGTCAATCAATATAATAAACTTGTATTTGACAAGGGTAAAGATGGAAAATGTTGGGGTAAGAATTCATTATTTGATAAAATTTTTGGGTGAACTGGAAAGCAGTATGGCAGAAATTGGGCATAGACAAATATCTCACACTATTTACTAAGAAAAGGTCAAAATGCACGCATGATAAAGACCGATATTATAAGAAATAAGAACAACATGGGACTTATTATTCATTAGATTTATGGACAGGTGAATGATTTATGAATCAACAAGAGATAGAGAGTTAAGTTAGGTATAAAATAGATTATTTCAATTACAATGCAGCCAGGATCAGAAGGAAACCAGAAAATTGGGGAAAATATATAGTTTCTCAGATAAAGTTCTCATATCTCAAAAATATAAAGAATTTTGTCAGATCTATAACAATACAAGCCATTCCTCAATTGACAAATCATCAAATGATATGAACCAAAAGTTTTCCAATGAAGAAATCAAAACAATTTATAGTCATGAAAAAAGTGCTCTAAATTATTCCTGATTAGAGAAAAGCAAATTAAAAAAGCCTTGAGATGTCATACTACATCTACCAGATTGGCCAAAATTATTGAAGAGAAATGTGACTAATGTTCAGTGGAATGTGGAAAAATTGGGGCCCTAATTCACTATTGGTGCAATTGTGAAATTATTTGGTATTATGCCTAAAGAGTTATTAAACTGCCCTTTGACCCCAGCAATATAATTACTAGGTCCATTTCCAAAGATGATTAGGGAAAAAAAGAACCTATATGTTCAAAAAACCCATTCTCTGTGGTGGTAAAGATCTGGAATTTGCAAGGATGCCCATCAATTGGCGAATGGTTGAACAAGTTGTGGCATATTATTGTGATGGAATATTACTGTGCTCTAGGAAATGATGAGCTCAATCATCTAGGAAAGACTTGCACAACATAATGGAGTGAAATGAGCAGAAACAAGGGATTTGGCAACAAAGAGATTATGGTAACTTAGGAGGGAGTTTCATGGAATGGTAAGGCCAAGAAGCTGAACTGTGGGAGTTTTAAAAAGAGAATAAATAGAGAAAATGAAGGCACTTACTGAAGACAACCTTTTTCAAGAATTTAGGAACAAAGAGATATACGATGATGGCGAAGGAAAAACCAAATCAAGGTTTTTTTTTCAGGGTGAGGAAGTTCTGGACATTTTTGTAGGCAGTAGGGGATGAGCCAGTGGAAAGGAAGAGATTGAAAATAAGTGGTTGAAAGGGAATGACAGAGAGGGCAATCTAGTGGAGCAGATTTGATCACTCAAATTTGTAGAGGGGTTGTAAGGCCACTTACTCATGTGAAATAGGGATGAAATAGAAGACATTTGAGTGATATAGGATGAGAAAGAGAGAAGAGAAACTTTACAATTAATGGGAGAAAATGTTGAATTGCAACACTCCAAAAGAAAAGACAAATATGTCTAATATGATAAAATATTATATATGATCAAATATTGATAATAATAGCAATTACTACCACAACCACAATATGAAATATTTATTATAATCCAAGAGTGCAAAAAATGAATTTAATAGAATGGAGGAATTTTAATATTCACTGAGGCAAGATCAGACCTAAGCAAAAACTTTGAAATTCAAGCATTGGAGTTAAGAAGCCTGCACACATAATTACATTTGAGCACCTGGAAGAGATTAAATGATAAATTAAATGAATTTTTTACACTGTAATGAGTTAGAAGAGGCACATGTTTCTTCAGTATCCTATTCTTTCTCAAGAGAGGTAAAAAAGACAAACATAGGATCAGGAGATCACTTTTTTATGATTTTAAGAATGGAAAGAAAAGTGTATTAACATTCAAAATTAGAGAAAAAGAAGTATTCAACACACACACAAAAAGAGTATTCAACACACACATAGTTTATTGTGTAAGAGGGGAATGTAGTCTGGCCCCAACCCTGGCCCCAGGCAGCCACAGTATCCACTTTTGAAGCCCTTTGCCCAAAGTCCCTGGGGGAATCAAGTGGCTGATATTGATCAGTCCTCAGTGGTCCTGGGGAGAGGAGGCGCTCTGGCTGGCATGATGGAGCTTGTGGTGGCTGTGGAGAGGAAACCCTACTCTCAGTTTCAGGGCAGAAAAGCTTGTGGTTGCTCATAGACCAGAATATAGGCCAGGAGATGGGTAAACTCTTCTCCCTTGATTGTGCCACCATGGAAGAACTGAGAATGTACAGGTCTAGAGAGTATAACCTCCACATGACAAAGGACTCAAAAGTCAAGTAACTGACTGGGAAAATGCTCCAAAAAAGGAAAAAATAAGACTATAGAAGGTTACTTTCTTGGTGAAAAGGTATGTTCTTCCATCCTTTCCAATGAGAAAGAACAAAGCATATCATCAGAGGAAGATAGCAAAGTCAAGGCTTCTACATCCACAACCTTAAAAAAATATGCAATGGTCTCAGGCCATGGAAGAGCTCAATAAGGATTTTAAAAATCAAGTAAGAGAGATGGAGGAAAAATTGGGAAGAGAAATGAGAGCAGTGCAAGAAAATCATGAAAAGCAAGTCAATAGCTTGCTAAAGGAGACCCCCCCCCGCCCCCAAAAAAATGTTGAAGAAAACAACACCTTTAAAAATAGTCAAACTCAAATGGCAAAAGAGGTCCAGAAAAACAATGAGAAGAATGCTTTAAAAAGTAGAATGGGGGGCGGAGCCAAGATGGCGGAGTAGAAAGACTCACTTATGCTAGGTCCGAACCCACAGCCCATAGATTTCCTGTAAAAAGAACTCCTGACAAATCCTGGAACAGTGGAAGCCGTGCAGCAACACAGTGAAGGAGATTTGCATTGCAGAGAGCCCTGAAAAACCGACCGCAAAGGTACCCCAGACGGGAGCGGAGTCCTGTCCTGCCGAGCACTCCCCTCCCGCGCCCCGGCCACGCGGCATTGAGAGGAGCGAGCAGAGCCCAGCAGGCGTCAGGGACCTGAATCTCCGGCGACCACGAAGGTCCCTCCACCCACAGACGCACAGGTCAGTGAGAGAGACGGGCTGAGAGGGGAGCGGGGGATCTCCGGGAATCGGACCCCCTGGGAAGCGGCCGCTGTGGCAGAGGCTGAGGCAGCTGGGCCAGAGGCAGAGGCAGCTCAGCCAGAGACTCCCAGAGCGGCCTGGAGCTCCACTCCAGCTCCACTACAAAAGATCTCTATGTATAAACCCCCTGAGGGAACTGAGCCTGAGAGGCCACCCTGCCCCCACCTGAGAACCCGCAGATAAGCCTCCATTGAAGAGCAGTCAGGCCTGCAGCCAAAAGCCCTGAGGCTGGGGAGCAGCATTTGAATCTCAGACCCCAAGCACTAGTTTGGGCAGACCTAGGCTGGGGTGGAGAGCACTCTCATAAGTCAAGTAACTGGCTGGGAAAATGCCGAGAAAAGGGAAAAATCTAAGACCATAGAAGGTTATTTTCTTGGTGACCAGAGGATTGCGCCATTCCTCTCTGAGGACGAAGAGATATGCTTACCATCAGGTAAAGACAGAGGAGTCAAGGCCTCTGTATCCCAAATATCTGAAATAGATACCCCATGGACTCAGGCCATGGAGGAGCTCAAAAAGGATTTTGAAAATCAAGTCAGACAGGTGGAGGAAAAACTGGGAAGAGAAAGGAGAGAG
>CM053771.1:383195419-383212634 GCA_028658325.1 Potorous gilbertii
CAAAAGGGGAGAAAATTTTGGAACCCAAAATTTTGTGAAAATGAATGTAAAAAGTTAAATAAATAAATTTACAAAAAAAGAGAGATACTTTCCATGACTATGACTAGGGGGAGAATTCTTACTTTAATAAAGGAAAGAGGTGATTATAATAGTAGTGTAGGTAGTAATAGATGTAGAGAAATATCTTTGAAATTAATTCATTTAACTGTAAATATCTATTATTTTGAAAGTTTGTGTGGTTGTATTAATCTTTAATATTAAAAAATTTGTTACATTTTTAAAAAGTCATCTCAATAATTGATACAAATCCAGAGGTTTTTTCCTACTAAATATTTTACCATTCCATTTTTGTTTCAATCAACAGCTGATTCTCTTACTTATTATGTCATAGGATTTGGAGAAAACTTCAAGAGGTGGTCATACATGCTTAGCCTTCATAATAAAGCATTTTTAAACAGAAAGATTAAAAAGTACTCAATTTTTAAAGATTTTCAAGATTAAAAAAACCCTAAGTAAATATGTCATTGTTTGACAACTTCTAGTACAAGTAATTTTTTCATGATCTTACCAAAATTCCTAATGCTACTGCTTAATTGCTCTTCTTCAGTAAACAGTGAAAATGAGGAACAAATGCTTACCATCTTCTAGACATTGAGATGAAAAAACAAGGCTTCATGAGAGGGCAAACAAAACTTCCTGCTGCAATGCTTCCTATAATGTCTCATCTATACAGTGCTAGGCTCACATCATCTTCTTCCCCTAATTTCTTATGTGTATTAAGATGTGGTTTTGCATCTTAGAATGTTTTAACTTTGAGCCTTATTTTTTCTTGGAGGATTATAAATGAATCAATATTTCTTGTTATAGAATACGTGCATGTACACACGTTTATTTATAGCTATATTCATAAGCAAGGTTTGTTAGGATCTTTATGTGCTAGAAATTTGTTCTCTCTCTTCTGTAGAATGTGAGTTAGCATTTCACATGTAACATTCCAAGGAGGTGAAATCCACAAGCCTGATGCCTAATGACTTTGATCCCACACTTGAGAAAAAAAAAATCCGAAGCCTTCTTCTAGCAACCTCCCTTTATGAATTGGCATGTATCCCTTCAATGTTATTATTAATAATGATGATAGTATTTGCTTCTTGCTCGTACAGCTAATCAATCTTAGAAAGCCTTGTCCTGTTTCTTTAATAATAACTTCATAAATAAAAATGTCCATCTGGATCCATATGGTCCAGTAACACTTGGCATTTTAAATATAAACCATAAGCTTCCCCTTGTCGACTAACCTTGAATAAGTCAGATAACATATCCCTTCCTTACTCCCCTGCTCTTTAATAAATTGCTGAACTTGAAAATCATAAAGCATAGACCAGAAAGTAGATGTAGCAGATTTTACTTTATTCCTCACCAAAAATACCATCCTGTAACTATCTAAAGGATGGAGCATCTCTAACAAATGAAAGGGGTGAGACTTTTCTTATCTAAGAAGAGAAAGCTGGAAAACAATTTTTGGAATTGTCACATCACCCCAATCTGGAGAACTAGTATATTCTTTTCCCAGGTTATACTTAGGTTTATAGGCTCACAGGATCCTACTTCCAGAAAGGTGGTTAAGAATATTCTTTAATCTCTTTGTGTATGTAAATTGTGTGTTGAGGCTTCTTTTTTCTCTCTTACACTTTATTTGGATACAAATAATCATTCCTTTTCAAGAGGCATTTGAAGCAAATAAATACCTTAATTGGACCTCAGAAACTGACAAAGTGACCTCAGTTTTTCGAATTCAGGAAGCCACATTCCAATTCCAGAAGGTAAGCAATCCTTTTTGTTAAAAAAATAAAAAAGAATGACTAAATAAATAAATCAAGAAAACAAATACTTAACTGACTTCTAAACTACAAAGAACTAAATTGCTAATTTTCTTTATTCAATGTAGGTCTTATTAAGCAATAAGGTGAAGGCTGAATCTATTTGATGCCATTTTATTATTGGACCTCTCTACTTTGCTATTTAAGGTCATCTTTCTATTTTGTCTTTATTTTCCATAAACTCTGATTTTATGTATTATGTCCTCTGTAGACTGAGTATACTCTTACTCAAAATATCATAGCACAATTTGGAGATTCAGTCTAAACAAGTACCAAGCACACAGAAATTAGTATTCTCTCTCCAGATCATCTATGCCACTATCCAGAACCCTGGGGTGGGGCCCCAGCTACTAATTTTATTAAGTCTAAAGGCTAAAGAATGCCATGGTCTCCCAAAAGTATTTGTTATTAGTGTAGATTGGCTCCTAGGACAGAGGACCTCTTTTTAGACAATTCAGTGTGGCAATGAGATTTAATTTCCACATCTCTTTGAGTGGTCTACCTGGAAATTTTAAGATTCTGGAATTAACCACTTAATTTCTTGGGTCAGTATACTTTGCTTGCCATTACAACCAAGCACTGTGCTAAGTGCTGAGGATATAAAGAAAGGCAACAAACAAAAAGCAAGTACTAAACAGACTATATATATATATATATATATATATATATATATATATATATATATATATATATATGTATGTATGTATGTATACAGGATAAGAAGAAGATATTCAACAGGAAGGTATTAGTATTTAGGGAATCAGGAAATGCTAAAAGGTTGAATTTTAGCTAGAACTTGAAGGAAAGAAAGAAGGCAGGAAATGGAAATGAAGAGAAGGGAAGTGAGAGAGAAGGGAGAGAGTAAGAGACAGAGAGAGAAAGAGAAAGGAAGGAAGGAAGGAAGGAAGGAAAGAAGAAACAAAGAAAGAAGGAGAATTCTTAGTAGGGAGGAAAATAGTGAACCCCAGTCCCATTGTCCCAAAAGCAGTTATAATTCTTAGGTAAAAATTTTAAAAGGATTCTTCTACAGATACATCAGGGCATTATTGCATGTCAATTTCATGATGACATGTTTGCCTGGGTTCTGGATAGTGGGCAATGTTCTCGTGCCTTCCCAGTCACCAATGGAGTGAAACAGGACTGCGTTCTTGCTCCTATGCTTTGTAGTTATGATGTTTTCATCCATGTTGTCAAATGTTTTCAGTGAAAATGAACACAGCATCAAGTTTTCAGTGAGAATGAACAAGCAATGAACATTACTGAAGGTAAATTCTTCAATTTGAAAAGGCTACAAGCCAAGATCAAAGTGGAGTGAGTGTTGGTACATGATTTTCTGTTTGCAGATGACTATGCACTCAATGCAGCCTCTGAAGATGAGCTGCAACAAAGTATGGATCAATTCTCTGCTGCCTGTGCTAATTTTGGCCTAATTAGTAACACCAAGAAAACACAGGTGCTCCATCAGCCACCACCACACCATCCATACATGGAACCATGGGTTACAGCAAATGGAGAAGTTTTGAATGCTGTGCATAAGTTCACTTACCTTGGTAGTGTACTTTCCAGGGATGTACACATTAACAATGAGGTTGATACAGGTATTGCCAGACCTAGCTCAGTGTTTGGGAGACTCGGAAGAAACGTTTGGGGGAGAACAGCTATTAGACTGAATACCAAACTGAAGGTCTACAGAGCCGTTGTGCTGACCTCATAATTCCATGACTGTGAAATCTGGACAGTCTACCAGTGCCATTCCAGGAAACTGTATCACTTCCATTTTGGCTGTCTTAGGAAGATTCTGACGATTACCTGGCAGGATAAGGTACCAGAAACTGAAGTCCTTGCTTGAGTTGAACTGCCAAACATTCAAACTATGCTTCAGAGAGACCAACTCTGACAGGCTGGCCATGTTGTTCGAATGCAAAATGTACATTTGTCAAAAAGACTATTTTATGGAGAACTCACATGGGGCAGGCAATCACACAGTGACCAGAAGAAATGATACAAGGACACTCTCAAGGTCTCTCTCAGGAACTTTGGATTTGACTGTGCAACATGGGAGACACTGGCACAGGACTGCTCAGCATGGCATGACCACATCAGAAAGAGTACTGCACTCTATGAGTAAAACATAGTTGAGACAGTGCAAAGTAAAAGTAGGATGTGCAAATTTGGAGTATCCACCCCAAATATTCACATGTACTATCTGTGCGAGCTCATATTGATCTGATCAGCCATAGTCGGGCTCACTGAAACTTCATTTTATGATGATGATGTCATTTTGGTCTTCTTCAAAAACAAAGGAGAACAACCAAACAACCAAGTTAGAAGGATGTAGGTTTTCATAAGCAATATTCTTCGGCATTATGTGTATTCAAGGACTGGAAATTGGCTATCTTTTCTACCATGAGATAGTCGTAAATATATTAAAAATATAAAATGTTCTGTGCTTATTTTTTGTCACCACAAAAAAGTGCCTCCTTCTAAGTTTCCCTGCCATTCATTATGTACATATCATACATATGTATGTGTGTGGATGTATAATGTGATAATATACATATACCATTTTTCAATTGGGGAATGTCTCTTATTTTTATAAATTTAACTCGGTTTCCTATATATTTGAGAATTAAGGCTTTTATCGGGAAAACTTCCTATTTTTAAAAATATATTACGTTTTTCTCTATGGTACCTTTTAGCAAAATGCTGTTTCCCTGATCTCATCTACTTCAAAGATAAAAGTTCTTAAAGTATTTTTTGTATCTTGGATCTGTTTGCCTAGGTGAAGCCTATGCAACAAACCTCTTCTCAGAATAATCTTTTTAAATGAAGAAAATAAAATGCATTGTATTTCAATTTATTTATTCATCTGTTATTCCTATTTTTTATTTTTGTAATTATACAATATTTTATTTTCCCCCAATGACATGTTAAAACAAATTTAAACACTTTTTTTAAATTTTGAGCTCCAAGTTTTATTCCTGATATGTTCAGAAATCAGATAGAGGTTATACATGTGTATTCACATAAAACATTTCCACATTAGTTATTTGTACAAGAAAACCCAAATAAATGACAAAGAATGAAAGAAAGTGAAAAGTAACATGCTTTAATTGGTATTTAAATAATATCAGTTCTTTCTCAGGAGGCAATAGTATTCCAAAGGTAACTCATTTTATTGAAATAGTTATCAAAATGTGTATTTTTAAAAACTAATCATGATGTCTAATTAATTAATTAAAGGGCTCCGAAATTAGGAACCTCAGTTCTAAGAAAACTTGAAATGTGCTATTAATTCACATTAACAGGAAGATTCAGCTTCAAGTCTGGCTTCAGATACTTACTAACTATATGACCCTGGGCAAGTTAATTAACCCTGTTGAACTCAATTCTTTATCTGTAAAATGAGCTGGAAAAGGAAAACCAATCTAGGATTTTTGCCAAGAAAACCCCAAATGGGGTCACAAAGATTTGGACATGACTCAAATACCACAACAACCAGAAATTCAGCAAGTAATTTCCAAAGAATCCCAACCTGGGAGGACACAACAAAAGTTTTTGACAAATTTTCCCCATCGACCATCGATGAAATCCCATATTTTCTTCTGGCTTCATTTGTGCCCTCCTCTTCACTTGGTCTTATTGTTCATTATCAAATTTAGTTTAATGATAAAAGTAAAAAATGTGCCAGTCAGATGATGCAGAACAGAATTCAAATTCTGGCACAGACACTTACCTAGGAAAGAGTCACCTAAAATCTCATTCTTAATTTTCTCATCTGTAAAACAGACATAATAATATCGTGTGGCTCCTAATGTTGTATCAAAATCAAATATGTAAAGTACTTTTTAAACCTCAAAGGTCCATATAAATACATTGGTTTTTTTTCTTAATATAGTGAGGTTGTCTCTAAGTGTAGCATCTCTTACCCACTCACTTGTCTAAGAGAAATTTTAATTTCTATCTGAAGAAGCAGGAGGTTGAGTGCAAAGACTGATCCCTTTGCACTCCTGAGAGGAATATTAGGCTAGAATTCTGTCTAGCTACTTCCTTACATATTATCAGTCTAGATGATGTGGTTTTAAGATTCAAGCTGAACTTTTAATCACTATTTTTTAATGGGGAAAAGATGTCCTCAAGCTTCACATTTGAACCTTGATTTCCTTCAGATGAAATAATAGTTATACAGTAAGCACACAGAACAAAAAACTGTAAAACAAAAACAAAACCATTTACCCAAATTGATAGCAAAACAGAAATCTGAGAAATATACCAAGCAAAGCAGGGAAGGAGTTCTCCTTTTGGGAGTAAAGTAACTTAGTGCAACAAAGAGTCTTAGATCCAACACAATCGCTGATATAATCTTTTTAACAAGTATTTTTATATGATGCATGATTTAATAATAGTTTATATGCTTCTCGTTAGTAAACTGAGCTGCATTTCAAGTGATGACCCAGTCCCACTCCAAAGAGCAGAGTACATGCACTTCCCATTCCAATTCAACTTGCCTTCCAATCACTCCATAAGTAGAGGGATAGAGAAACAAAGACTGGGTCTAGGCTGAGAACAGCTGGAATTTGTTTTCCAACTAAACAATACACACTCCCAGGTGAACTTCCCAATGTCTCTCTCTTTTCTGAACTACAGAAATTGTGAATAATGAATATTAACCATGTTTAAATTATGCCTCATAAAATAATTTATTTTTCAATCTTTCAAAATGAATCTCATGTAATTGTCTATTACTGTATGAACCAAAATTCTATATGAACTTTTCTTCAAGATATGCCTGTAATTTTTGCTTTATTTCAGATTTTGTAGTTCAAATGTTAGGATATATAACTAATATTTGCATAGTTTTATATTAGTACAAAGAACAAAATCCATTTTTCCTTATTTGAATTATACTGTCAGGTTGTTGGCATTTGGCTTTCAGGGCACAATGTTCTCTGTCAAATTGTTGCTATCTTTGATATTTAACTAATCTGTCATATAAGAAATGGATAAATAAAACCTTTCTCATACTCTAGTCTTCTGATATGACAGTGTTATTGTCATTTAGTCAATTCAGTTGTGTCTAACACTTTATAACCTCATGGACCATACCATCTATGGAGTAGTCTTGGCAAAGATACTGATTTGCTATTTCATTCTCCAGTGGGTTAAGGTAAGCAGAGGTTGAGTGAGTTGCCCAGGGTGGCTCAGGTGTTAAGTGTCTGGGATTGGATTTGAACTCAGGTCTTCCTGACTCTAGACTCAACATTCTAACCTTTGAACTACCTAACCCTTTAAGATATAATTATATATATGTATACACACACACACACACACACACACATGTGTGTGTGTATATATATACATATATATATATATATATATATATATATATATATATATATATATATATATATAACTTTAAAATCAAGGCCCTTTATAATGAGGCCAGTCTTTGAGTAAGTCTAGCATTGCTTTCCACAATCAGCATTTAAAGACATTCCATTTCATTTAAAGTATATCCTCCTCAGGAAAAGTTTACTAATTTTGAATGATTAAAGAAAAGAAGAAACATTTAACCTAAGAAATCCATGACTCACAAGAGGTGATAGTTAAATTTGAAGTGAGCTTTATACTTTGAAATTTGGCAAACACTATAAATCAGGACCAGATTTATTGTTTTGTTTATTGTCCAGACTTGAAGAAATGATGGAGAAAATGTTAATAAACGAAAGCGTGTCATGACTATTTTTTAGGGATAATTGTTAAACATTTACCAGCATACTTCTACATTCAATCAAATAAGGATCATTTTTAATGGTCAAATTTAAATCTTATTTTTCTGCTATTTATTTATTTGTTTTAGCTTTACATTAAACTTAAAAAAAGTATTTAGAAGAATAACATTCTATGAAAATCTCTACCTCAAACAAAAAATTACTATTGGTAAAAAATTCCACTTCATAAAATGTGTTGGAATTTTAAAAGGTAAAAATAGAGATGCATATAAAAAATCTGTATGTATACATGAACTTACTAAAAGAGGTGAAGGCTAGGCTCTGCTACCTTATAACACCTCTATAAAATAAAAAACACCCAACAGCACTAAAATAGCCACAATAAAAAGGACTTTCACTTGGTGATGCAGAGATTTACAAGAATAACTCCAGAAAGTGCTTTAAATTTGTGCATGTCACTTGCCCAGCATCAGAAGAATAAGGCTTCCATTAGCATTCTACCAGTTCATGATATGAAGAAACCTTATCACAGAAGCTACCTAGGTTTTATTTCCTATGGGTAAATTGAAGATTCTTTGAGAAAATTTGCATTTCAAAAGAATGGTCCTTCTACCTACCTTTAAGTCATCCATTTTCCGGCTACTCTGGGTATAATTTGTTTCTTAATGATCATGTTAATTTAATTTAAAACACCACAGGGACTTTGGCTTTAACTTCAGGAAGACTTGAGTTTGAATCCTGCCTGTCTCAGCTACATCCACTGAATGGAAATGACAGCACCCGCCTCCTGGAGTGGTTATAAAGATCAAACATGGTTTTTGAAATGCTTTTGCTAGCCTTAAAGCATCATGTAAATGGGAATTACAACTGTTCTTATTATTAATAGAAGTCATCACAGGACATCAGTCATTTGGGCCTTAACAACAAACCAATATTTACTGGTTAGAATTAGTGAACGGAAAATTAGTTTAATCCTTTTTTTCCTGAGATTTTCAAGGGAACAGATTTAAGTAATGCTTGAGTTTCTGAAATAAAATATAGAACAGGGGCTGGACTGATTCTGCTTGGCCCCAGAATTCCAAACCAGTGGAGAGAAGTTCTAAGAGATATACAATTCCAGCACAAAATGAAGAACTTTGTCTCACAATTGCTACAGTTATAGGATGTAGTATGGGGAACAAAGGAGGGAATTCTGTTTGCTCCTAGCTTTGAGTGATTGCGACTAATCAGAGATGTGATCTAGCATGGTCAGGTCAGGGTCAGAAACTTATATACAGGCTTGAGCTGTTTGAGGGGAAGGAGAACATGAAGTCACCTAGCCAATAGATGGTGTGGCGGGAAGTCCAGTTTGGAGCATTATCAAAGGGCTTTCATTGGTCTGAACAAGCTACAGTTTTCCCGTGACTTTTCCTTGGGAGTGTGGGAGGGAGTGAAGGATTCTCATCACCTTGAGTGAAATCCTAAAAATTGAGGAAAGGCTTACTTGAAGCCCAAAGGAAGGGTAGGCCTAAGTTTTAGATTCCTAAAAGTGCATAATATCCTGCCACATCAGCAGGACTAAACCAAACAAGAGGTGAAACTGTTCTCTTAGCTTGGATTGGATCAAAGGCTACTTCCCTGTTCTGGACTTGGACATACCATTCTCATTAGAATCTGTCCTAACCAATAGGAATCAAGGCCAGGCTGGGGAGGGTCTTAGGGTGTATAACCTGTTTTCTTGCTTTCCCTAACCACCTCTGCTCATCAGCTACTCTGGTATGTTTGATGCCCAGACCTTACGAGATTTGCCTAATAAAGGTTTTCTCTTTTCTGTCTCTACCTGAGGAAGCCTCTGTGGTTTGTCGAAGGCCTTAGGTAATCTTCCACCCCATAAAGGAGCTACCCATTCAGTCAGGGGGAATAAACATAAAGTTTAATAATGGCTTCCCTGATTTCACAACAAATACTGTACCTAGTTTAAAGGGAGCATGTTTCTCACAGCTAGGGGCTTGTTGAGCTCATTTCTCACATTCAGTACAATGAAAAGCCAAATGATGTAATATTAAGTGGTATTGTTAAAATAGTTTTGAAAATCATGCAATTAAGAAAAACATTTCTGGAGGGCTTACTAAGAGCATGAAACTTTTTTTTATAAACTAACTTTTCAGGTTTCTTTTCTGAGGTTGCAACCAAACTATGATATTAAGTTTATATCAATTATTCTAAATATTTGTGGAGCTAGGACTGACCTAAGGTGAAATAAGACATGAGTAAACTTTTTTTCTTGAATCTCTAGCATTCTCCCTTTGTCCTCTCTCTCCCTGAAGTGCTCCCTCCCAAGCAGTGGTGAGTCATAGGGTAAGATAGCACAAGGCACTTGACTGAAAGGTGGGGTTGGGGTTGGAGATTACTAAAAAGAGGAGTGATGTCAGAATTCTATTTCACTCATATCCTGGTTTTGTCTAGGGCCAGCACACCATACGCCAGTGTAAGAAGATGCTAGAGAAAATGTCTCCTGTGCAACACAAAGCCTCATACTTCAAACTTTTGGGAACTGCTCTGATCCTATATTAGTGTGAGTCCAGGACTGGATCAATCACAATCTGAACCCAGACCATCACAAGATCAGGGCAGTTTCTCAGGGTATTCCTCTTTTGGTGGATCTCCTTTTAGATCACACCCTCTAAACACAGGTGTCCCTCAGGGTTCTTTCATGGGCCCTCTTCTCCTTTATACTAACTCACTTGGTGATCTCATTAGCTTCCTAATGACCATTGAGGGTAATGATTCTCAAATGTATCCATCCTGCCCCAACTTTCTGCTGATCCTCAATCTCACCTCTCCAACTGTCTTTCAAAATCTCAAAATGAATGTCTAGGAGGCACCTTAAATTAAACTCATTATGTCTAAAATAGAACTCATTGTCTTGTCTCCAAACCATCTCATCTCCTACTTTTCCTGTTATTGTAGAGGGTAACACCATCCTCCCAATTCCTCCCCAATTCCTTCAAAACAGGAGTCACCCTGGATTCCTTACTATCACTCATCCCCCAGCCCCATATATAATGTGTGGCCAAAGCCTGTTGATTTCACCTGTACATCATTAGGCTATGCCTCCTTCTCTCCTGTCACATCTACCATACTAGTGTAGGCTTTCATCCCCTCAAGTCCTAATTGTTTCAATGGCTCAAACTGCCTCAAATTTCCTACTGAAATTGTCCATCCTCCATTCAGGCAGTAAAGTGATTTTGAAATTTCTCATGTCCAGTCCTGTCAAATACACACATACACTCAATCAATCCCATTGTCTCCCTGTTTTCTCTAGGGTTATTCTTCTAAATGTTTATGTTCCTTGAGAAGGATAACATTGAGCATAATATCTGTTAATGAAAAGATCATGGAAAGATCTCTTACTTTCCTATGTAGCGTTCTAGACTTAAATGGACATAATATTATTTAGACTTAGACATGTTTTATTTAAAGCATTAGATAATCTCTACTTCCCTATTTTTTTCTTTTCTTTTTGCTTGCTCCTTGTGCTGTTTCCATCTTGAAGGTGTCAATCAATCAATCAATCAATATTTATTAAGTGTCTACTCTGTACCTGTTACTGCTTTGTATACACTGGGTATACAAAAAAAGAGCAAAAGACAGTCCCTGGCCTCAAGGAACTTAAAATTTGATGGAGGGAGGCAACATGCAAAGCTATATGCATGATAAATAGGAAATACTTAACAGAGGTGAAGCACTGGAATTTAGAGGATTTGGGGAAAGCTTCTTGTAAAATATGAGATTTTAACTGGCATTTAAAGGAAGTCAAAGTCGATACTCAGAGAGAAGGAGTCAGAGCTAGAGAAAATTCCCACAGCTTAGAGATGGAGTGTCTTGTTCATGAAAAGGCAGGAGGACAGTGTTTTTGGATTGAAGGATTAGTGTTGGGGAGTAAGATGTGAAGAAGCTGGAAAGGTAGGAGGAGGCTCAAGTAAGAAGGGCTTTGAATACCAAACAGAACATTTTGAATTTAATCCTAGAGGCAACAAGGAGACAATGGGATTGATTGATGGTGTGTGTGTGTGTGTGTGTGTGTGTGTGTGGGTGTGTTTGACAGGACTGGACATGAGAAATTTCAAAATCACTTTACTGCCTGAATGAAGGATGGACAATTTCAGGAAAAATTTGATGCAATTTGAGCCATTGAAACAATCCAGACTTGAGGTGATGAAAGCCTACACTAGGATGGTAGATGTGACAGGAGAGAAGGAGGCATAGCCTAGTGATGTACAGGTGAAATCAACAAGCTTTGGTCCCAGATTGTATATGGGGCTGGGGGATGAGTGATAGTAGGGAATTCAGGATGACTCCAATTTTGAAAGCTTGAGGAATTGGGAGGATGGTGTTACCTTCTACAATAACAGGAAAAGTAGGAGGTGAGAGGGTTTGGGGACAAAATGATGCGTTTTGTTTTAGACATAATGAATTTAATTTAAGGTGACTCCTGGACATTCAGTTTGAGACTTTGAAAGGCAGTTGGAGAGGTGAGATTGAGGATCAGCAGAGAGTTTGGGGCAGGAGGGATAGATTTGAGAATCCCTAGCCTCAGTGGTCATTCGATCCATGGGAGCTAATGAGATCACCAAATGAATTAGTATAAAGGAGAAGAGGGCCCATGAAAGAACCCCAAGGGACATGTATATTTAGAGGGTGTGATCTAAAAGGAGATCCAGCAAAGGAGGATTAGGAATAGCCAGCTATATAGGAGGAGAACTAGGAAAGAATAATCTCCTGAAGACCTAGGGAGAAAAGAGTATCAAAAGCTACAGAGAAATCAAGGCGGATGAGGACTGAGGAAATGCAGTTGGGTTTGGCAGCTACTTCTGTGAGAGTAGTTTCAGTGAAGCTAATTGAAAGGCATGAAGAGAATGAGAAGGAGATAACTGCAGGTATCTCTTACAGATGGCCCTTCGAAGGACTTCAGCCCCCACAGATGAAATGGAGTAGAATAGTTAATGAAAGTGAGAGGACCAAGGTCCTGGGGGTTTATGGGCATATTTGTATGCCGTAGGAAACAAGCCACAAGACAGGAAAAGATTAAAATTACGTGAAAGAGTAGGGGTCACAGAGGGGTCAGTCTGTGGGAGAACATGGGATGCAACGGCATTGCTTGAACAAGTAGCTGGCTGAGCTTTGTAAGGAATAAGGTCCCTTCATCATGTGGAGGAGGAGAAACTGGCAGAGGGCACGTGAGTGATAAGAGATGAGGAAGAAGGCAGAAAAGAAAGCTCATGGCAAAGAGCCTCATTATTTTCTGTAAAATATGAGGCAGAGTTCTCAGCTGAGAGACCAGAGATAAGGAAAGCATGTGAGGTTTGAAAAGAGATGAAAAAGTGTGTAAAAATAAAATGGGGAAAGTAAGTCAGACATTTCCAGACTTTCAATATTTCCTCCACAAACAGACAGAAAATCACCATGAAATGAACATAGAGCAACAAAAAGAAAGGGATAAAGCAGTGTTCCTCCTAAGATATCTTGAGAGGACCTCAGAGAAGACTCCAGGGCCTAAAGTTTGGTCTGAATGAAATAAAAGCAACTCTAGGCCAACTCCACTGAATCATCAAACAGTAGACCCTAAGGAGAGCGAAGCCTCAAGAACTTTCACCTCAGAAATTTTTACCTCACAAAGTTTGGTCTAAGCAACACAGATTCCTGAGTAGGGGAAAAGCCAGATCTAGCGGTGCTGATCCATAGCTGCGGCTGTGGATGAGGAGGATTAAACACAAGCCCAGTGAGTGTGCTGCTTCAAGGAACAAGAGCATCTTGGGGACAGCATGGCTGAGGTTTAGAGGAGGAACAGAGGACTTCCTGAAGTTGAGCCCTGGGACAGAATTCAGAAAATAAGCAACATTACTCACAACTCAGGATTAAAACTTGATTAAGCTGCTAAAAATAAAATAAACAAGCAAAGGGAAAAGAACTCGACCATTGATAGCTGCCTTGGTGTAAAAGATAGGGGTTCATATTCAAAAGATAGTGTGGTCACAAAAAAGACACTTTTACTTGAAAGTGTAACATTAAGTGGTGAAAAGTCCAAATAAGAAAGCTTGGAATTGAAAAATCAATTAGGAAAGAATAAGGAAAAATTAGGAAACAAACCAATCCAAGAAAATTATTAAAAGAAACTTAGCCAATCAGAAAAAGAGAAATAAAATCTTATTGAAAAAAGTAACAACTTGAAAACTAGAACTGGGCAAATGGAATTGACTGACATTATAAGAACCAAGATAAAATAAAACTAGGAAGCCTAGAAGAGAATCTGAAACATCTCATTGGAAAAACAACTGATTTGGAGAATGGATAAAGGTGAGATAATGCAAGATTTGTCACGTTACCAGGAAGTTATGATAAAAAAAATCAAATTATGAAAGAGAATTTCTCTGAAGTTCTGGTAAAATAGAAGAGAAAGAATTCACTAATCAATACTTGAAAGAGATTCTAGGAAGAAAATTTATAGAAATGTCATAGCCAAGTTTCAATATTCTCAGGTGAAAGAAAACATATCATAAGCAACAAGAAAAAAAATAAGCATTGTGGAAAAACAATCAGGATTTCACAAGGAAAACCAATCAGGTTTTTGAACTAAAAGATGATACACACACACACACACACACACACACACACACACACACACACACCTAATTGTCTCTAATGGTAGCCATCTCCAGGGCATAGGGGTATAAGGTGCAGAGTAGATTTGCAATTTCATGTACAATCATCTTTTTTATGAAAATGATTGGTTTTTTTATTTTTTATTTATTTGTTTGTTTTTAGTGTTCTACAATCACTTCCATACATATGCCTTAGACTTTTTCCCCTCCCTCTCCTTCTTTCCCCTCTTCCTCTCCACTCCCTCCCTGAGACAACATATAATTTTATATAGGTTCTACATATACATTCCAATTAAATACATTTTGAAATGATTGTTTCATTCCATAAATTAAAAACAAAAAAGATTGTCTATGAAGAATGGCATAACAAGTCGATAAAGGGAGGTATAGCTTCCCTTCCTAGCAGCAGAAAGGATCCAGATGAGGTGATGTGAAATAAATTGTAGTGGATCCAACCAGAATGTTTGTCTGTTTTCTCCACTTTTGTCCATCAGCAGGTATGTAGGATCAAAGGTGACAAATGATGGGAGTGATCCAAGGCTAAGACTTGGCTGGGAATATGTTAAGAGGGGTTAGGGAGTCAAGATAGGAGAAGAGTAGGAAGTTGAATTGACTTAGCAAAGAGTCAAGGTGGGGAAAAGAGGAGAGAATGGCTAGTGTAGAGGACATGGCCTGGAAGAGAATTGAGGGGTTAAAGGATCAGAGGTCACAGGCAGACAAAGAGTAGGGTTTGGTGAAAAGTCAATAGGTTATGGTTTGATAAGAACATTCTAGAGATTTTAAACATAGACTTGGTATGTGTGTGGGTGGCGATAAAATCAAGGTAATTGTTGCTGAGGTAGTATGGAACAGACCATAGGAGGTGAGTAGGTTGGGGAACTTAGTACTGAAGGTATTTGAGGGAGAATCAATATGTATATTGAAGCTCCTTACTGTGAAGGCAGACATTGAGGGGGAGATAAAAATTGTGACCCAGGTATTGAACTCACTGAAAAAGGAAAAAGAGTCTATAGGCAAAAGCTATCTGGATTTTGAATGGAAGGTAGATAAGAATAGCATGGGAAAAGAAGAGAGATTATTGAATGATGAAGGAGGAATGGGGAGAACCTGGAAGTGGAAATGGGGAGCAAGGGGTATTCCAACCCTGCTGCCTTGACCCATGAGCCAAGGAAAATAAATGAAACTGTAGCCAGTATTGGAAAGTGTGGTTATTGAAGCTGTGTCATCAGGAGGTAGTGAGGTTTCAGTAAGAGCTAGTGGATGGAAGGAGTGTGAAAGGAAAAGATTTAAGATGAAGGGAAATTTGTTGCTTATGGAATAAGAATTTCAAAGGATATAGTGGAAAGGATAGGTGGAATTATAGTGAAACTTTGGAATGGGTGGGATGAAAGGGGTTGGAATGGGGAATCAGGTGCAGGGATGTGGAGTGGGGTTTGAATTATAATCTGTAGGAGTTCAGTGTCAATAGGAAGTGATGGTATGACCAGATGAGACAATATTCATCACTGAGTGGAAGTGTCAATCTTCTACCTGCACAGGACAGGTGAAGCAGGAGATGGGAGGCCAGACATCAAAGGGAGGGTTGATCTTCTTTCTTGTAGAGATTTTCCACATTCCACTTGGAAGATTGAGCTGGCAGTAGGAGATAGAAGTTGTCTTGTACTGTCATGGACGGAAGTGCTTACTTTGGGACAGATGAAGGAGGCCTTTATTCCAGGTACAGGCATTGCCTAGTAGGAAAGGGAAGGTAGTAGATCCTAGTGTGCTGGTCTGAAGTTTCATTAGAGGAAACAGCAAGAATTGGTAGACTTCCTACACAGTGGTCTGAGGAAAGAGTAGTGTAGCCTAAATAGACTGGGTTATTTTAATATTTAAAGTCTCCCAAAGTTAAACTACAAAACTTTAACAATGTTCTGTTAAAGTAGGACATTTTAAGACAAAGAGTGTCTCTATACTTTACTAAAAACATGCAAGACTTTCCTGAGAAAGGCATGAACAGTGAGTCTACACCACGGAGTCATCATCGTTGGGTAAAACTCCCCTTATCCCAGGCTGAGTTACAACCTCAATCTCACAGAGACTTTCTAGTGATCATTCTATTGAAGAATCAGGAAAAATGGTCTGACCTTAGAAATTCTGGTGATCTGCTTGCCAAAGTGGCTGTGAGCAGAGGATTTCCTGCTAGGGTCAGATACCTTTTTCACTGGAGGTCTTGACCACAGAGCATGGAGAGCAGTTTCCTAATCAATGTATTTGCACATGAAGACATGATAAGGTCAGGGAGTTCCAAAAAATATTTAGGAATTGCTGGACTCATTCATTTGGGAATTATATAACTTTCCCACAGGTTCTACTGAAATAGCCAGAGGGAATGAGCCATAATGTTGTAACTTTTATTTTCTAATCCATTCATGAAATAAACTCTAATCTATGGAATAGAAGTGTAATCATTTTAGGGCACAAAAAGCTGGGGAAAAAAGATTAGAATTTCAAATAGGATAGGGAAAAATTGATTCAAATAAGCTATGATATACATATCCATATCTTAGATTAGACAGAATCAGATCTAAAGCACTAAGAAGGAAAAGTCAGATGTGTTCCTTCATCCACAGGAATCCAAGAGTAGGAACTGTATGAAAGTAGAACAATACTCTATGATTTACATAGAGATTGGCTCTTCAGTGACTATTCTAGTGCTATATACATCTAAGGCAACTTGGAGGCACATATACTTTGCTTATGCTTTATACACCTTTCTGCCTCTAGTGTCAATGTAAAGGGGCAGCTAGGTGGTGCAGTAGATGGAGCATCAGTGCAGGAGTCAGGAGGATCTGAGTTCAAATCTCACCTCAGACACTTGACACTCACTAACTGTGTGACCTTGGGCAAGTCACTTAACTCCAATTGCCTCATCCTGGGCCACCTCCAGTCATCCTGATGAATATCTGGTCACTGGATTCAGATG
>CM053771.1:383213134-383254904 GCA_028658325.1 Potorous gilbertii
GAAAAAGTAAACAGTAAAGAGAAGTCATTAGGGACTTACTAAAGTTGAACTGTTTACATTCCTACATGAAAGACAATATCTGTAACTCTTGAAACTTTTCAGTATCTGGGTAGTTGGTAGGATCACACACACACACACACACACACACACACACACACACATGCACGCACATACAGAGACAGAGGGCCAAGAGTGAATTGACTTCAAAGGGATCATATCTTTAAAAACATGAAGTTAAGTGGTGAGAGAGAAATGTATTGGGAGGAGGGAGGGAGAAATGGAATGGGGCAAATTATCTCTCACAGAAAAGGCAGGCAGGAGAATTTTTAGTGGAGGGGAAAAGAGGGGAGGTGAGTGAAAAACGTGAAGTTTACTCTCATCACATTTGACCAAGGAAGGAATAAAATGCACACTTATTTTAGTATGAAAACCTATCTTACAATACAGGAAAGTGGGAGAGATGGGGATAAGTAGGGTGGGGGAGATCATGGAAGGGAGGGCAATGGGAGGAGAGAGCAATTTAAAGTCAACACTCAGGGAGGGACAGGATCAAAAGAGAGAATAGAAGCAATGGGGGCAGGATAGGATGGAGGGAAATATAGTCAGTCTTACACAACACGACTAATATGGAAGTCATTTGCAAAACTACACAGATATGGCCTATATTGAATTGCCTGCCTTCCCAAGGGAATGAGTGGGGAGGGAGGAATGGGGAGAAGTTGGTTCTCAAAGTTTAAGGAACAACTGTTGAGTATTGTTCCTGCTACTAGGAAATAAGAAATACAGGTATTGGGGAATAGAAAGTTATCTGGC
The DNA here is from genome assembly GCA_028658325.1 of Potorous gilbertii. Classification (NCBI taxonomy): domain Eukaryota; kingdom Metazoa; phylum Chordata; class Mammalia; order Diprotodontia; family Potoroidae; genus Potorous; species Potorous gilbertii. Next base: position 383,213,948 of record CM053771.1, read on the forward strand.
CCTACAGGACAAAAGAGAAGATGGCGTAAGGGAAGGGAGGGATGAAAGAAGAGAGGGCAGATTGGTGATATGGGTAATTAGAATGCTCAATGTATTGGGAAGGGGGGAGGGGACAAATGGGGAGAAAATTTGGAATCCAAAATTTTGTGAAAATGAATGTAAAAAGTTAAATAAATAAATAAATTTATTTAATAAACAAAAAAAGAAAAAGAAAGAAAGAAAGAAATAGTGGCTAGAATACCATAGAGAAAATGTCCTTCAGTCTACAGAAACCACGGTGGGAAAAATAGTCTTCCACAAAACTGAATATCACCCTAAAGAAATAGTACTGGAAGTAACTTAAATATAAAGAAATTGGCATTAATTAATCAATTTTCTCTTCTTTTTTGGAGGGAGTAATTGCTATTTTCCTTTTAAAAATAAAATAAAATTGCTCAACAACAACAAAATTTACTGACCAAAATGATACATAATTTGAAAATATCACAAGTGAAAAGAATGAATACATTTTAGAAAAGAAAATAGAGGTGGAATGTCCTTAAGGAGGAGAGTAAAAATCAAATTATGGTATCCAGATTTTAAAAGCAAAATTATGATGATGCCAAGGTTTGTAGGGAGGGGTGGAATGATTAATTTCTTTCATGGTTTAAAAAATTAAAGTTAACCAAGCCATGATAACCCTGAAAGCAAATCCTTAAAGAGATAAAAACCACTGTTAGTAAAAATTGATGTATGTATTCCCAGGACTTAAATTAATATTTAATTTACTTTTAAATGTGCAAGGGCTAGAATTTATCTATTCTTAGTGTTGCTGCTATGCACAACAATAAAGGAATTATTTATTATTTTGAGGTTGATGTCAGAACATCACTCTTTACCAATGCAAGTGAATTAATAGTATTTACCTTTAGATATGCAAGTGTGGTTATGTATTTTAAAAGCTATTTAGTAATGAACAGCCTTTACCAAGAGTATCAACAATACATAATATATCATGCATAATTTTTAGACTCTATTCAAATAAAGTCAGCAGAAGCATCATCTTATTTGTCTCTCTCCTTTGAGAATGCAGAGATGTGGGTCTGGGGATTGAAACAGAGAGTGTAGACAATTAGCCTGTGGAAAGAATCTTGACAATTCATGTCTTTTCGAAAACAAATATAAATGAAAATGCCTTGCTTTTTATTCTTCCTGATCTTTTCATAGTCTTGATAGTACTTGAAGCTTAATCCTGCAAAAGTTATGCAGCAACCATGAAAATAATACCTTTCTACCAATGGACCACTTTTATGTGAAACAGTTGTGAAGGAATGAGATAACACAGAATATTACATTAAAATATTCTTTTAGTTTGAGTGGAAGAAATATTACTTGCAGAGTTCAACACACACATGTTATATTGATATTATGTAATTATATATTACCCATATTATTTAACTAGAAATTCTAGCATGTGATGTACACACATAATGTGCTGATCAAAAAAAAATTTTCCCTCAGGAAATAACTGGGCAACATCAGTTGGACCAAGTATGACATAAAAGGAGAAATGGATATCATACTCAAATAGATCCCATGAATACTCATTTCTTCCAAATATTTATTTCCATTCCTTGACAGCAACTGTTGTAGCCAACCACATATATTGGGCTGTGGGAGATAATATATGTGCAAGTAAAGTTTGGAGGTGAGGAAACCATGAGATAAAGATTTTCAAATTTAGAATTTTCCAACTATTTTGCTTATATTAAAAATGAAATGGAAGACTCACCACAGAAGTGAGAAAAGTGCACCTGAAGGAAACAACTATGGTATTTTTATGTTGCCTTCAGCTTGCAGTAAGTTCTCACATTAATAGATATGACAAAAGAAAACACTTTTTAAGTTGTTCTTAATCTCTTCATTCATCCTTCTATAATCTAGCTTCAGGACTAGTCTAGAATTTTTTAAAAGTCCTACCTCCTTAGGATAAAGACATTTATTTTAAGTCAAGATAAAGTCAACATTTCTTAACTAACAATTATGTTCTCTTAATAATGAGATACACTGTATTCATGACCTTAGTAAGATACCACCATCCTTTTGGTTGATTGGTTGTTGTCTTTCATGCTCAGAGAATGACATCACAGTGTCAGAATCAAGATACAATGTGTCTAACTGTGACTGATCAGACTAATATGAGTCCATGGTTTGGGCACAAATAGTCCATAGGAAAATTTGAAATGGAGATGGCTGTAAATCATCAGGTCAAAATTTGTACAAGCAACAGAGAATTGATCTGAAAACCAGTGTGATTTCAAAAAAGGTTTAAGGAGTAGTCAATACTGTGTTTGCTTCCTGACAGGTCCAGGAGAAATGCCAGGAGCAGAAATGTGGTCTATACATTTATTGTTCTGACCAAGGTCTTCAATACTGTGGGTTGTGAGGGCTTGTGGAAGATCTAGGTTGCCCAGAGAATTCCATTAGTATGGTATGTCAGTTTCAAGATGGCATTCTTGTAGGGGTTCTGGATAATAGACAATGCTTACATGTTTTCCTAGTCACCAAATAGTTTTTCCTATAAGATTGTTTTAAATAAAGATGTCTTTTATCAATCCTGTTGTATATCATAGAATTGGAAATATTAGATATATCAATTGAAAAAGGAAAGAAATTTCAAAGGAATTAGCATAGAAAAAGGGAAATGATTTTTAATGTTTGCCAGTGGTATGATGGCTCACTTAAACAATAACTTAGTGAAGTAGAAAGCCAATAGAATAAATTGATAAAAAAAATCATTAGCCTCCTCCTAATAAAGTGAAAGATAGAAAAAAATCTCATTCAAAATAGCTAAAGAATTTTAAAACTTATGACATAGTAACAAAATTATGAATCTAGAAATAAAGCAAGACAAATAATTGGAGAGATATTAATTGTTCAATGTTGTGCTACAATGTAATCAAAATGACAATATTATTCCTTTTATAAAATTAGTGTTATACTAATAAAACTAGAATGGGTTATTTTATATATCTAGAAAAAAATGTTTTAATTATCTGGAGGAAAAAAGAATCAGAATCTTACAGGAAATAATGAAAAAGTAGGAATGAATGAGACCCAGCAATAACCTACCTCAAGATACAGCATAAATTAGTTACTATCAAGACATCAAAAGTTCACTATAGTTTACAATAAAATAAATTTGATCAATGGAACAGATTTGATGACAACAGGGAAGCAATAGAACATAATAGCATACTATTTGATAACGCTCCACAAAAAACAACAAAAAAAAAATTCCAGAGGTAATAACTCCTCCACTGACAAAAATTATCAGGAAATCTACATGAAAAATTCTCCAAGAATTAATAATGAGAGAAATTCAAATAAAACAACTTTGAGTTTCTATCTCACATCCAGTAGATTAACAAAAATGACAAAAGAAAATTCACCATTCCAATCACATAACCAATAAGGTAGTGAACTAGATATTTTTTCCACTTCCCATCAACTCTCCCAAAGAGGAATAATGCACTAGAGATAGAGTAGTGATATACAGTATTTCAATGGATCTATGATATTATTCATTCTTTGGACTTGGTATCTGTCTGTTATCACTGGGAAAATACTTTTATTAAAAAGATACAGCAAGGATTGGCAAATAATACTTTAAAAATTTATTAACTCACATGCTGTACAAAAACAGATAGTGGACTTGACTTGTTTGTTGGGTCATAGTTTACATATGGATGTATAGTATAATATAATATCCAGTAAAATACTAAATTATCATAGTGTCACAAACACAAATTATTATGCAATATCTCCAAATAATCACTGTTTGTGAATTGTGGCTGTTGTCATTTGCCCTTTATTCTTGGAGAGGACCAGTGACTTCATGAGGGTGAATTGGATTTAAGTGGGACTGAGCTGTACAAAGCCATCAGCTTCACTCTCTCCTCCAGGGTCAAGACAAAAGTTAAGATGATTGGTGATGGCCCATACTTTCTGAATAATTCTATAAGAGCAAATATGTTGCTTGTTCAATCTGTATAAAATTACTCTTATCAATAAAAAAAATTTTAATATGCAGATATCTAAGGAGTCTTGATTCATATTGCTCCTTATTGAACGTGCTATATCTAAGAAAATTAGACAGTTCTTTGCCTCCTGGACACATATTGCATTTCTATGCCTCTATGTTTTTGCCCATTTTCCATGTTTTCTCTGTGTGTCTTTACCTGCTGAATCTCCTACCCATTCTTTGAAGCTCAGTTTCAAGTTTTTTCTCTTCCATATCATCTTCTCTGATTTGAGATAGTAAAATCGTTTTTTCCCGTAGCTCTCAAATAGAATTTTGCTCTGGAAGATTCTAATGCACTTATCCTATAATATAACATTATAGTTATTTGTGTGAATATTTATTCAACTAGAATTCTGGGACTATATCTATTTCTCATGAAGCTGTTACTGCTATCTGAAGTTTACACTCTATCTCTTCCTCTCCTTTTCATCCTTAGTATAGTAGCGGTAATAGCAGTAGTGCTAGCAGTAGCAGCAGAAGCAGCAGCATTATTTTAAGGATTTCAAAGCACTTCACATGTATTTACTCATTTGACCCTCACAACAACCCTGTGAAGTAGATATGACTTTTCATCCTTATTTTACAGATGAGGAAACTGAGACAGAGAGATTGATTTACTTAACCAGGATGTTTGAGGCAGTTATTAAACTGAGGTGTTCATAATTCCCTTCCCAGCACTCTAGCCACATTACCCCTTATTGACTCACTTTAAATTGGCACAGGACTGCCAGAACCTCTATACCAGAAAAGGGTAAGTTTAGAGAGAGAGTACTATTGGGAGGAAGGCAGCAGTACCATGATTGCAAGGTACAAATAAAGTACCACCTAGAAGATATTTATTAGCATGGAAACTGAATTTCTTAATAAATATAAAGTGATAGCCCTCAGGAAGACATAGAAAGAAGCAGGGGTGCAAGCACAAATACTCTTTCCAATTCAATTGATATATTCAGAGGATTTAGTCATGATGACAAGGTATTAATATGGCTAGAAAGATTTCAACTAGCTGCAATATTTAACTGTACCCCATCATCCTTTTACACAACATGAACCTTTCTCTGATTTAGCCATTCATTAACTCAGGAAAAGAAGTCCCCCCCTAGGAGTTTCAAGTAGCCCCAAATCAGGCTCATCATTTACATAAGCTTGCTGATGCCCCTAATTTTCCATTCACTCGGGCCTGAAACTTCAGTTATCTTTTGACTCATTTATCTCCCTTGATTGCCACAGTCAGTGGCTAAGTACCCACAATTCTGTCTTTAACAGATTTTTCATGTTCATCATCATGCATGCACCCACAGCAAAGTCTAGTGCCTCATGAGCTCTCACATTTTTGTCTTACCCTCTTAATTGGTCTCCTTGCTACCGATCTCTACAGTTTCTACTTTACCTCACATGGCCAGTAAAAAATAATCACAGAATTTGGGTTAAAAGGGAACTGATGGGTGATCTAGACCAATTCATATTCAATAGGAATCACCACTATTGTTTGGACAAAAGAAAATTCAGCCTTTACTTGAAGACCTGAAATGAAATACTATACCTTTCAAAGCAATAGATGTCCAATAGAAACAACACTGATTTTTTTTGTCAGAGGAACTGGGTTCAAATTCAAAATCCACCATTTAATGCCTGTATTACCTTTGGAGTAATTTCATTTATAAAGTATGAAAGCAGTTCTGTTTAAGGTTCTGTGATGGATTCAGGGGATATGAAGACAGGATGAAAAATAAGTACTTAAATTCTTCTTAATATAACATGTACAAAAATCAGTAAATATGAGATGATTTGAGGAGGAATAGAGAGCATTAATAATCTAAAGATAGCTATCAGGAAAGATTTCATATAGCAGGTAGCACTTGAGATTTGCCTGGAAAGAACCTTATTCTAAGGGGCAGAGAGGGAAAAGGAGACTTGTGAATTGTTTTGAACAATACAAATCTGATGTGAATAGAAAATTCCTATATATCTGTCCCATAAAGACATCTTTATTTTGTGGTTGATTTGTGCAACCTGCTATCTGAAATTATTTATGTATTATGTTTGTTCATACCTTTCAGTCTGTTGTGTTTTAAGCATCTTCTCTGGGGTGGACATCCTAGACATTAGCTATAGCTTAGGTAGAAAAAGATTCAGACCACACCTCTGCTAGCACTGGGTATAGGATAGAGTGTGTTTTGGCAACTCTACAGCTTGTCACCCAGTGCTAGATCATGATTCTAGACTGGAGAGGAATCACAGTAGTAAGGGAAGAGAATTCCTAACTGGGTAAGAATTAGCCTAGAGGATAGAAAAGGAGAGTAGGGATGAGATTGCTCATGGGATCACACCATCTTGGAAGCTCCAATAACCTATCAATGTGAAGATCAAACTGCAGAATCTCAAACTGGCTATCTCTCTCCCCATCTCCAAGAGGTGAGCAGAAAGCAGCTCTAACATAAAGTTTATTATCAAGGAAATCCTGGAGGACTTCTGAAAGCCAAGATGGCAGAGTAAGCAGTAAATTGCTGTAGTTATCCCATATTCACCTCCAAACATCAATAAAATAGCTGCCCATAACTAATTCCACAATAGTATAACCAGCAGAAAGATATAGTGGAGGGGACTTTTAGACCAGGATACTTAGAGGAGTCCATCTCACTTGGGTAAAATGCAAGTGCATTCCAGGACAGGAAGCATCCCAGCAACTCAGCAGTTAGCCCCACCTCAGTAAATCAGTGGGAGATCCTGATGTCCAGTATGGTGGAGCAGACAAATGCAAATACTAGGACCCTGAACATGCTCCTGCATAGCCAGGGAAACTGGCACTGGCAGATACACCACATACTACAGTGTAGCCCTAGGCATCCTCCAGTGGCAGGACTTTCATGTGCTTCAACACAAGAAGCCTGAGACACCACCATTTAACCTGAGAACAGAGATCAAATTTTAAAAAAAGGAAAAAGGAAAAAAAAGAATCTGACCATAGAAAGTTATTATGGTGATAGGGAAGACTAAGACACAAATTCAGAAGAGGACAACAAGATCAGAACACCTATGGGCAAAACTCCAAACAAACTCATAGAAGAGCTCAAAAAGGAGTTTAAAAATCATATAAGAGAGGTAGAAGAAAAAATGGAACAAGAAAAGAATGTGATGCAGGAGAATTATGAAAACAGAGTCAACAATCTGTGAAACTGTCTAAAAAGTAGAATTGGGTGGAGGCTGCTTTCAGAGCTCTGGGCCCATAAGATGGTGGGGGGATTGAGCAGCTGATACAAACCCCCTGAAGCCTGGGACCGTACACATACCCACAACCCTACCAGAAGCAGAGTTCTACCTTGACAAAGAGTTAGACTGTCTCTTATTGGGCTGCAAACATAAGGAAATAGTGTAAAAATAACTCAGAATGTTACTTTGGAGACAAAGGAGATCAAAGCAAAAAACCATAAGAAGACAATAAAGTCAAAGTCTCTACATCAAAAGCATATAAGAAAACTATGAATTGGTCTTAGGCCATAGAAGAGCTCAAAAAGGATTTTGAAAATCAAGTAAGAGAAGTCCAGGAAATATTGGGAAGAGAAATGAGAGATATGCACAAAAATCATTAAAAACAAGTCAACAACTTATTAAAGGAGACCAAAAACAATGCTGAAGAAAATCACACCTTTCTGAAAGGAAAGCAACTTTTGAGGGGACCAACAATCATTTTAATAACTTTGTTCAGGCAGAGAAGTCAGCACCTTGAACTTCAAAGAAAATGCAAACAGAGGAAAAAAGATCAACTGACTGGGCTTCCAACTGTCTGACCATAAGCAATACAGACATCACAAATCACTAGACAGATCAACTGTCTGGCCATACATACATTGTTACCAGAGAGAGAATCTGCAACAACTGGGTTTTCAAAGCGGGGAGGTGGGGTGGAAGAGGGGTTCTTAGCCGTTGTCCAGAGTCTGGTCTGGCCAAACAAACACTTCTCATGAGTAAAATCCAAAGCAATATCTCATCTCAGAGTATATATACAATTTTCAGAGACAAGAGGGCATCACAACCCCTGAGAACCAGTGCATTAGAAACTGACAAGAGGTATCCCTGTTTACTGTTTTCTAATTTGCAGTTTTGGAGTCGTCATTCTGGTTGGAAGCATACTTCCTTTAATTTGATCTGGGGCTTGGCCAATTTTCCATTCTCCCTGCAGTTGTGATGAACTTGGATACAATGTTTCAAGAGGATCAGTAGAGGCAGTTCTCAGTTCTCTCCTCAGTCTAGTATCAAGCCTCTTTCCTTGACACATTTTATATAGTTCATTAATTGGAATGCCTTTCTATTCTTCCAAAATCTGCCCCTGCTCTCAATAGAGCCATAAACAATTCTTTTCTTCTCAATCTATTCTGACTTTGAATCTGCTGGCTATTTACTCATCTCTCTTTCTTGAGGAAATTTATCTTTTTCCCTGATTCTCGCCATCCACGATGCCAACAATTCTCCCATTCTTGGGGTGAACTGACTCAAACATCTGTGACATCCTGCTGAGTAAAATGCTCAGTTACCTCCCCAGACATTGTGTGGGCCCTCTGATTCTCCTGCTTCCTTCGTAATGCTTCATTCTCCTCCCACATATTCTCCTGACCTGCATTTGGGCCCCAGTTAAGCCCAGCGTGGGCAAAGTCTGCATTAACCTTCCTATTGTTAACTTTTGAACTCTTCCTATGAGCCATCTGAACAACAGCTTTTTCTTCCACCATCTGATACTTTTTAGCTTGCTTTTCTAAAGGAGAACTCAGCATAGAAAGATGACACAAGAGTGCAATTAGTTAATTTATTTTCCATCTGAGTTTTTCCTTAGTAGCTTGTCTCCACTGTTACATACAATTCAATATTATCGTTAGCAAGGCCTAGCCTCTCCTACACACTCCTGCCATTTATTTCACTGGTTCTATTGGTATTCCCTGCAAACATCTTTCTGTAGCTTTGGTTCCCTGTTTTCACAGTGCCCTGTGCCTTTAGCCCATTCGCTTGCTAGGGAGGAATAAGGCAAATCTTCCACCCTGGGAGATCGATTTCTTCCTCCAAATAGAGATCTGATATTTCTCAATTCTCCCTTTGTCATGATTTGTTGCACCAATGCAATATTTATAGTGCCTGTGGTGGCCATGAATATCCTAGTGCAATACTGAATCATGAAATTCAATAAACTCTTCACATGGAAGACAGAACAAAAACATTTATTCAGATACCAGAAAGCCAAATCCATCATAGTAACAAAAATCTATATGCAATAACAATGCATAGAAGAACACCATCCCCAAGCTTTCTCCCTAAGAGGTTTCCCACAAATCAGCTCCCGGCCTGCTTACCTGCATCCTTCCTAACTCTGCTCTCTCACCAAATTTTCTCTCAGCTTTGTCCTAACTCTACTTCTTCCTGCTCCACTTTTTTTTTTAGCAAACTCCTCCCACCACAGGCTCCATGTGACTCAGACTTCCATGTACTAAAAGTCTTTTCAGGTTCTCATTTTGAATGAGGCAATAACCATTCAGTAATAGGCCTCTTTAAAAAGTGACTCAAGAGATGGCCCCTTTAATAAAAAGAAAAATAAAACTAAGAGAGGAAGACCCTTAGAGTTGCTGGCCAAAAGAAAAACAATTACTATCTACATTCATTCTGAGCCTGGAGGACCCAAAAAATAACCACTAAGTGGTGCTTATGCAGGGACCTATTGTTGTCCAATACATGAAATCCAGAGTGATTTGATTTAAGGCTTGGTTTTTGAGAAAAAAAATCTAGCCAGTAAACTCCAAGTTAACTAGGTAGCTTCCTAAGTTAGAAGACAAGCCTTCTCTAGCCAAACTTCCCACTGAAGAAGAGTTTTTGAATGCCATTAGGCTCTCTTTGTGGTGGCAAAGAACTAGAAATTTCAAGGATGCTCATCAATTGGGGAATGGCCAAACAAGCTGTGGTAAATGTGATGGAATGCCACTGTGCTATAAGAAAAGATGAGCTTAATGATTTTAGTAAAACATGGAAAGACTTGCATGAAATAATGAGTTGCAAGATGAGCAGAACCAGGAGAACAGTAATGTTGTTTTAGGAATGACAAATAAGTTATTCTGACAGTTATATATGCCCAAATTAACTATAAATGACACATGAAGAAAGACACTATTCATCCAGACAAAGTACTGATAAATAGAAGTATATATAGAATAATTTTTACGTGTGTGTGTGTGTGTGTATGTGTGTGTGTATGTGTGTAACTGTATCGCCAAGGTAATATTCACAGCACTAGTGGTTACTATGAATATGCCAGTGTAGGTCTCAATCATCAAGCATAAAAGACTTGTCATATAGAAGGCAGAAGAAAAACATTCATTTAAATATCAGAAAGCCAAATCCCAGAACCAGAAAGCAAAATCCATCATGGTGACCAAGAAGTTAATAACCATGATCATAGCAGGGGGCAGAGCCATTCTCAAACCTCCCCTCCCTCAGCTAGGGCTTTCTCACTATCCACTATCCTGCTATGTCAGTTGGCCTGCATTCTATCCCCTCTAACCTGACCCCACTTACTTCCTCCCTGTTCCACGCCACACTTCCTGTTCCACCTCTATGGGCCTATTAATTAATGAGAAAGATCTTTCCATTTAAATTATACTGTGTAACTCCTTTCCTTCCCTCCTCCCTCCCCAAGACACTGAGTAATCTGATATAGGTTATACAATTCCAGAGTTGGGGGGGGGGGAGGAAAAAAAAGAAATTTACTTGATAATTTTGTCATCTATTTGAAAGGAATAGCAAGTTGTAAATATTAGATTTCAGTTTCATATACAATCTTTTTTATTGTACTATGTTAGGGAAATGCCTGATATATGCCATGTATTAAAAATAATCACAAAAAAGAAAAGAGTAATATGAATTCTGAGAAATTTGAAAAAAATCAATATAATGGCTACCATTTAAATAGCCCTTTCAAGTTTTTGAAGTGCTATGTAAATGCACATGTATGTGTATATGATACATAGGATATACTTGTCATGTGTGTGTGTAAGTACAGATAAGAAAATTAAGACTAAGACAGATTCAGTGTCTTGTCCAAGGTTATGTATTTTATGCGTAGCTGAGTCAGAATTCAAATTCGTGTCTTCTTGATTCCAAGTCTAACATTTTATTTTCATTTCATTTCCATTCAACTAGGTGGCACAGTGAATTGAGTGTGAGATCTGAAGTCAGGAAGACATTGATATGAGTTTCAGTCTGTCCTCAGACACTTCCTGTGTGACCCTAGGCAAGTCATTTAACCCTGTTTGGCTCAGTTCCTCATCTGTGAAATAGCTGATGAAGGAAATGGCAGAACACTCCAGTACCTTTGCAAGGAAAGCCAAGAATACTCCAATTGGGGTCCTGAACAGTTAGACATGACTGAACAACAACAAATGTATTTTTCTTTGACATTTAATAGTATTTTGGTTTTTTCTAATTACATGTAAAGGTAGTTTTGATCATTAATTTCTGTAAGATTTTGACTTCCAAATTTTTTACTCTCCTTTCTTTGACTCTCCACCCCCCTTCCCAAGACACTAAGTCATCTTATATAAGTTATACATGTACTAACAGGTTAAATATATTTCCATGTTTGTAATTTTGTGAAAGAAAGAAAAACCAAAACAGGAAAATAGCATGCTTCAATCTGCATTCAGACTTCATAGCTCTTTCTCTGGATGTGGGTAGCATTTTTCATCATGAGTCTTTTAGAATTTTCTTGGATCATTGTATTGCTTAGAAGATCTAAGTCAGAGCTGGTCATCACATAGCATTACTATTCCTGGGCACAATGTTCTCCTGATTCTGCTCACTTCACTCACGATCAATTCATGTAAGTCCTTCTAGGTTTTTCTGAAATCTGCCTGCTCATCATTTCTTATAGAACAATAGTATTCTATTAGATTCATATATAACAACTTGTTCAGCCATTTCTCAACTGATGAGGTTCTCCTCAATTTCTACTTCTTTGACACAGCAAAAAGAGCTGCTATAAATATTTTGTACATATGTGTCCTTTCCTCTTTTTAATGATCTCTTTGGTACACAGCACCTAGACGAGAGCCACATAGAGCCATAATCAGGTGTGCTTTAGTAGTGGTATTGTTGGATCAAAGAATATGCACAGTTTTATAGTCCTTTGAGTATAGATCCAAATTGCTCTCCAGCATGGTTGGATCAATTCACAACTCCACCAGCAATGCATGTGTTCTAACTTTCCCATACCATTTTTACTGTTTATCAATTTTCTTTTCTGTCATTAGTCAACCCGATAAGTGTGATGTGATATCCCAGAAAACAAATATATGTATATTTGTATAGGAAAAATATTTTTACTTATGTATGTATGCATGTATGGATGTGGGAGAGAGAAAAGGAGGGAAAGAGACATACAAAGGGTGAGAGAGAAAAAGAAAAAGAGAGAGAGAGACAGACAGGCAGACAGACAGACAGATTCAGACATGATCCCTTTAGTAGATGTTTGTGTACATTGATTTTTCTTTCTCGTCAGGGAGGATCCAACCTAGAAAAGGTGGGGAGATTTTTTTCCAAAAATGACTATGACAAAATCAAAAGGAATCAATAATTTTCAAATGTAAATATGGAAGGAAATTTCAAATTATAGGTATTCAACCTAAAATTTTTGAACCAAATAGATTTCTCGTGACTTTTGAAATTACTTGCAAGTCTATATTCACAGTATCTCTTCAGAGGCCAGAGGACAAGAGAGGAAGGTAATATTCATGGACAAGAAAGCTGTCTTTTTGTGTTTGTCCTTCATTTTCAAATGATATCAGAGAAATGATGACATGACTTACACTTGACTTTATTTGAGGGAAGAAGGGTTGTGCCTCACTTTTCCCTCCCAAGCCATCTGGATCCTGTGACTAGATATTCATCATGATGACTGGATAAGGCCCAGGATGCAATGGGAGACAAGGAAGCTAAACTGAAGTTGAAGGTATCTGGGGCTTACTCTTTTGCTGTACTTATTTGTTTGTCTTTCACTGTTGGACTAGAGCCACGTGGGGCCATAATCAGGTGTAGGTTGCTACCAGGTGATCTCACTTTATTGTCCTTTAAATAGAAATATTCTTTGTAATAGGATGGAAATGACCCAGATAAGTAACAGGAATCCTTTTCTTTTATAAGTATTAGTGCACAAAAGGTATAGCATGTTCATCTAAAATCCAGTTTGACTTGAAAATATGAAACCCATGCTTCATTATTTTAAGTAGAATCCTTCCCTAGGTCACATATGATCTTCACCTTTCTCTTCCTCATATTCCCCATATAGACTACTAGAAAAGGAAATAAATAACCAGAAATTGTAATTCAAAGTTATGTTAGCTGAGAGTACTGATGAACATGTACTAGCAAAGGAAAAAAAAGACAGAAATTTTGACTTATACTTATTGACTTCACTTAATGCTGCTTCTACTCTTATGAGAATCAACTAGCAGTTAAGAATTAGAAATCTCATTTTCATCCCACCCCATACCTATGACATTTAAATAACTGCAAATGGGCATGATCACTCCAGAGAATATATGGGATGTAGTTAATTGCTGATATATTAAATTACTGATAAATTTGGGGAAGTTTAAAAAAAAACTCCTTAAAACTTTGATTTTTATAACATGATACCATGGCAAATTGATCTTTACTCCCTGGGGTTTGGAGAACCACACCAGTTTAATAGATATTTCATATCCAGCTTTCATGTGAAACTAGGTAAGCTCCACAAATCTCATTGGTTTCCTGCTGATCAAAAAAATTGCAAATCGCCACGGATTTCTCAGAAACCCCAGGGTACTGAATGCACAGTGTTCTTTGCCAGTTATCCTGTCCTTTTATACGCAGAATTAATTTTTTGGAGGTTTTTCATATTTTAAAATGATAGGGATTTACAAAAACTGTCCTGTAGATGTGAGCTCTATAATGACTATACCATATGCTAGAACCTCCCCTTTTCACAGGGAAGTAGGACAATGGAGCTATATAACCAACCAATGAGAAGAAATTCTGAGGCTCAGAGCTGCTTGACATACCAGTGACCCTTTGCAAAATGAACTTGGAGATGGCTGCAGCTCAAGGCAGCCTTGAGCAGTAGCTGCAGACTCAGGACTTTCTCTGCCTTGTCATGCAGGTGCCTTCTCCCTTAAATCTCCCCTCCCTTCCAAAAGCCTTTAGAAACTATATTTTCTTACCCTCTTTTCTCTCCGCTTTCAGTAACTGAATCATTTTCTCTATCTTTTTTCTCCATTGCAGCATTTTCTCCACCCAGAAAGCCTTTTCTCGGACAATAAATGCATTTAATTGGTGTATTGGACTTTTATTTCATTTCAGATGCCTTCATGGGCCTGGAGGTGGGGGTCAGATGGGAGGCATGTCATATGTTAACAGTTACTAACAAGTCTTATCAAAGAAAGTAAACTCTAGAATATGTAAATACTTCAGTAATGGTTGGGGCATAAAAGAAAATAAACATCAAAAGACAAAAGTTATAATAAGTGAAGAAAGGGAAAATTTTACACAGACATATATATGTATATATACATACAATTAGATCCAGATATATAAATATTCCATTTTTTTCAGCAGATATAACTCGGGTGATAGCCAGAACAATTTCTCTTTGGACTATGAATATAACTTATTTTAATAATAAAAGAAAAAGTGTGTAATTAAAAAGTAGAAAAGAGAATTTATATGAATAGAGAAATGTGTTTCTTAACATACATAATCTTATTGCTATTTTGATATACATTTTGAGCCAGAATTTTCTTTTTGAGGAAATATAAATATGGAAAGTAAGTCAAATTTATATTTTTAATTTACTAAGAATCAGTTTATCAAAATGAAGTTATTTGTTTGTAGTTAAATTTATTTTAATAAAAATATACAAAGAATTTTCAAATATTCTCAGTTAACAATCTAACTATATTAATGTTGACATCATTTAAGTGTAAACATCTTACTGATCAAATTAGCATTCTGTTCCTTTGCCAAAATGTACTAACATTTACAAAATAGAAATCATTTTTCATTGTTGCTAACATAATAATTATTTTTTATTGTATTTCTCTGAATCTTCTTACTAACAGCTAGAGATTAAACCATGGTAATCCCACACTGAAATAAAAGAAAGTTTCAAAGAATGGATGCTTTTGAAGTATTTATTTTGATACCTGTCATATTACATATCTGTTAACAACTTATTATAATAAAGATTACAAATGTTAAAAAATTTTACAAGTGAGAATTCAGGAATGAAACTAATAAACACGGTATTGTGTGTGTTTCCAAAAAGTCTTTCCACAGAGCAACAATACAACAATATTACTAACACACAAGCCTATAATAACCAATAGTTCTATGCTAAACATAAAATAAATGCTCCATTATCACAGGATATTAGAGGTAGATATTCAGGGCAAATTGCCAGATTTTAGCCACAATTCCACTGACATTAAGAAGATTTGATGTAGTACTTGGACTTCTAGGAGCCAAGATGGCAGAGTAAGCAGTAATTTGCTGTAGTTTTCCCATATTCACTTCCAATAAACCAACTAACCATAAAATAGCTCCCCAAACAAATCTTGGAAAAACAGAGACAGCAGAAAGACAGAGTGGAACAGGTTTTTAGCCTGGGAGACTTGAATGATCAGCAAGAAAGGCCCATCTCATATGGATAAAAGGGAAGCACATTCCAGTATAGGATGCATCTCAGGGAGCCAGCAGCAATCCCCACTGAGCCCTAGTGCAGTGGAGCAGGCAAATTTCAAAACTAGGACCCCTTGGTTCCTTAGCATAGCCAGGGTAACCAATAGAGTCCCACTCTGAGAACCACCACGTCCTTGGAGGAGTAAACAGGCAGGTGTTCTGTGGCGGCTGGACCTGCCACAGAAGTGCTTCAGCATTGCACCAGACAATTGACATTTGACTTGACTGCCATAGAAAGGGTTATTTCATAATCACAGAAGGCTTTTGGGAGTGGGCTCAGAGAAATGTCTCCTAAATGACTTGATATGATTTGTTTTAGTCAAATCTTATAGTATGATGAATGAACCTATATTTAAAGAGAAGCTTAGTGAGAATTGGAACAAAAAGACAAAAGCTTTAAATGAATGAGTGAGTCAATTAATGAAAAAGCATTTATTAAACAGTTACCTTGTGTCAGGCACTATGCTTGCTCGTAGGGGGAAATATTTTAAAATTAAAAGTCGGTACCTGCCTTAAGATACTTATATTCTAATGATGTGATTTAGTCATATCAATCACGTCTAACTCTTTATGATGACTTTTGGGTTTTTTCGGTTGTTTCAGCAATTACTGGAGGAGTTTGTCATTCCTTTCTCCAGCTTATTTTACAGATAAGGAAACTAAGACAAAGAGGTTTAAATGACTAACCCAAGGTCACACAGCTATTAAATGTCTGAGGCCAGAATTGAACTCAGGAAGAGTATTCTTCCTGACTTCATTCATAGCACTCTACCCACTGTGACACCTAGCTTCCCATTTTAATGGTGAAGGCAATATAAAATAGTGAATGGTGGTCAGGCATACTGGTACATTGGTATAGAAATTTACAGGGATGGTGAAAGGGATGATTTGGGGGTAAGGGAGGTAGAAGGAAAGGGTACTGGGTCAGCCAGAGTAAGGAATGGGCTGAAATTTTTCTTGAAATAGTCTGGTCAATTTTGATGTTCAGTAGTTTTAAGTCATGTCTGACCCTTCTTGACCCTACTTGTGCTGTTCTTGGCAAATATACTAGAGTGGTTTGCCATTTCCTTCTCCAGTTCATTTTGCAGATGAAGAAACTGTAACAAACAGGGTTAAGTGACTTGCCCAGTCATACAGCTTAGGTGAAATTAATCAGAAGGGTCTTCCTGACTAAATGCCTGACATTCTATCCACTGTTCCATCTAGCGGTGGCCCCATTAGGACTCCAATTAGGCCTCATAAGGGTGGAAAGGTGGTTGACAAGGAGAAGGAGAAGTTCAAACTGTCAGGAAACATATGAAACATGGTGTCTACTCCGCCTCTAATACTATGCCTCTCTATTCTTGCTTCATGTAGTCACCAACTGTGAGCTATTGGATAACTTACACATTAATAGGTGTAGAATAATATAATATTACAAGATTATGCCCACAAAGAGGTAGAGAGGTCATTGTGAAAGCTGGCTCTCAGGTATCCTGAGAAAGGCCAAGGAATTGTCCTGTTATCTCAATGAACCTCTGGAAATTGATTATGCAAGTTACATCACATGATTTGCTATAGAAAGGGTTAAGCGTGATAGTAACATTCTTCCCATCTCCTCCATTTCATTCCTGTTCCTCATTCATATTTGTCAAAAGGAGTAAAAGCATGTTACTGAGGTAACCCATTCTAACTGTGAACAGCTTTATTTGTCCAAAACATTTTTCCTTGAATCAAGCCAAAATCTTCCCTGCAACTCTGCTGCCCAGTTAATCAGTCAACCAAATTAATTGATAACACACATATATTATGCACCTACTTTGTCCAAATCACCATTTTAGGCTGCTAGGCCTAGGAGGCACAAAAAAGTGACATAGATTCTGCCCTTAAGGAGCTTATAGTATAACTAGGGAGGGGATAGTATGTATCCATAAGAAAAGATAGAGGTAATTATAGCAATTTTCACTTGGCAATTTTAAATGATCCAAATCAGACAAGATCTTATGTAGATGGTGAAATCTGAGATAAATTAGGAATTTCAAGAGATAGAGCTGAGGGGGAAATGAAATCATGAAGTCATGAAATAGACTGGAAAAACAAGTAAGAAGCAAAAGAGAGGCCTGATCATAGAAAGTTACTATGCTAAATCAGAAGAGGACAACAATGTCAAAATGCCTGCATTATATGGGGAATATGAATGGGTCTCAAGCTTGAAAAGTCCTCTTGAAAGAGATTAGAATGAATCCAATGCACAGGGAATAGTTAATGCAAAGAACAGAGAAAGAAGATAAGTTACTCCTACTTCTGTCATCCAGGTTCAAGCAGAATAGGGCCACTATGGTATACTTTGAAGAGCCCCAAATTTTGAGTTAGAAGTCCCATGTTTAAATCCTGGATTCACCTGTATAATCCTGAGCAAGTCATTTTTTGTGTCTAAATGTCCTTGTGAAAAAAAAAAGATAATGAATAAATTAATTAATAAATGTCCTTATGCACAAGAGAGATAATTTTGAAGGTGTCTTTATAGTGCTAACTCTGTGATTTACAACCTTTTATGTAACTTCCTTTCAAATATTTGAAGACAGATATCTTTGTTTCCATAGGTTAAGCATTCTCTTTAAGATCAAAATTCCAGGGTGGGACCAAGAGGGCAGAGAGAAGTCAGGAAATTGAGCTCTGTCCAGTTTCCCTTAGAAAAACATTAAATCAAGTCTTTTGAGAGATTCTAGAGAAATAGAACACCCCCAAAAATGAAGTGAAACAATTTTCCAGCTTAAGACATCTTAGGAAGACTTCTTAGAAGGACAGAAAAGTTTGTCTCACTTGAGTATAAAGGGAGCACAGCCGAGTGCAGTGGGTGACTGCATGAGCCAGCAGGAGGCCCTTAACCACAGCAAAGATTAGCAGCTGATGCCCTTTGGCCCCAGCTCAGTAGACCTTCAACCTTATCACAGGAGGCAAACTGTGAGTCCTGGAACTCAGGCACAATAAGTATGACTAAGGCAGGGTGCCCTCAACCTGGTGATTAAGTCACAAGCCCTGCAGGCCCTAATGTGGAAAGCCAGTGACCAGATCCCAGGCCTTTAGCATAAGAAGCTTTGGGTATTACCCCCTATATCCCAAGAGCTGAGGTCAACTTTAAAAGTCATGAAATAGACTGAAAAAATGAGTGAAAAAACAAAAGAGATCTCTGACCATAGGAAGTTACTATGGTGACAGGGAAGATAAAAACACTAAATCAGAAGAGGACAACAATGGCAAAATGCCTACATGCAAAGCCTCAAAGGGGAATATAAATTGATCTCAAGCCCAAAAAGTCCTCTTGGAAGAGATCAAAAAGGAACTTAAAAATCAAGTAATAGAGGTAAAAGAAAACTTGGGGAAAGAAATGAGACTTATGCAGAATTATGAAAAAAATAGTCAAAAGCTTGTAAAAGTCAGCACAAAAATTGACTGAAGAAAATAATTCCTTAAAAATAGAGTGGGCCAACTAGGAAAAAAGTCGCTGAGGAAAACAATTTCTTTAAAAGTAGAATTGACAAATTGAAAAGGAGATACAAAAGCTAACTGCAGGAAATAATTCTTTAAAAATTGGAAGTGGGCAAGTAGAATCTCTGAGGTATCAAGAATCAATCAAACAAAATGAAAAGAATGAAAAAATAAAAGAAAAGGCAAAATACCTCAATGGAAAAAAAACTGACCTGGAAAATAGATCCAGGTCAGACAATTTTAGGAATTACCAGGGATCAAAAAAAGAAGCTGGACAGTATCTTTCAAGAAATTATCAAGGAAACTACCCTGATATCCTACAACCAGAGGGCAAAATAGCCATTGAAAGAATCCACCAACTACATCCTGAAAAAGATTCCAAAATGAAAATTCCAGGGAACATTTTAGCCAAGTTCCAGAATTGTCAGGTCAAGAAAAATATACTGTAAGCAGCCAGAAAGAAACAATTCAAATATCAAAGAGTCACAGCCTGAAATATCAAGGATTATGATGAACTCAGCAGTTTTTACATTAAAGGATCAGAGAATTTAGAATATGATATTCCAGAAGTCAAAGGATTTTGGATTACAATGAAGAATTCACTAACAAGCAAAATTGAGTATAATCTTTCAGGGGTGAGGGTGGAGAATGGACATTTAAATAAACAGGGGACTCTCAAACTTTCCTTATGAAAACACCAGACCTGAACAGAAAATTTGATCTTCAAATATAAGACTCAAGAGAAGCATAAGAAGGTAAACAGGAAAGAAAAAAAATATTTATTCAATAAGAGTCAAACTATTTTCCCTATATGGGAAAATAGTATTTGTAACACTTTAGAACTGAACCTCTACTAGGGCAATTAGAAGCAGTATACATAGACAGAGGGTATGAGTGTAAGTTGACTTTATGAAATGATAAAAAAAATGAGATAAAATAAGGATTGTACTGGGAGAAGAGGAAAAAGGGAGGTAGAATAGGGCAAATTACACACCATGAAAAGTGGCAAAATTTACACACCTGTACCATAGAAGGAAAGAAGTGGGGAGGGGAGGGAGGGAATGAGCATTTTTTTGAACCTGTATTGCCAAGGCAATATTCATAGCACCAACAGCAACTATGAATATGCTGGCATAGTTCTAAATTGCAAAGTATAGCAGATTCACCACACACAATGTAGAAGAAAAACATTTATCCAGACACCAGAGACTCAAATCCCAACATTGAAAGCCAAATCCATCACAGGAACAAAGAAATCCATCATAGTAAACAAGATGCCTATACACATTATCAGGCCTTCCCACAGAAAGGTTCCCCTAAGCAAAATGCCCTTCTCTCACTCATAGACAGCTGCCTGTTTTCTCTGTCCTTCTCAGCTCTGACTAGTCTGACCAACTTCCTCTCAGTTCTGCTCCAGTTCTACCTCTTCCTGTTACACCCCTTCCTGTTCCATTCATTCAACAAATTCCACTCCACACATGTGACTTGATCTTCCAAGTGATTTAAGCAAGTCATATGGGGCTATAAATGAATGAGAAAGATCTTGAAATTAAACAAAAGATGCATTAACAATACAGAATCTTACTGTCATCAGATTTGACTCAGAGAGGGAATAACATATACAGTTGGGTATAGAAATTTATCTTACCCTATAGGGAAGCAGGAGGTGAAAGGGGAAAGAAAAGATGGGGCTGTTAGAAAGGAGGGCAGATTGGGGGTAGTGGTGGTCAGAAGCAAAACTCTGGTGGGGCCTGTGAAAGGAGAGAAGAAAGTATAAAGGGGTGGTAGGGGGAAATAAGACTGAGGGAAAGACACAGTTAGCCATCCTAACTGTGAATATGAATAGGATCAGCTGTTCTATAAAGTGGAAGCAGATTGCAGGGTTGATTAAACATCACAAACCTACAAAATGCTTTGTAAACAAAATGTTTACAAAGAACACATTTGAAGCAGAGAGGTCCATAAGGAATAAAGGTCAAAGCCTGGAACAGAATATTATGCTTCAACTGATTAAAAAAAAAAAGAGTAGCAATTCTGATCTCAGACAAAGCAAAACCAAAAATTGACCTAATTAAAAGAGATAAGGAAAGAAACTACATCTTACTAAAACATGCCATGGACAATGAAGTAATAGAAATACTAAACATATGTGTACCATGTGGTGTGGTACCCAAATTCTTATAAAAAAATTAAATGAGTTACAAGAAGAAAGAGAGAGCAAAACTATACTAGTAGGAGACCTCAACCTTCTCCTTTCAGAACTAGATAAATCTAACCATAAAATAAATTAGAAAGAAGTTAAAGAGGTAAATAGAATTTTAGATAAGTTAGATCTGATAGACCTCTACAGACAAGTGAATGGAGATAAAAAGAAATATACCTTTTTCTCAGTGCTACTTGGCACCTACACAGAAATTGACCATGTACTAAGGTATAAAAACCTCACAATCGAGTGCAGAAACACAGAAATACTAAATTCATCCATTTCAGATCATGATACAATACAAGTATGTGATATAAAGGGTCATGGTAATATAGTCTAAAAATTAAATAGAAACTAAATGATCTAATCCTAAAGAATGAATGGGTCAAGCAACAAATCACAGAAATGATCAATAACTTCATCCAAGAGAATGTCAATAATGAGACAATATTCCAAAATTTATGGGATGTATCCAAAGAATTTCTTAGGGAAAAATTTATATTTCTAAATGTTTGCATGAATAAAATAGAAAGAGAAAAGACCAGTGAACTGGATGTGCAACTAACAAAGCTATAAAAAGAAAAAAATTTAAAATTCCCAATTAAATGCCAAATTAGAAATTCTGAAAAAAATTGATAAAATTGAAATTTAGAAAACTATTGAAATAACAAATAAAACTAAGAGTTTGTTTTTTTAAAAAGCAATAAAATAAGCAAATCTTTGGTTAATTTGATTTTAAAAGAATGAAGAAAACCAAATTAACAGTATCAAAAAAGAAAAGCATTAATTCATTACCAATGAAGAGAAAATGAAAGTAATAATTCAGACCTATTTTGCTCAATTGTATCAACTGTATGACCACATATCTGACAATCTAAGTAAAATGGATAAACAGTTACAAAAATATAAATTCCCCTGATTAATGGAAGAGAAAAAAATATTTAGCCCTGTTTCAGAAAAAGTAATTGAACAAGTCATCAATGAGCTCCCTAAGAAAAAATCTCTAGGTCCAGATGGATTTACAAGTGAATTCTACCAAACATTTAAAGAACAATTAATTCCAATACTATATAAACTATTTGGAAAAAAGAGTCAAAGAAGGAGTCCTACCAAATTCCTTTTATCACACAAATATGGAGCTGATACCTACCAGGAAGAGTCAAAACAAAGAAAGAAAATTATAGACCAGTTTCTGTAATGAACATTAATGCAAAAAAATTTAAATAAAATGTTAGCAAAGGGATTGTAGCAATTTATCACAAAGATAATACAGTTTGACCAGGTGGGATTGATATCAGGAGTGCAGGACTGGTTCATTATTAGGAAAAGTATGAGCATAATTTGCCATATCAATAGCAAAACTACCAGAAATCATATGATTATCTCAATGATTGCTGAAAATGTTTTTGACTAATTATACCCATTCCTATGAGATACACTAGAGAGCATAGGAATAAATGGACTTTTCCTACATACAGATACATATCTACATATGTATCTGTATGTAGGAATATGTGTGTACATGTATATGAATATGTACATATGTATGTATGTATGTAGTTTCTATCTAATACCATCAGCAAGCATTGTATGTAATGGGAATAAGATAGGGTTCCCCGGAAGATCAGGAGTGAAACAAGGATGCCCTTTATCATGACAGTTATTCAGTATTGCACCAGAAATGCAAGCATTAGCAATAAGAGGGAATAAAGGAAATTGAAGGAATTAGAATAGGCAATGAGAAAAAAAAAATCCTATCACTCCTTGCAGATGCTATGATGGTATATTTAGAGAATCCTAGAGGGTCAACTAAAAAATTACTTGAAACAACAACTTTAGCAAAGTTGAAAAATATAAAATAAACCCACATATATCAGACTAATAAAATACATTTTTCCATTTATTACCAATAAATTCCAGCAGTAAGAGAAAAAAAGAGAAATTCCATTTTAAATAACTGTAGAAAATATTAAATATATGGGAGTCTACCTCCCAAGACAAACCCAAGAACTCTACAAAAATAATTTCAAAACAAATAAATCAGATCTAAACAATGGGAGATATATCCACTGCTCAAGGATAGGCCAAACCAATATAATATAAATGACAAATCTACCTAAAATAATTTACTTATTCAGTGTCATGCCTTTCAAGCTACCAAAAAATGATTTCATAGAGTTAGTAAAAATAGAAACAAAATTCAGCTAGAAGAAGAGGTCAGAAATATCAAGGCAACTAATGAAAAAAAATGCAAATGAAGGTGGCCTAGCTGTACCAAACCTAAAATGACATTATGAAGTGGAAATCATCAAAATGATTTGATACTGGCTTAGAAATAATGAGATGGATTGTTGAAATAGATTAGTTACACAAAACACACTAACAAATGATTGTTGTCATCTACTGTTTGATGAAATCAACGACTCCAGCTTCTGGGATAAGCACTCACTATTTGACAAAAGCTGCTGGGAAAACTAGAAAATAGAATGGCAGAAACCAGCCATTGGTTAGTATCTTGCACCCTATACCAAAATAAGATTTGAAAAATTAGGAAAGCAGGAAAAATTTGCTTGTTAGATCTATTGAGTTGGAAAGAATTTATAATAAGACAAAAAGAACATTACAAAATTCAAAATATTTTGATTAGATTAAATTAAAAGGCTTTTGCACAACCAAAAGGAATGTAGCCAAGATAAGAAGGAAAGCAGAAGACTGAGAAAAAATTTTTACTCCCAGTATCTCTGATAAAGACCTCATTTCAAAAATATATATAAAACTAGTTTAGTTTATAAGAGCACAAGTCAAAACACAAAGAAATCAGATGCTCTAAATCACTATTGATTAGAGAATTACAAATTAAAACAACTCTGAGATACCACCACACATCTATCAGATTTGCTAATGTGACAAAAAGAGGGAAATGATAAATGCTGAGAAAGATGTGGGAAAATTGGCATAATGCTTTGTTGGTGGAGTTCTGAACTGATCCAACCATTCTGGAGAGCAATTTGGAACTACACTCAAAGGACTATAAAACTGTTCATACCCTTTGATCCAATAATAGGTCTGTATCCCTAAGAAATCATTAAAAAGAGAGAATGGACCCTTATGCACAAAAATCTTTATAACAGCTCTATTTGTGGTGGCCAAGAAGTGGAAATTGAGAGTATGCTCATCAATTGGGGAATAGTTGAACAAATTGTGGTATATGATTCAATGGAATACTGTTGTGCCATAAGCAATGACAAACAGGCAGATTTCAGAAAAACCTGAATTTCCATTAATTGATGCTGAGTGAAGTGAGAAAGACCAAGAGAACATTGTACACAGCAACAGCAGCATTGTGCAAAGATTGCCTGTGGTAGACATAATTCTTCTCAGCAATACAATCATCCGAGACAATTCCAAAAAACTCATGATGGAAAATGTAAACTACATCCAGGAAACAATTACGGCATCTGAACGCAGATTGAAGCATGCTATTTTCCCTTCTTTGTTTTCTTGTTTTTCCTTCTCATGATTTTTCCCTTTTATTCTGATTCTTCTTTCACAACATGACTAATGTGGGAATATGTTAAACATGATTGTGTATATATAACATATATCAGATTGCTTGATGCCTTGGGAGGGATAGGAAAAGGAGGGAGGGAGAAAATTTTGGAACTCAAAATCTTACAAAAATGAATGTTCAAAACTATCTTTACATGTAATCAGAAAAAAAATAAAATACTATTAATGAAAACAAAATCCAAACTCCAAAATTTTTCATTGTCTACTTCTCATCTTCCACTCCAGTTGAATTTCTTTTTTGAATTCTAGGGAACACTTGGGACCTCTTGTATTGATCAGTCATATATATTGGTGTACATTCCTTAATTTGCCTCCTATCCTGAAGTTCCTTGAAGCCAGGAACCACATATAACTTGTTTCTGTGTCTCCCCTATTGCCTAGCTTTGGATATAAGGCTCTTAAATACTTGCAAGATTTGTTGAATGAATTATGGAGCATGAAGTCATATTCTATTCCCCTGCAATTTTATTCATTGGCCCTTCAACTTTCATTGTTCTTTTTTCCTTCTACCCAAAAGCTATCTCTGCTTTTGAGAGAGTTTGTTCCTATAATTAAGTCTGATATAGTTTTTTCTCTTCATTCCTTCTGTGGCAATGAAAAAGAAAAATATTCTAAAATTGACAAGATCTCTATGGTTCACTGGCAACATTTTCTCTGGCTGTCCCCCATGCCTGGAACACTCTTTCTTCTGGTTTCCTTTAAGTCTTAACTAAAATCTTACCTTCTACAGGAAACCTTCCCAGATTCCTTTTAATTCCAGTACCTTCACTCTGTTAAATATTTCCTATTTCTACTTTTTATACTTTGTTTACACACACACACACACGTGTGTGTGTGTGTGTGTGTGTGTGTGTGTGTGTTTATAAGTTTCCCCCTTTAAAATGTAGATTCCTTGTGAGGAGGTACTGTCTTTTCTCTCTTTTTTGTATCTCCAGCACTGGCACATAATAAGCACTTAATAAAACTTGATTGATTAAATTAATTTATATATGAATATTAATTAAAACAAGATTTATTATAATAAACTCATATTTATATTATACTTTATGCTTAACAGAGGACCTTCTAGTACTGTGTGATAGGCATAATTATTACCCCATTTCATAGATGAGGAAATTGGTTCAAAGAGGCTTTTCCATATTTACACATGTAGTGTCTGATATTTCCTTAAATTCAATTCAAATTCCAAACACAGCACTATGTTTATTATTCTATGCATCTGTCCATTTTAGATATAGTTAGCTTCTTTGAATAAAATACTTTTACATCTCTCAAATTAATGATAAATGATACTGCTTATAAAAGCACCTGACTGCTTTTAGTCAATAGGAGTTTTAGACCAATAAGGCTGTTTATGAACACTACTTCTCAAATTATTTAAATTAGAAGGTAGTTGCCTAAAGGGAGGTTGGATTCAACTACCAATCAAAATCATGCAGCAAAGGAAATTGCACTGTTGCTGTCATTGTTCATTTGGGTTTTTCTTGGCAAAGATACTGGAGTGATTTGCCATTTGTTTCTCCAATTCATTTTACAGATAAGAAAATAAAAGAGTTAAACGATTTGTCCAGGGTCACCCAACTACTAAGTGTTGGCTGCTGGCACTCTATTCACTGCATCAGGGAGCTGTCCCTAATATAAGCTTACTGGATTGTTCCTAATTAAAGTTGAACTCTCTGCCCTTGGCAATAGACCTCTCCCATCATTGCTTCATTTCTTCCATTTAGGATGGACTTCCTTGTGCTTGTTAGTATTTTTCACAAGACTTCATTTCAATGTTTAGACTTTCTGATATTTTTCTTCTGCATCCATTCAACTCTTTGTATGTCCTTCATGACTGATAAATTCCGATGTCCCATATCTCCACCCACTCATACACACAGAAACATACCCTTGGCATTTTTAGTAATATAATCTAATCAGCTTTGTCATTGCCCCCAAAAAGAATGTGTCAATAGAGTTTTCTAAGGCTCAACTCACCATTCTTTACAAAGCAAAATATCCTTCCTTAAGCACCTTTTCTCTACATGTTTTATCCTTCCATATAAAAATATAAGCTCTTTGAGGATATGATATTTTTATTTGATTTTTGTATTCTTATGCTTAGCAGGGATTCCTTGTACTAATTAAGTACTTACAAATGCTTCATTTATTCATTTTTTTCCATGGTTATATACAACAGTTTCCATCTTTACACATGTTATTTTTTAATTAACAAACTCCTGTAAGGCCACTTCTATATTTTTTCATGCCTCTCTAGTTTTCTACCAGGATAATTCTTGTTTACAGTGTGAGATGCATATCTTCATAAACTCCATGTCTTCTTTGAATTACTTTGCCACTAAATTTCTTACCAAAGAAGCAGACTTTTCTTTTCTTTACTCTTTATAAAAACTACATTTCCAAATTTAAGAGTACATTAGTGACTATTGGAGGCCATATTTGAACTCCTGAAGATGAGTCTCTCTGACTCCAGGCCTGGAACTCTATCAATTATGCCACCTAATTGTCCCCAGCATATTTATAAATTAACATTCTTTTTGACTGGCCATTATTCTTAAGCCTTTTAAAGTAATATTTTTTTCTTGTAGTTTTATCTGGTGGTTTTAATCTTATAATCCTTCCACATGGGACCTTGGAATTTCTCCATCTTGAAGTTCTCTACTATGAAAAATGATTCTTTTCTATCTTGGAGACACAGAGATTCACCCTCCAGTTTTCTGCTCCAAAGTTCTTTGATAATGATATTACTTTGAATCTTCTTATCCTGGTCAAACCTGACCCAAGCCTGAATTGATTTTATCCTACTCAGGGTTGGGTGGAGACAGATTCTTCTGCCTATATAGCCCAAGACTGGGAGTGGTCTGATATGGTGAGAAGGTAGTCTGATAGAACAGGTATTTCCTTTGTCTGAAGGTAGAATGATGGCTAATGGCAGGTGATATCAGCCCCTGTTGAAAAGGGATTGTACCAGGATTAAGTGACCTACTCAAGACCCTCATTTTAATATAGACCACCTTCTCTTTGACTCTCATGAATTCTAGGATGACAAGATTCCATTTTCCCACAAATACTGTTGCATCTATTTAGCCAAGCAAGTTTTCTCTTGTTCAGATTAGGTCCAGATCAGCACTTTTCCTTGGTGCTTCCATTATTTTTTTGAGAGATGTAATTGTCAATCACAAATTCTGGTTTACAAACTCATTTCCTTCAAATGAATATTAATAACCTTTTTGGGTTTTGTTCATTTTTCTTTTTGTTTTTAGGTCTGACAGTAGTTCTATTCCCTAATATGACTGGCAATGAAAGTCTCAAGGAAAAGAGTTAATCCCTAAATCCTGAGAGTTGTGAGTGCTTATAGTACTCTCTTTTTGTCGAGAAAATTTTGAATCAACAAAGATAATAACACTGCTCAAATGATATGTTTTTCTTTACATTGTATCCTAATTCATCGTCTAAACAAACATATAATGCTCACAATATTTTGGCAAATTAGATGGGGAGATTGAGTGAAAGAAAGCTAAGGAGATAATGTATGGTATTGCCTCTCTCCCCCCAAAAAAAGAGTCTGTTCTAAGAAAGAAACAAGCAAAATTTGGATGTGTGTTCACATTTTAATTTCTCTCATAAGGTGGCTTGACATGTATTGTATGGAAGTTAAAGTCCAGAACTGTCTTCATTTGGTATTTGAGGATACAGAGTTATATGCCCTTCAAAGAGTAGGTATTCCCAAAGGGTGCCACTCAACTCTAATTGGTGAACACATTGGGAGGTGGGCTATATTAAAATGAGGGTCTTGAGTAAGTGACTTAGGTCACTTAATCCTAGAACAATACCTTTTCAACAGGGGCTGATATCACCTGCCATTAGCCATCATTCTACCTTCAGACAAAGGAAATACCTGTTCTATCAGACTATCCTCTCATCATACCAGACCACTTCCAATCTTGGGCTATATAGGCAGAAGAATCTGTCTCCACCCAACCCTGAGTAGGATAAAATCAATTCAGGCTTGGGTCAGGTTTGACCAGGA
Organism: Potorous gilbertii; assembly: GCA_028658325.1. NCBI lineage: Eukaryota > Metazoa > Chordata > Mammalia > Diprotodontia > Potoroidae > Potorous > Potorous gilbertii. Next base: position 383,243,033 of record CM053771.1, read on the forward strand.
TAAGAAGATTTAATGCAATCTCATTATCAAAGAACTTTGGAGCAGAAGGCTGGGGGGTGAAGCTCTGTGTCTCCAAGATAGAAAAGAATCATTTTTCATAGAAGAGAACTTCTTCAAGATGGAGAAATTCCAAGGTCCCATGTGAAAGGATTATAAAAGATTAAAGCTACTAGAAAAAATATTGCTTAAAAGGCTGAAGAATAATAACCACTCAAAAAGAAAATTAACTTATAAATATACTGGGGATATCTAAGTGGAAGAGTTGATAGAGTTCCAGGTCTGGAGTCAGGGAGACTCATCTTCAGGAGTTCAAATCTGGCCTCCACTGCTTACTAGCTCTGTGACCCTGGTCAGTCTTTTTACTGTTTGCCTCTGTTTCCTCATCTGTAAAATGAGTTGGAGAAGGAAATAACAAAACTCTCCATTGTCTTTGCAATGAAAGTCATGAAAAGTCAGACATGCTAGAAAACAACTGAACAACAACCATTAAACAGAAGAATGCTTCACCTACTGCACCAGTTCAGATTTAATTTAATGGAGAAATGCTTACGGGACCAAAAAAAGCATTATTTTTGTATGATAAAAAGCCATTTATCATCTTTTTTTAAAAATGGAGGTTCATTGATCAGATCCTGCTGTTTGCATGTGAATTTTCTACTTTTTACATCACTAAATAATTAAGAACATTGGCTGCCAAACTATGAAAAATTCATTTTAATGTGATGTATTATTAATCAATTTAATTTAAAGTGATCTGGAATGTTCTACTTCCAGTTATAATGCTTGGAAATAAATTCAGATAGTGGTGAATACTTATTTTAATAGGCTGTAGCTCTTCACTGACTGATTGAACTTACAAAAATGGGCCTAAGAATGAACAACATCATGGTTCTGTGCTCATGATTCTGTGCTTATTACTCTTTCATAATATATATGGTGTCCCATAAGTCTTGGTATGGTTTTAAACCTTAGTAGCTTTGTTTCTATTAGACCAAGGAATCAAATCTAGGGATAGTTTACTAGTGTGAATTTATGATGCTAAATTTCAATTTAAATAATAAAGTACTGCCATTAAAATAAATAAAATTAAGTAAAATAAGGAAAATTACTGTCTCTTTTCAAATACTGTTCAGAAACTAGGGTACAACTAACATAGGACAGATAATTTTCCCAGGGATGGGCAATTTGCCCCAGAATGAAAGAACAAACAATTGATACTTGTGCTCCTCTAAGGTAGATGTAAGAGCAAAGCATTATGATGGGCTAAAAATGGACCAGAAGGGAGCATATAATAGAGTAATGAGAATGAAGATGTCAATAAGTATGTAATGCAGAGAGGAGTGTTTTCTCTAGCTACAGCCTGAGGTTGGCACTGGTTATACCTAGGCTATTATTGGACCCAGCAATAGTGATGGAGTCTTTCCCCACTTCCAGTGAAGTGCCCCCTCTCCCATTGTCTAGTTTGCTGACACCAGTAGTGGGCAGATATCAGTTGTTTAGTCTTCCCCCTTTGTAGAATATCCCATCACATAAAGAAAGAGGATATAAACAGTGCTCTTAGAAAGTCACCAGCTCCTTTTCACACTGTTGATCCCAGAAAAGGGACACTTTCATACGGGGATTGAGAGGCACACAACTTAGGAGTTTGGACATTCATTGTTTGCCTGTCTTTTCAGGAGCGAAAGTAAAGACACTTCAAGAATTCCCAGTTCTTTAAGGGACATTTTCCCAGTTAAAAAACTAGAGGGTTGTCACTACTTCTTGGTCTATAACTTGAGAGAGATTTGTACTAGAGGGATTAATTAAATAGAAAAGAAGCTGGATAAATATGAGAGTCAAGGAACCAAGATTCTTTAACTTTGAAAAAAGAAATTGGAGAAAGAACCACATAATAACTTTGAAATACAATATAGAGGGTAAAATATAGCCATTGAACCATCTGCCTACTCCCTTCTCCAAGACATTCAGAAAATTGTAATTCAGCTATAGATTTGTGGGAAAACATAGATAAAAAGTTCAGGAAGAGAATCACAAAATCATAGGATACAGATTGTGAAATTACCTCAGAGGCCATCTTATACAAGGTTTTCCTAAATAAGAATTATCTCCATAACATACTCAGTAAGTAGTTTTCCAAAGTCTTCTTGAAGCCTTCAAGTGATAGAAAACTTCTACTTCCTAAAGCAACCAATTCTACTTTTGAATAGTTCTTATTGTTATATCAAGTCTTAACGTTGCTTTTTGCAATTTCTACCTTGCTTCAAGATCTTCCTTCAGCCACCAAGTTTCCCTAGAAGTGCTATTTAGCCCCAGTCAAATACTTCTGCATGAATTCCCTTCAAAAACTTTAGTCTGTCAGCTCCCCTGGGTAGTCAATTCTACAAGCTACCTACCCTTCTCTCCTCTTAGATTCCTTCAACCTATCATCTTGTGGCACAGCTTTTATGTTTATCATCCTGGATGTCTTCTTCTGCAAACCTGCATGAATACAATAAGTCAGTTGTAGTTTGATCAAATAAGAATGTAGTAGGATTAACTCTGAAAACTTAGACTCTGACTATTAAAAAAATTATAGTAGCTTTGTCCAGCTCATATCTGATGACAATGGCTTATATTGAGCTTGTGATTGACTTGCAAACCCTTCAAATCATTTTAAAAATAAACTCCTATTTAGACATGTTTCTCCCATTTTGCACTTGTGAAATTGTTTTTTTTTAAACTGTAAGACTTTCTATTTGTCTCTAGGAAAATTCATCTTGCTAGATTTAGTTCAATCTTCTTTGTGCATCTTAAGTTGTCATGCAGTATTTTAGCTATTGCTCCCAGCTTTATGTTATCTGTATATCTGATAACCATGCCATTTTGCCTTTTTTTAAAAAAAAATGTACAATTATCTGAAAGTCTTTGATAAAAATATTAAAAAGTAGAGGGCCAAGACAAGTAATTAAGTAAACCTCCTTTCTATTAATCTTATTATTGATTTTTCTAAAATAACTTTTTATCCCTAAGAAAGTATTTGGGAAGGGACGATGTAAGGGAGGAAATATATGTGCATTTTGTCCTTCTCTGACTGAGTAATCCATATTGTATTTCAAAGTTATGATGTGGTTCTTGCTCCAAATTCTTTATTCAAAGTCAAATAAACTTATTTCCTTTAATTTCATAGTCATCCAGATTCTTTTCTATTTAATTCATCCTCTCTAGTTCACATCTCTTTCAAATGATGGGCCATGAGTTAGTAACAACCTTCTCTAATTTTATAACTAGAAATTTTGTAACTGTGAAACTTTTATCTAAATTAATATTTTGCATAAATTAAATGTTTGGGGTCTAGTTTTTCAACCAGTTTATAAAAACCTAACTATACTATTGTCTAGTGAACATCTCTCCATCTCTTCCACAATAATAAAGTGAGGAACTTTTGAAAATTCTGTGCTAAAATCTAGACAAATCACATTTATAATATTGCCCTGACATAAAAAGAAAATCAAACCCCAGGATATGAGGCTAATCTGAAATGATTTTTAATGACATGCATTTTTTATTATACTTCTTTATAATATGGTAAATTTTGCTTATTTTCAAATAGTATTTTCTTTCTTTAAAAAATGCCTGTGTAGATAACATACACATATAGATTATTTACCTTGGAATAAAGAAGTTGGAGAACTACACAATAACTTTAAAGTACAATATGATTTACATCATTGTAACTATTTTATTGTTAGCTTGTATGAATTTTGAGGGCTGAGAGAGCTTGTATCTTTTTCCTTAGCAGTTAGCATGACACATGGCATGCAGCAGGTGACTAATAAATGCTTATTGATTGCATATATATATATGCAATGTATACATACATACATATGCATATGTATGTGTGTCTGTTTATGGATGTATGTGTGTATATATGTGAGTGCATATTTTATATACATTTTATATACATATGTTTCATTTGTTCTACATCTTCATTTATGTATATATTTCTTCCTTTTTCAATAAGCCATTCCTTGCAATACTAAGAGCTATTCAGTGAGTCTACCCAACACATTATCCTAATGGGACAATATATACAAATTTTCATATTATTTTCTTATCTGTTCTCAATGCCTGTACTTGGTCATAATTAATTGTCCATTTTTTGGTTTGGTTCTTTCTGTATTCATTTTTTACCTTTCCATATCCTCCCTTATCTCTTATTCCTGCAAACTAGTTTTTTTTTTTTGGAATTTCAAAAGTAAAGAAACAGTTGGCCATACAGTACTTAGAAAGAATAAATAGTTGCTGTCATTATGTGTGTTGTTTTAATGGTTTTACTCATTTCAATCTGCATTAGTTCATATAAGTCAACCCATGTATTTTTGAACTCTTTATGTTAAGGCATAATAATATTCCATTAAATTATGTAGGACAATTGGTTTAGTCATTGCCACATGTATCTCATGTCTAGTTCTTTGCTACCACAAAAAGTGCGGCTCTAAATATTTGAAAGTATATGAGACCTTTCTGTTATTTTTACTTCCTTGATCTAGCAGTAGAGTACCTGGGTACAAAAATTTAGTCATTTTTAAAAAATAACTCCAAAATACTTTCCAGAATGTTTGGAGGAATGGATAGCCACAATGGGAATGAATTATTATACCAATTTTTCTACAGCCTGTCAAAACATCAACTATTTTAATATTTTGTCATATTTTCTAATTTGCTGAGCATAAAGTAAAATATAAGTTATTTTCATTCATATTTATCTTATTATTAGTGATTTGGGACAATCTTTCATATCTTTCTTAATAATTTCCTATTCTTTTGATATTATTTTCTTTACTTGATGTTCATTAACTCTTCTTTCAAATATTTAGTCATTCTCCTTGTCAATAAACATGTATTATGCTAAGTGCTGGGGATGCAAAGGCAAGTATTGAAAGTTTGTGTTCTCAAGATGCTTTATCAAGAGAAAGTACACACACACACACACACACACACACACACACACACACACATACACAGACACAGACACACACACATATTATATATATATTTACAGAAAAAGGATATGCAAAATAAAATTTTAAAATAAAAGGTAGTTGAGAAGGGATGCCACTATCCTTTGGGGAGGGGAAAAAGAAAAGGTTTCATATAGAACAAGAATTCTTCATCATTTTAGTGCTATGAAGCCCTTTAACGGCCTAACTGAAGTTGATGGAAGTCTTAGAAATCTGTTTAAAATGAAGGGGAATGCTCCATTTCTCATAAATGTTGCTGAAAGAGAAAAAAAGCAAGCATTTATTAAACACTTACTATGTGCCATATATTCCAAATTGTGCAAACAAAAATGTAACACGAGCTCTCATCCAAGTTCATTGGTATCCAGGAATCTGTCTATGGACTCTTCAAATGCCAATGGACCACAGGTGAAAACTTTCTTGTGTAGAAGTTAATATTTGAGAGAAGCACAAGACAGAGTGGAAGTTCACAACCCCTAAACATTCCCCAAAACTCTTCTACAAAAAGACCACAGAAAAAAACAATCTCTGAGCACAAAATGTCAAGAAAGCCATTTTTCCCCATTCTTAGACTGCTAAGAAAGCCTGAAAGAGGTAGCAGTGGACTGTGTGTCAGTACCAGTTGTGGGGAGTAGCACCAGCACCCACTGATACTAAGGTGACTAAAGATCTGGTCAAAAAGAGATCCCAAATGACTCTAGACTAGCACAGGAAGCAGAATTGGGTGACATTTTGTAGCTCTGAACCTAGTTCCAGGTCATGGTTCCACACTGGAAGAAATGGTTTATATTTTCTGTGTAATTTAGTCATTTTATTGACAAGGCCAGCACATCATTAATAAAAGGATGGTCATTTGGTTGTCGCTCTTAGGCCAAAGACAACCATGGTGGTGAGGTCACAGTTCATATACCTTCAATGTTGCTGAGGGGTGACAATCAACTCTAATTGGATAATACAAGTGAGCTATATTAAAATGAAGGGCTGAGAGTGATATCATGTCATTCTTGGACAGAGAAATTATTTCTCTACTGAGACACTTTGGGTTGTCTAGACAAAAGAAGAATAGGGATATAACTACACCAGAAGGGAAAAATGCTTTCCTAATTTCAGTGCCAGGCAAAAGTTAGATAGATAGCCAAATGCATTAAAGTTGGGATATTTCCTGGCAAAAGTTAGATAGATAGCCAAATGCATTAAAGTTGGGATATTTCCTGAGGCAAAAACCTTCAAAAGCTTTCACAAAGTTAATTCACAGAGTTGAATTAAATAATAATTAAATAATTGAACAGTATAAAGTAAGATTTAAGATTTTATATAGTAATCATGTCATAATAACTGATATCTTTATAACATCCAGCATTTACATAGTGTTAGATTTAATAAGCCCTTCCTAAAGATTTATCCCAAAAGATGGATGGATGTAATTAAATGGATGATTATCTAACCTTACTCTCCAAATAAAGCTAGTTATAAAGAATATCTTCTAAAACTTTTTCTTTTGCAATTTCTAGTTCTTAGAGTAAAATATCTGAACTTTAATAAACTAAGCATAGAGCTAGACCCTGAAATATTAAAATACTGACCCTCTGACCAAGTTACTAACCTGCTACTTTTTTTTATATTTTACATCAATCTTAACAACTAAATCCATAGCCCAAAAGAATTAGAGTTCACATTTCTAACAATATTTCTAATACAATATTAATTATTCCTTCAAGTTGATTATTCACTTGCATAGTAGATTATTTTAAAATTAATATCAAGGTTATCTACTTTGAGAATTTCCTTGTAAGATTTTATTTTTTCCAGTGAGTGTACACATCTTCATGCATGACTTCAAAGGCAACATGATATAATGGAATAATCTTTGCATTAGAAATGAGGAAAGCTACTTTCTAATTAACTTCATGTTATTAACCACATAAATGATCATAGCAAAGTCATGTCCCATCTTTGGGACTTCGTTTCCTCATCTATAAAAGAGGTAGTTAGAGTCGATAATCTCTGTGGTACATTATCAAGCTCAAATAATATCACCAAGATTAAATAAATATGATTACATAAAAGGTAAAGCCTTAAGATTTACTCTAGGCAAGAAGAAAATTAATGTTTTAACCCTGTATTTACAAAGTACTTTTAAAAGGAAATGTAGCATGTGATTATAGTAGCTATTCTGTGAACTACCTCATCAGAGTGTGTGTGTGTGTGTGTGTGTGTGTGTGTGTGTGTGTGTGTGTGTATGTGTGTGTGTAATCATTTCACAATTCAGGAAAATGAATTTCAGGGACTTTCCAAGAAATCTAAACCAGTGGAAGAGCAAGGAATAACTGTAGGGTCTCCTACATTTTAGAAGAGATTTTCCATAAGGCATACTTTAATTGTCTTAATTTTTTAGTTGCCCATATTAGAAAGTCATTTTCCCAGGGTATATAAAGATATATGCTACAATTAGTCAGAAATTAGTCACACTTAGCTGATTATTTTCATCTGACATTAAAAGGGAAATTAGGATATAAATATATTGTAGGATTTGTACAATGTTTTCCATAAAACAAAGGTGTAATGAATTATCATTTTATACCCACAATAAGCAACCATTGCCTCTAAATCAAGATAAGTAACAAATTACTATACATGAATTAGCATTTAAATTGCAGTTTATAAAAATATAATGTGGTGCTAATAAGTTAAAAGAGCATTTTTAAGAAAGATTAACTTTGTGTGCAAATATATTTGCCCATACATAAATTTTGTTTCCATAAGGATTTACCCTAACAAAAACATAGTTTTTGTTTTAACTACCATTAAAGCATTCAAGATTTTTTTACTTATAAGTTCATGGTGGAGCCAAGATGGCAGAGTAAGGATAGGGAATTACCTGAGCTCTACCCCCTCCCAATACTTTTTTTTTAATTAATTAATTAATTAATTTTATTTATTTATAAATGTTCTACAATCACTTCCTTAAAATTAAGATTTTATACCCCCACACCTTCCCCCCCCACCCCCCTCCCTCCCCATGACAGCATACAATTCTGTATAGGTTCAACATATACTTTCCTATTGAGCATATTTTCACTACAGTGATGCTATGTAGTCGCACTGACATAAGTGGAAGAAATCATATAACAAATCAAAACATAATACACTAAAACCCCCACACACACAAACATGATCTGCTACAATCTGCGAATGACTTCCATATTTCTTTCTCTGAGTGTGGAAGGCATTTTGCCTTAGAAAATCGTCATTGGGATTTTTTTTTCAGTGAGTTCTTGTGTTATGAATTTAAATGAATTCTAGAGTTGCATAACACACAAAAGGATGGAGTGAAACAATTTTCTGGCCCAAAACAACTGAAAAGGTTGGTAGGAAAGGTCTATTGCATTAGCGTAAGAGAAGAGTGCAGGTTGCACCAAAGCAGACAGGGCCCCAGTAAACCAGGAGCAGGCCTCAGGGTGACTCAATCAGTGGCAGCAGTGAAAGTTTCCAGATCTCTTACTCCACAGGGGATCAAACAATAGAGCAGAAGGAGATTAACATGGGCTCCTTTGCTAGCACCAGGTGCCAGACTCAGTGGTATTGCCTGTACTTAGATCTGGGTCCCAGTCATGGAGGAGTACTAGCACAGCAGAGTTTATGACCTCAGAGGAGAAGAGCTGAAAGGAATGCTTAGGTCACTCACAAACCAGTGCATAGTACAGGAGAGTAATAAACACACCTCTCTCTAGACCATACCACCATGGAAGAGTCAAAAACTTATAGGTCAACAGAATTATCTGTGAAAGTAATCACACAAAACTCCTAAAGCTTGGTACAATGCCTCATCCACTTGGGAAGCCCCATTTTAACATAGAGTTAAAAGTCAAGAAATAAGATGGAAAAAGGAACAAACAGAAAAACAATTCTGACTATAGAAAGTTATTACAGTAACAGGGAAGATCAAAACACAAACTTAGAAGAAGACACCAAAGTCATAACTACATCAAAATCCTCAAAGAAAAATATGAATTCACTCTAGGTCATGAAATTGTTAAAAAAGGATTTTTAAAATCCAGTAAGAAAGGTAGAAGTAAAACTGGGAAGAAAAATGAGAGTCATACAGGAAAAAAAAACATGAAATAAGATTTAATAGCCTGGTAAAGAAGGCACAAAAAATAGTGAAAAAATAACAACTTAAAAAACAGAATAGGCCAAATGGTAAAAGAGGGACAAAAAGCCAATGAAGAGAAGAAAATTTGCAAAGCAAAATTAATGGAAATGGAAAAAATATTTATAAAAATTCATTGAAGAGAAGAACTCCTTAGAAAGCAGAATTGCTGAAATGGAGAAGTAGCTACAAAAGTTTACTGAAAAAAATAATTCCTTAAAAGTTAGAATTTGGCAAATGGAAGTTAGTGGCTTCATAAGACATTAAGAAACAATCAAAATCAAAAGAACGAAAACTGGAAAAAATGTGGATTATCTCGTTGGAAAAACAAGACACCTAGACAATAGCTCTAGGAGAGATAATTTAAGAATTATGGGACTATATGAATACCATAAACAAAAAAGATCTAAAATTTTTCAAGAAATTATCATGGAGAACTGCCCTGACATCCTAGAACCAGAGGATAAAATAGAAATTCAAAGAATCTACTTATCATCTCCTGAAAGAGATCCCAAAATAAAAACGCTCAGGAATATTATAGCTAAATTCCAGACCTCCCACATCAAGGAGAAAATACTACAAGCAGTCAAAAAAAACAATTCAAATACCATGAAACTACAGTCAGGATTGTATCAGATTTGGCACTTTCCACTTTAAAGGATCACAGGGTTTGTAATATGATATTCTGGAGGGCAAAAGAGCTAGGATTACAACCAAGAATCACTGGCAAAACTGAGTATAAGCCTTTATGGACAAAATTGGACATTCAATGAAATAGAGGTCTTTTGAGCTTTCCCGAAGAGATCATTGTTGAATAGATACTTGACATTCAAATGCATGATGCAAAAGAAACACAAAAAGTTAAACAAGAAAGAGAAATTGTAAGGGATTCAGTAGAGCTTAAATTTATATTCCTACATAGGAAACTGGTATTTATAACTCCTAAGAACTTTCTCATGACGAGGTCAGTTAAGATATACATAGACAGAAAGCAGAGGGGTGAGTTGAATGTGATCAAAGAAATAAAAAAATTAGGGGATGGAAACCCAAAAGAAACTGGGATTTTTGGAAACGGGGGAGACAGAATGGAATAAATTATCTAACAGAAAAGAGGCAAAGAACTTTTACAGTAGTGTGGGAAATGGGGAAACTGGGGAGGGAACTCAAGAATCTTAGTCTCATCAGAATTGGTTCAAAGAGGAAATAATATGCACAAAATATTTGCAGTGAATTTCTTTAATAAAGGCTTCATTTCTCAAACATAGAGGAAACTGAACCAAATTTATAGAAATAAGAGCCATTCCTCAATTGATAAATGTTCAAAAATACAAACAATTTTCATAAAAAGTGATCAAAGATGTCCATAATCATATGAATAAATGTGCTAAATCACTACTAATATAAATTAAAATATGTCTGAGTTGTTACCTTACACCTGCAAAATTGGCTAGTATGACAGAAAAGAAAAATAACAAATGTTTGAGATGTGAGAAAATGAAAACACTAATGTACTATTGGTGAAGTAGTATTCTAATTCAAAAATTCTGTGGGGAGGAGCCAAGATGGCAGAGTAGAAAGATTCACATATGCAAGCTCTGAACCCACAGCCCATGGATTTCTTGTAAAAAGACCTCCCAACAAATTCTGGAACAGTGGAAGCTGCACAGCAACAGAATGAAGGAGATTTCCATTCCAGAGAGACATGAAAAACCGATCCCAAAGGTCCATCGTGCACCGGATGGGAGCAGAGTCCAGTTATTCCCTGGCCGTGCGGCACAGAGAGGAGCAGATCTGAGCAGGCTTCAGGGACGGAATCTCTGGCAGCTGCGAAGGTCCCTCCACCCACAGGTACACAGGTGAGTGAGAGAGACTTCTGGGCTGGCTGAGAGGGGAGCAGGGTGTCTCCATGACTCAGGCCCCCTCAGAAGGCAGGGGCAGAGGCACTGGGTGGCCAGAGGCTCCCGAATCAGGCAGGAGCTGGGGTCCATTACTGAAGGTCTCTGCAAAAATCCCCTGAGGGAACAGAGACTGGGAGGCAGCCCTGCCCCCACCTGAGCACCAGAACTTAAGCTCACATTGAATAGCAGCCAGGCCCAGCCCACTGAAAGCCCTGAGGCTGGGGAGCAGCATTTGAATCTCAGACCTCAAGCACTAGCTGGGTGAATCTGGGCAGGGGTGGACAGGAATCTCAGAAGTCAAGTAACTGGCTGGGAAAATGCCCACAAAAGAGAAAAAAAATAAGACCATAGAAGATTACTTTCTTGGTGACCAGATATCTCCTTTCACCCTTTCAGATGAAGAAGAACAATGCTTACCATCAGGGAAAGACATAGGAGTCAAGGCTTCTGAATCCCAAACATCTGAAAGAGATATCCAATGGACTCAGGCCATGGAGGAGCTCAAAAAGGATTTTCAAAATCAAGTTAGACAGGTGGAGGAAAAACTGGGAAGAGAAATGAGAGAAATGCAAGAAAAGAATGAAAAGCAGCTCAACACCTTGCTAAAGGAGACTCAAAAAAATTCTGAAGAAAATAACACCTTGAAAAATACATTAACTCAATTGGCAAAAGAGGTACAAAAAGCCAATGAGGAGAAGAATGCTTTCAAAAGCAGAATTAGCCAAATGGAAAAAGAGTTTCAAAAGCTCACGGAAGAAAATAGTTCTCTCAAAATGAGAATGGAACAGATGGAGGCTAATGACTTTCTGAGAAACCAAGAAATC
>CM053771.1:383255404-383295753 GCA_028658325.1 Potorous gilbertii
TTTTGATTTGCATCTCTCTAATCAGTAGTGATTTAGAGCACTTTTTCATATGATTATAGATATCTTTAATTTCTTCCCCTGAAAATTGCCTGTTCATATCCTTTGACCATTTATCAATTGGGGAATGACTTGTATGGTTATATATTTGAGTCAGTTCTCTATATATTCTAGAAATGAGGCCTTTGTCCCCAAGCTTAGCTGTAAAATTTTTTTCCCAATTTACTACATCCCTCCGAATTTTGGATGCATTGAGTTTGGCTCTGCAAAAGCTTTTCAGTTTGATGTAATCAAAATTATCAATCTTGCATTTCAAAATGCATTCTATCATTTCTTTAGAAAAAAATTTCTTCTCCTCTCCATAAATCTGATAAATACACTATTCCTTGCTTCTCCAGTTTATTGATGGTATCAATCTTTATACTTAAATCGTGTACCCATCTAGACTTTATTCTTGTGTACGGTGTTAGGCATGGGTCTATGCCTAATTTCCACCACACAGTTAACCAGTTCTTGGAGGCTTTTGATGGAGGAGCTTTGACTTTGTCGTCTTCTTCTGGTTGTATGCTTTGAGCTTCCTTGTCACCAAAGTAAGATTCTGTAGTCTGTTTTTTTTCCATTTGTTTCCTCATTTCCCCAGCCATTTACTTGACTTTTTATCTTTTTGTCAAGGTAGGCCTCTGTGTCTGGTGTGGAAATTGTACTGTCTGAAGTTTCAGGAATTTTGTGCAGCTGTGTTCAGTGATATTTCTAGGCACCTTTAAATTTTCAGTTCTTCCATGGTGGTATGATCAAAGGAGAGGAGTTTACTACTTTCCTCGTCTATATTTTGTTCTGTGAGTGACCACAAGAAGTTTTTTCTGACATGAAATTCTGAGGAGGATTCCCTCTTCACCTCTGCTGCAAGTTCTGTCGTGCCAGTGCTCCTCCTCACCCAGGATCCCCATCCAAGTTTGTGATTTAGATTCAAATATGAGCAAAGGAAGAAAATCTTTCCTCAGTGCAGTAAAAGAGATCCCTGCCATCCCCTCTGATCAGTTGCTCAATCCCCCTACTATCTGTGCAGAGAGAACTCTGGAAGCACTCACTGCCACTGCAGCTGCCACACTGGGACTGGGGCCAAACTTTTCTCCTATTTCACCCCAGTCTGATAGACCTTTCCTACGGATCTTCTAAGTTGTATTTAGCATTTGTGGTTTGAGAAGTCTCAAAACCATCACAGCTGACAGTGATTCAGTGCCCTGAGGCCTGCTCTGAGTTTGCTAGGGGCCTGTCTGTGTAGACATGGCCCACATTGGACTATGCTTTTCTCTCAGACTAGTGAAACAGACCTTTCCTGTCTAACTTCCAGGTGTTCTTGGGCTAGATAATTGTTTCATTCTTTCATTTTTTGGGTTTTGCTCTTCTAGAGTTTGTTTAGGCATTTTTTACAGGCATTTGGTAGGGTTTGGGGAAGAGCTCAAGCAAGTCCCTGTTTTTACTCTGTCATCGTGGCTCCACTTCTTATCCTATTTTCTTAGTGTAATATCCTATTTTGGTGTACTTTGCTGCTGTTTTAAAAAGATTGTGCTTTGCCAGCCTGATTTCTGTTTTGAATTGGAGTTTCTTAAGGAAATTTAGGATTATGCCTGCTGTACTAGGGAGAGTTATGTTATTTCTTACTCTTCATAAATTACTTGCCACTTTCAAATGGGAATTTAAAAGTATAAATGGAAAACAAGTCCTTGAATTATATACCTCTGATAAATTCAAAACTGCTCTATGCTTTAAGTGAGCAACCATTGGTTGGTTGGTTATGTAGGGGCAGTAATCATTAAGTTAACTCATTACGTATGACCTTTTTAATCACCATTATGTTAAAAGTAAAATTGGTTTAATATGTATTAACAAATTTTGCTAACAGTCTAGTTTTTTACTCTGGGGTTTTATTGTTTTAAAAAAATGTTATTCACTCACACGCCCAAAACAATAGCATTGGCCTTTGAGGAAATTTTTTTTTCATATCAATGCTAATTTAAAGTCATTAGCATAAGCACTACAGATACTGCCATGGGGATAATATCTTCATATTTCATGATGGTTATCAAAAGACTATTGCTACAAAATGGCTAAAATTTGATTATTTATTTTAATGTCCATGCAAAACAAATCACATAACAGAGATCAGCATCTTTTTAATAACACTCTATAGCCTTTAAATCTTTCACCCATTTCCTTTGAGTGAAATTTCTATGTGAATATGATCCACATATTTAACTAGTGCTTCATTGTTTATTTAGTGTGTATGTTAAATATGGAATTTCTTCTTCTAATTTGTATTTATTTATTGCTCCTTATACCTGGAAAGAAAACAATAGTACTTACATGACAAATATGCTGTTCCCATCATTCAGGTTTCAAATCCAGTTTAATGGTCCAGGAAGTCCATTATCTGGAGTACACAATTATCAATTCCAATACAAATGGGCTTAATATTATTCTAGGCAATGACTGGTGAATGAACCCCCTAAACTGGTGCTGAAAGGTTCTATATCCCAAAAAAGGGTCCTTATAGCTTTGGTTGTAATTTTTATCACTGTGATATTCTGTCTAGGATGGTCTTATGCAGGTACAGGAAAGGCAATGGTCCAAAGAGAGCATGAAGTGCCTACCACACTAGGGATTAAAAGGTAGAAACATAGACTTGTAGAAAATATAGTAAGAAATTGGATCCTCAGAGTAGGTCCTCTGGGTTTGGCCCTCTGAATTAGCCTAAGGGGTCCTAATTCACTGTAGTTTCCCAGCAGTAAATAGTATGAGAATATTTTATATATTTATTTTAATGTAGACAGTGATTCTGGGTTTATTATAATGCAGTTTTTATATGAGTACTCTTGAACAGCACTTCTTAAAAGGTGGGTCATGATCCCATATGGGAATGTAGAACTAAATATAGAGGTTGCAAAAATTTAGCAACAGTAAAAAGTTTCTGAACAAGCAACAACCAAAAGTTAATTCAAAATCAAACACATAATGAATCTGAGGTGTTTCTGGCAGTACTTGTCCCTGTTGCATTACACAACCTCACTTGTTGTGTTAGTTTGGTTGCATTGGTTCTGAACACACAACATGCACAGTTTGTGCTGTATGTGTGTGTGTTCACCCTTTGTTGCCAAAGAAGGCCACGCCATCAGAGTAATAATGACGTGACTTGCACTTGACTTTGTTCTGAGTGAGTGAGGGCTGTGCAGGTCACCAGTCTCACTTCTCCTCCAGAGCCATCTGGATCCAGTGACCTTGGATGAGGTAATTGGGGTTAAGTGACTTACCCAAGGTCACACCGCTAGTGAGTGTCAAGTGTCTGAGGTGAGATTTGAACTCAGGTCCTCCTGACTCCTTCGCTTGTGCTCTATCCACTGTACCATCTAGCTGTCAACATGCAGCATACCATGCAATGTCAACAAGTACTGCCAGAAACATCTTCAATGAAATTTACTACTATTCTATGTTATGAATTGCAGTATTTTACTGCACATTTAAAATTACTAAATGAATTTTGGTTTGGGATTAGGATAGAATTTCCAATAATTTCTGAAATGCCCCTAAATATACTTCTGCCATTTTATACTATGTTTTTATTTGAAGTGGCATTCTCAGCATTGATGATTATAAAATCAAAATACTGATCTACTCTAACAAATGCTGAAGATGTTCTACATCCTGCATTATCAAACTTTCCACCAAGATTTAATTTTTATGTAAAAATAAACAGGTATATCCATCTAATTAGTGCGTAAATTTACTTTCATCTTTAATAAATGCAAAATTATGCATATTTCAAAGAATTATTTTAAAATACATTTCTTTATGATTTATTATTAGTAAGTATTTGATTTGTATATCTATTTTGTATATCTATGTACCCAAGGTTGTGTAAAAATTTCTTAGATAGAAAGGAGTCCTGAGCAGAAAAAGTTTAAGAAACACCACTTTTGAAGACAGTTACATTTGAGAATGCACTGAGAACCAGAAAGTAGGAACTGAAATACAGAATTAAATGCAACATCAAGGGTTTTTACCTTTTTTATTTTGCATTATAGAATGCTCTGACACACTGATGAAGACTATGAACTGATTACCAGAGTGATGTTAAATAATTGAAGGAAATGCTAAATTCAAGTAGATGTTAGTATAAGATGTACTTTCTGTGACATTCAAGTTAGTGTTTTTACTGAAATCCGTCTGAGTATGTGGGATCTATTAACCCCAAACTAAGAAACATTGTGCTTATAAATGTCTCATAAGCATTTCAAATTCAACATTTACAACTAAGAATCAATCTCTTTCCTCTCAGTCATTCCCTATTCAATTGTCAGATCGCCTCAGTAACTCACACATCTGTCCTTACATGCCACTGCCGACCAACCAAATTTAGTTGTATAATTTCACTTCTTTCCAGTATTATTTCAAAAATCTCTTAATTAGTTTTCCTGCACCTATTATCTCTCCTCTTTAATCTGTCATCCACACAACTATCAAAATATTATATTCTTAAAATGCAACATTACTCGTTATGGGCCTGACTCAGATCAATACCCTAGTAGTTTGAGTTTAATATTTGGACAAAATGAGATTCACTCTGAGATTATTCAACAGTTAATAAAAAGAGATTTACTTATCCATAGCATGAGAAAGGTATTTAACAAGGACAGGCATTGAGACCTTTTCAAATTGATTTAACTCAGCAAAGTTTCTTTGCATGAGTTGCCCATCATTTCCACATGTCAAGTGACACAGGAATGATGTCAATAGCCTGAGTATGAGTCTACTGAACCAATCAAATCTTGATGATGATCTCAATATCTTTTTTTAAAAAAAATAACCCAAACCATAAAGAGGCAAGGGTTAGGATGTAATTTTAACATAATTGCCACACTCAAGGAATTTCAGTGGATGTTTTTCTTGCATATATCATAAATATAAATTCCTCCTTGTTTCTTTCTAGCTGCTTGCAAAATTTTCTCCTTGATGTAGGAACTCTGAAATTTGGCCACAGTATTCCTAGGAGTTTCTCTTTCAGGAGGTGATAGGTGTATTCTTTAAATATTTATTTTGATTCTAGAATATCAGGGCAGTTTTCCTTGATAATTTCATGGTAGATAATGTCTAGGCTCTTTTTTGATCATGGCTTTTAGATCATAATTTTTAAATTGTTTCTCCTGGATCTATTTTCCAGGTCAGTTCTTTTTCCAGTGAGATGTTTCACATTATCTTCTATTTTTTCAAACTTTTGGTTTTGTTTACTAACTGTTTGGTTTTTCTCAGAGTCATTCATTTCCCTGAACTCAATCCTCTCTTTCATTGAATTATTTTGTTCAGTGAGCTTTTGAACCTTCTCCTCCATTTGCCTAATTCTGCTTTTTAAAGCCTCCTTCTCCTCATTGGCTTTCTGGACCACTTTTTCCAATTGAGTTAGCCTCTTTTTAAAGCTGTTACTTTTCTCAGCATTTTTTGGTTCTCCTTTAGTAAGCTGATAACTTGTTTTTTAAGGTTTTCTATTGTCTGAGCCCAATTTAAGTTCCCTTTGGAGGCCCTGGAGGCAGAGGCCTTGACTTTCTGTGGCAGTATGTCATGTTCTTCCTCAGCTGAAAGGATGGGGGGAGACACCTGGTCCCTAAGAAAGTAACCTTCTATGGTCTTTTTTTCTCCCTTTTTAGCCATTTTCCTAGCCAGTTACTTGACTTCTGAGTTTCCTCTCCACAACCACCTCACCTCCAGTTCCACCAAGCCAGCACGGGGGGCTGAGATTCAGATGAGGTGCTCCAAACTTTCAGGGGCTTTAGGAGGGGGCAGGGCTGCTATTCAGTGTGAGATTAAGATCAGCTGCTCAGGTGGGGGCAGGGCTGCCATATGGGGCTCAGTTCCCTCAGGGGGTTTAAGATGAGATCTTCAACAATGGATATGGGCTATTGTCTGCCTTGGGAGCTCTTTCCTGCTGCTGCCTCCACTACTGCCACATGAGCTGGCCCGAGTTACAGGGGCACCCTGCTCCCTTCTCAGCCAGCTGAAAAAACCCTCTCACTGACCTTTAGTACCTGTGGGTTGAGGGATCTGCACTGCCTCTGGAGATTCTCTCCCTGAAGCCTTGTTGAATCTACTCCTCTTGGTGCTGGGTGGCAAAGGCTGGGCTGGGCTCTGCTCCATGTCTGGTGGGACAGATCTTTCTCATTGGTCTTTCAAGTCACTCTGGCCTAGAAATCTCCTCTGCTCCATTGTTCTGTGGCTTCTGTTGCTCTAGAATTCGTTGAGAGTTCTTTTTTACAGGTATTTTATTGACTGTGGGGTAAGAGCTACTGTATGTCTGTCTTTCTATTCCACCATCTTGGCTCGGCCTCTCATATTATTTTAAAAAATACTTTATGAGTTCTTGCAAGAGGACTATTTGGGTTTAAGACCAATTCATATTCCCCATCTGAGACTTCAAATGTAGGCATTTTAACATTGTTGTCCCTTCTGAATTTATGTTTTCATCCTCCCTGTCACCGTAATACCTTTCTATGTTCAAGTTCTTTTTTCATTCTTTTGTTAATATCTTTTGAAGCTGGATCTCCTCCTAGGGTACATGGGGTACTGTTGGAAGCTTCTTGTGCTGGCATCCAGAGACTTGGTCACTGGTTTTCTGCTTGTGGCTTTCCCACTGCTCTGGAGTGTCCCAGTCAATCATGCCAGGGTTGTGGAGCTGGCAATTTGTCTTCTGTGCTGGGGTTGAAAGTCTCATAGTTGGCCAGCTGTGCCACTAACCTTATGAGCCTGTACCAAGGGGCCTTGGTTGTTGATCTGTGTTGTTGATAAGAATCTCCTATTGGCTTGCCTGGATGCCACCTATTCTAATCTACACTCCCCTTTTACCTAACTGACACAGACCTTTCCTGAAGTCCTAAGTTATCTTAGGCCAGAAAATTGTTTCTCTCCACCTTTTGTGGGTTCTGTCACTCCAGAATCCATTTAGAGACTTAATTTAACCTTGTTTCTGAGGGAAACTAGGGAGAGCTTAGACAGCTTCCTAACTTCTCTCTGCCATCTTGAATCTCCCTCTGTCAGTTCTTGTATGAAGTCACTTATATTTTCTGGGCCTTAGTTTCCTCATGTGTAAAATGAAATACTTGGTTTTGATGACCTCTAAGTCTCCTTCCAGCTCTTAGTTTATAATTCTATGATCTTCTAATACCTTTTTTATAATCATCTTAATTAAAACCTTGTAGGTGCGTTGTAAAAAAAAAAAAGAAAAAACTAATAATAATGGCAAGGACCATGTCTGTGAGCCACAAGACTAATGACTAAAAGGTGAACCACCATCTCATCCCAGGAAGGAGGCGAAGTTACATGAATGGAGTGATATTTTAGAGAGTGGAGTGGGATCAGGATTAGTGAAGGAATGTCAAGAGCAGTCTGGAAATCACATGCAAAAGCCTGCTACCACTCTTGCAGGCGCTGTTGCTATGGCCTTTCCTTCTATTGCTTCCAGGACATTTTGTTTAAAAATGGATAAGCATTTAAACACTTCTCTATACATAGGTCTTTGTATAATGGTGGCAAAAGGAAAGGTAAGAAATGATAAGGTTCCCTGAATTTTAATAACTACTGATATATTTCCTTGCACATTGAGGGGTTGAGACTATACAGATGAAAGCTTTTGTATTGATTTATATTTGTATAACTTGTAACTCAGTGAAAGAAAATATGGATCTAAACCAATCCTAGCAGTAATAATGGCAATAGGTTGCAAACAAACCCTGGAATAATTATAGCAATCATGAAACAGCATTGTTTGTCTACTGTAAGTCACTAGGTGCTATTCTCTTCTTTACTGAACAGAGTGAGTCAGTATATAAATATTTATTAAGTACATACAGTGTTCCAAGCACTGTGGGAAGTGTTAGAGATTCAAATATGTAAAAGATAGTCACATTGTCTCCTAGGAACTTACAATCTAAATGAAGACCATACATCAAAGAAAGCTGAAAAGTGAAAGAGTGACTTTTGGGGAAAGAAGAGGCCCTGGAATGGGTCCATGATTGAAAAGTCCAAAGAACTTCAGCCACATGGAAATGAAGAATTGGCTGACCTGTGGCACTTCTTTTAAATGAATGTTTTTGGAGAAGTTCTTCATTCTCTCCTCCAATTAGAAGGGTAGGCCCAGGAGAATCTCCATTGCTAGAGGAAAAAATAGATTTTTGCCTTCTCAAAACATGGTTTTGTTTGCTGTTAACTACGTGGTCTGTTCCAGAAAACTCTAAAGAGTTTACATTTGTCCCTTTCTACCATAATTAACATAAATGTTATATAAGTTCTTATATAGCCACCAGCTAATGATATCTCTTCCCTTGGTCTATCCTCTAAAATCCTCTGTAGAAACTCTTTTGTCCAAATGGACCCCTTTGGGATTCTGTTCTGTAACTTGATAATGTTGCTATTGGTGTACATCAGGACTTCATATTTTAGTAGGTCAGGGACTTTGGAATAAAGCTTGTGCTGAGGGACTCATATTTTCATTTTGAAAATTATTATTTATTTTGTTAAATATTTCCCAATTCCATAAAAAAAAGTTTAGTCATAATTTAAAAAAATTGAGTTTCAAATTCCTTCCTTCCCTCTTGCCTCACACATCTCCTTGAAAACAATTTTATATCATTTATAAACGTGAAGTCGTGTGAGCTGTAGTTCCATACTAACCATGTTTCAAAACAAAGCACGTAAGACATGAATGAGGTCATTCCAAAACAATCTGTTTTCTTTGCCAAAAGTTATGGAATAGGTCTGATACAGTGATTTAAGGTCAGAGTTTGAACAAAATAGGATGCTAAGAGAGCACATATATTTAACAAGATGAAGTTTATTAAACCACAGTGTTGAAAAGATACTTAAGCATCTTCAATTTTAGTTCTATTGAGTACAACAACTTTGCTTCCTCATTCCCAAGAAAATTTTCCAGGTCACAAGAATATGGTTTTGGCTGCCATGGAAAAGGAAGGACTGACAAGCCTCAGAAGCACCAATTACTCATGTGTTGCCCTTTTTGATATAAGTGAAAAGGAAAGTAAACCAAAGCTTTAAGCCTTAGTCCCATGAACCAATAAAGACTTGAAATGATTTCATTCCCATTTTAGGGAAAACAACCTATTTTCAAAGGGAATTTTTGGTCTTCTAATGTTATGTACGATCAATTCCTAGGTATACAGTGGATTCTAATAATGACATAGGTTACAACTGTATTAATAGCAAATATTTCTCATATTACAGAGAAATAGGATGTCTATATATTAATGAAAGCTAGAAGGTCAAGTATGATAATGCTTTTATAAAATAATATGTAGAAGGTGCTATGGGATTTCTCCAATTGGAAATGTACGCTCCCTCCTTTGGGCTCCTGAAATACTCTTTCTAAAGTATTGTATTCCTAGTGGAATGTTTTCAATTCCACCCTTTAATAATCCATGACACTCCTATGATTCAGATTGCTGTGTCCTATTTTGCTGTCCTACATTGCAACTCTATATTTAACATCAAAAGTGGCTCTGCATGAGATACTTATGTACAGTTTCCTCATCTTTCTGAGCATAACTATCATGTTCTACATATTTAATCTCCATTACTTCATGTTCATGCACAGTACAACTGACAGCTATATAATTAAAATTATTTTTGCCAAAGCACAGGATTATATAACACTTAGTAATTGATTAAGTAAATTTTTATGATTTAGTACTTTGAGGTCAATTTCATCAAGCTAAGTTTCTGCTTTAAATAGCTCATTTTCTGGTTTGTAGTATAACTTTACTATGGGAAATCTGGAGTAAATTATGAAAAAGGCATATATATCTGCCACATCCTCAATATGATTATCTGTGGCATGGCAAAATGTCATACTTAAACTTTTGCAAAAAAGTAGAGCATGAAAGTTTAATTTTTCACCATGAAATGAAGTCTATTTAGAAGTGTAAAATATTTATATTTTATTCAACCTCTGAGAAATACAAAAATTAAATAAGATCACTTATAAATCACACTTCTTAAAAGATAACTTTTTATAAAATATGGCAAAATCCAACAGAGTAGAATTTCATTTTTCATCCTATAAAATCCATTTTAAGAATTTGAGTATCAACAACAAAGCAGTCTAAATTTATGAGGACAGGAAAATATGAATGCATCTTCACTTATTAAGCATTTTAAAATAATGATATATATTTAAATCATATGAGTTTATGGAGAATATAAAAAAAGATTTATGAATACATTCCCCAAGGACATGTGGTCAAATAAATTCACTGCTTTCCCTGTGAAAAATCAGAACTGAAGATATAATGATGTGTCTTATATTGTCAAACAAAATAAAACCTTAGGTAATTTGTGGATACTTAAATAATGAAAAAAATTAAATTGCTTAAAGCACATAAATTTGTCCTTATTTAAATGAAAAATAGAGATTTATAATTGTATTTGGCCCCTCACCAATTGTTTTCAATGAGTAATTATAATATTAACATGATAAAGGTCTCTAATAATTTAAGAGATGTGGAGAGAATAAAAATAGTTTAACCATCTCAGAGAACAATTCAGGATCTAGTGTCCTCAGGAAACGTCTATCTCCAAGAAGGAATTCAAGTCATCATAAAGTAATACCATTTTTTCTCTAAGCTTAATTATTAGAGAAGAAACACTCTTTTTATTTGTTTATATAGTCTAAGCCATGGAGAAACTACCAAGTGAGTAATACAAAATGAAGTATCCTTTGAGTGGAATAGAGCCAGGCTATACTTGTTGATAATAGGATTCCCAGGCAGAGGAAAAGGAGTAAACATGTATAATAAGGAAGATTATACCCTATGGAACTCCACAATAAGGAACATTAAAAACAGACACAAATAGTATATGTTAGCAGTGATATATATATCAATGTTTATTGGCAGGCATGGGATGTAAGAAGGTAACGTGTGAGGGTTGAGCCCCTTTCTGGGCTACTGACCCACCTTTGGTGTTTGCCTTACACTCAACTCACACATGTGGTTCCAAAAAGTGGCAGCATGGATATCAGCCATATCCTGGCAAGACTGTGTCAGGAGATGGCTTAAATAAGATAAGTGACTTGTCTAAAACCATCAGTGTGTTACAGGGATGTGAACCACTCTACTTCCCAGTAGAATAGGTATATGTGATATTTTTATTTCAACAGGCCATGGAAGTGGCAGAAATATGTATTGTTGATTAATTAGAGCTTAGTTAGATATTGAAGACACTACAGTTATCCACTGTACCCAGAACACTGACAGACATCTTGATTTTTATCTTGCCACTGGGCTCCAATGACCATGGAAGAGAGCGGAAAGTTGAGGACTTCAGAGAACTCTGACTTGCCTAAATCCAATTTATGCAGTAGTCAAAAGGCATTGCCTTTATCACTTTACTATTTCACAATTTCATTATTTTACTATTCAATAATTTTTCAATTTTATCATTTTATTATTTAAATATTTTACTGTTTTATTATTTTATCAAGTACTATTTCATTATCTTACCAGTTTACCTACCTCAAAGTCCTGTGGCAACATGATAGTGACAAAGCAGCAGGGACTGATACACTGGGAGTTGAAGACAAAACTCTCCACACAGGTGACGCAAGTCACAGAATCTTCTCACTGAACTGAAGCAGTAGTGGGATTCAGCAGCCCCCTGAGCAGCCTTTTTAAGTTAGACTATACTAGGGACCAGCAGGGCATATGAGCTGCCAAGCCCAGAGATGCAGAGGCAGAAAGCCAGTGACCAGTTCCTTAACCCCTAATCAAGAAGCTTGGGACAGTAGCCCCTGTACCACAGGAGCAGACAAACTTTAAAAGTCACAAAATAAACTTGAAAATTAGCAAAGAACAAACAAAAGTTCCGACTATAGAAAGTTACTCTGACAACACAAAGGTTCAAAACACAAACTAAGAAGAGAAAATTAATATCAAAACACCTACATGTGAAGCCTCAAATGAATTGGTCAGTGACCCTCAAAATTCCTCCCCAAAGAGCTCAAAAAGAATTTAAAAATCAAGTTCGGAGAGGGGAAGATTGAGGTCTCCCACTAGTGGAGTTTTGTTGTCCATTTCTTCCTGTAACTCCCCCAACCTCTCCTCTAAGAATTTGGATGCTATACCACTTGGAGCACACGGGTTTAGTAATGATATTGCTTCATTATCTATGGTGCCTTTTATTAGGATATAGTTTCCTTCTTTATCTCTTTTGATTAGATCTATTTCTGCTTTTGCTTTGTCTGAGATTAGAATTGCTACCCCTGCTTTTCTTACATCAGCTGAGACACAATATGTTCTGCTCCAACCTTTTACTTTTATCCTGTGTATATCCCTCCCTTTCAAATGTGTTTCTTCTAAACAACATATTGTTGGATTATGGCTTTTAATCCAGTAATTCATTCTGCGATCTGTCTCAATTTTATGGGAGAATTCATCCCATTCGCATTTACATTTATGATTACTATCTTTCTTTCCCTCCATCCTCTTTTCATCCTATGTGCATTTAGTTCTTCATTCTCCCTTTCCCTCTATAAGAGTTTTCACTTTTCACCACCACCTCCTGCAGTCTTCCTTTTCTTCTTTCAGACCCCCTCCCTTTTACTCCTCTTTACTCTTACTACTACTTCTCCCCCTCTTTTAGCTTCCCCTTCCCTTTCTTCCCCCTTCCCCTCCTACTGCCTATAGAGCTAGTTAGATTTATGTACTTAATTAAGTTTACTTTTGCCTCCTCGAACCAAATCAGATGATAGTATATCTCAAACAATGCTCATCTCCCTCCTCTCTTTCTCTCTGCCATAAAATAATTTTACACTTCTTCCTGTGACATAATTTGTCATTTTCTGCTTCCTCCTTATTACATCTTCTGTTACAATCCCTTTGCATGCTTGAATCACACTTTTATCATCACATCATTTGCTTTATACTCATTCCCTCTATCTATGTATATCCCTTTTATACTTCATAATAGATGTACAATTCGCAAGATTAACAAATATCATTTTCCCTTATAGGGATGTAAACAATTTGCCCAAACTGAGTAGCAAGTTTTTCTTTTCCTGTTTACCTTTTTATGCCGGCACTCGAAGATCGAATTTTCTATTGAGTTCTAGCCTTTTTGTCAGGAAGGTCTAGAAATCCTTATTTCATTGAATATCCATCTCCTTGCCTGAAATGTTATGCTGAATTTTTCTGGGTAATTGATCCTTGGTTGTAGTCCTAGCTCCTTTGCCTTATGGAATATCACATTCCAATTCCTACAATCTTTTAATGTAGAAGCTGCAAAGTCCTGTGTGATGCTGGCTGTAGCTCCTCTTTGGAACTTTTTTTTTCTGGCTGCCTGTAGTATTTTCTCCTTCACTTGATAGTTCGAGAATTTGACAACAATATTTCTTGGTGTTTTTAGTTTGGTATCCCTTTTGGGAAGTGACTGATGGATTCTTTCAATGACTATTTTATCCTCTGGATCTAGCACTTCTGGGCAGTTTTCCTTGATGATTTCTTGGAAAATATTGTTCACAATCTTTTTTTCATCGTGGCTTTCCAGTAGGCCAATAATTCTTAAATTTTCTCTCCTAGATCTATTTTCCAGGTCAGTTGTTTTCCAATTATATAGTTTACATTTTCTTCTAAACAAGAAAGAAGTTAAGGAGGTGAATAAAACTCTGTATAAGATAGGTATACTAGATCTCTGGAGAAAATTGAATGGAGGTAGAAAGGAATATACATTTTTCTCAGCAGTACATGGCACATATACAAAAATTCACCGTGTTCTTGGGTATAAAAACCTCACAATCCAGTGCAGAAAAGGAAAGATAGTCAATGCGTCCTTCTAAAAATTATATGTAATAAAAGTCCATGGAAACATAAACCAAAAATTAATTGGAAACTAAATAATCTAATCCTAAAGAAGGAGTAAAACAACAAATCATAGAAACAATCAACAACTTCATTCAAGAGAATGACAATAATGAGACAACCTGCCAAATCTTATGGGATACTGCAAAAGCAGTTCTTAAGGGAAGTCTTATGTCATTGAATGCCTATATGATTAAAATAGAGAAAGAGGAGATCAATGACTTGGACTTGCAGCAGAAAAAGCTAGAAAAAGAAGAAATTGAAAATCCCCAAGTAAATACCAAATTAGAAAAACTGAAAACCAAAGGAGAGATCAATAAAATTGAAATTAAGAAAACTACTGAATAAATAAAATTAATAGTGGGTTTTATGAAAAAAAACTAATAAAATTGATAAACCTTTGGTCAATTTGATTAAAAAAAAGAAAGAAGAAAACCAAATTACCAATATAAAAATGAAAGGGGTTAACTCACCTCCAATGAGGAAGAAATTAAAACAGTAATTAGAAATTGCTTTGCCCAACTTTTCCCATAAATTTGACAACCTAAATGAGATGGATGAGTATTTCAAAAAATATCAACTCCCCAGATTAACAGAAGAGGAAGTTGAATACTTGAACAACCTCATCTCAGAAAAAGAAATTGAGGAAGCCATCAATGAACTCCTTAGGAAAAAGTCTCCAGGGCCAGATAATTTTCAAGTGAACTCTATCAAAGGTTTAAAAAACAGTTAATTCCAATATTATGTAGACTCTTTGGGAAAATTGGGGAAGAAGGAGTACTCCCAGACTCTTTCTATGATACAAATATGGTTTTGATATCCAAACCAGGAAGAGACAAAACAGAAAAAGAAAATTATAGACCAATTTCTCTAATGAATGTAGATGCAAAAATTTTAAATAAGGTTTTAGCAAAAAGAATACAGCAACTTCTCACAAGAATGAAACATTATGATCAGGTAGGATTCATACCAGGAATTTAGATCTGGTTCAATATTAGGAAAACTATTAGCATTATTGATCATATCAACAACAAAACTAACAGAAACCACATGATCATCTCAAGAGATGTAGAAAAAACTTTTGACAAATTCAACACCCATTCCTATTAAAAAACATTGCAGAGCATAGGAATATAGGGAATTTTTCACAAAATAATAACCAGTATCTACCTAAAACCTTCAGCAAACCTTATATGCAATGGAGATGGGCTAGATGCATTTCCAGTAATATAAGGGATGAAACAAAGATGTCCTTTATCACAAATATTATTCAATATGGTATTAGAAATGTTAGCTGTAACAATAAGAGAAGAAAAAGAAACTGAAGAAATTAGAACAGGCAAAGAAGAAACTAAGTTATGACTCTTGGAATAGGATATGATGATATACTTAGAGGATCCCACAGAATCAAGTAAAAAACTATATTTGAAATAATTAATAACTGTGACAAAGTTGCAGGTTAAAAAATAAACCCTCACAAATCTTCTGCATTTCTATATATTGGTAACAAAGCCCAACAGCAAGAGATAGAAAGAGAAATTTCCCTTAAAGCTAGGCTAGACACTATAAAATATTTGGGAGTTCATCTGCCAAAAGAAACTCAGGGACTATATGAACACATCTACAAGACACTTTTCACATAAATAAAGCCAGATCTAACTGAGTGGAAAAACATCAGTTGCTCTTGGGTAGGCCGAGCCAATATGATAAAAATGACAATTTAACTTAAATTAATTTACTTATTTAGTGCCATACCAATTAAACTATCAGAAAATTATTTTCTAGAATTGGAAAAAATAATATTAAAATTCATCTGGAAGAAAAAAACGTCCAGAATATCAAGGGGACTAATGAAAAGAAATGATAGAGAAGGTGGCCTAGTGTTACCAGATCTCAAATTGTATTATAAAGCAGCAATTATCACAACCACTTGGTACTGGCTAAGAAATATAAGGGTAGACAAGTGGAATAGGCTAGATACTCAAGACAGAGTAGTAAATGAATATAGCAATCTACTGTTTGATAAACCCAAGGACCCCAGATTCTGGGATAAGAAATCACTGTTTGACAAAAATTACTGGGAAACTGGATAAAAGTGTTGCAGAAACTAAGCATAAACTAATGCCTGACACTACACAAGAATAAAATCCAAATGGGTACATGATCTACGTATAAAGATTGATATTGTGGACAAATTGGTGGAACAAGGAACAATGTATTTATCGAATTTATGGAGAAGAGCGAATTTTTGACTAAGCAAGAGAGAGAAAGCATTATGAAGTGCAAGATGAATAATTTTGATTACATTAAACTGAAAAGTTTTCGCACAACCAAACCCAATGCAACCAAGATTTGGAGGGTTGTAGAAAACTGGGAAAGAATTTTTACAGCTAATGTCAGTGATAAAGGCCTCATTTCCATAATATATAGAGAACTGAGTCAAATGGACAAAAATACAAATTGTTCCCCAATTGATAAATGCTCAAAGGACATGAACAGGCAATTTTTAGAGGAAGAAATTAAAGATATCTATAGTGATATGAAAAAGTGCTTTAAATTACTTTTGATTAGAGAGATGCAAATCAAAACAACTCTGAAGTACCACATTACACCTATCAGATTGGCAAACAGATGATAAATGTTAAAGAAGATGTGGGAGAGTTGGAACTAGTGTTCCATTGTTGGTGGAGCTGTGAGCTTATCTAACCATTCTGGAGAGCAATTTGGAACTATGTCAAAGGGTTACAAAAATATGCATACCCTTTGACCCAGTAGTACCACTTCTAGGACTGTATCCCCAAGAGATCACAAAAATGGGAAAGGGTCCCACATGTACAAAAATATTTATAGCAGCACTCTTTGTGGTGGCCAAAAACTGCAAATAAAGGGGATATCCGTCAATTGGGGAATGGTTGAATATTTTGTGGTATATGAATGCAATGGAATACTATTGTGCTATAAGAAATGATGAACAGGAAGACTTCAGAGAGGTCTGGAAAGACTTATATGGTCTGATGCTGAGCAAAAGGAGCAGAACCTAGAGGACTTTGTGCACAGCAACGAATCCAGTGTGCAAGAGTTATTTTCTGGTGGAGTTGGAACTTCATTGCAATGCAAGGACTTAAAAAAATTTCCTAATGGTCTTCTAAGGCAAAATCGGTTCCACATCCAGAGAAAGAACTATGGAATTGAATTGCAGAATATAGTAGATCATTTTTTTTGTGTGTGTATCATGTTTCAGTTTGTTATATGATTTCTCATTCAATTCTTCTACACAGCATGACTATAGTGAAATTATATTTAGTAAGAATGTTTATGTCGAACCTATATATAATTGTATGCTGGCTCAGGTTGGGAAGGGGCAGATGGGGGGGGGAAGAGAGGGAAAAACAATGATGTAAGTTATATGGTAGTGATTGTAGAACAATGAAAATAAATAAAATTATTTAATTTAAAAAATAAATAAAATCCTTTTAGAAATAGAAAAAAAATAATTAAACAAAATAAGAATTTAAAAATCAAATAAGAAAGGCAGAAGAAAAAATGAGAAGTGAAATGAGAATTATGCAAGAGAAGCATGAAAAAATCAACAGCTTGGAAAATGATGCACAAGAAATGGAAAAAGAAAACAAGTCCTTAAAAACTAGACTTGGCTAAATGGAAAAGAGGTAGAAAAATCCATTGGAAAAAGCAACTCTTTAAAAAGCAGACTTGGTCAAATTAGGAGGCATAAAATCTCACTGAAGAAAATAATTTCTTCAAAATTAGAATTAGGCAAGTGAATGATTCTGTGAGACATCAAGAATCACTTAAAACCAAAAGAATGAAAAAAATAGAAGTAAATAGAAGTAAATACTGGAAAAGCAACTGTTCTGCAAAGTAGATCTACAGAGATAATTTAAGAATTATTGGACTACTTGAAAGCCATTATATATAAAAAAGTGTACAATATCTTCAAGAAATTACCAAGGAAAAGTGCTATGATGTCCTTGAACCAGAGAGTAAGATAGAAATTGAAACAACTCACTAATCACCTCGTGAAAGAGATCCCAAAATGAAAACTCTCAAGAACATTATAGCCAAATTGCAGAACTCTCAAGTAAATGAGAAAATATTGTAAGAAGCAATAAACAAACAATTAAGAAACTGAGGAGTCACAATCAGAATTACACAGGATTTGTCAACTTCTATCTTAAAGGATTAGAAGATTTGGAATGTGATATTCTGAAAGACCAAGGAGCTTGGATTACAAGAATCAACTACCCAGCATAACTGAGCATAATCTTTCAGGGGAAAAGATGGACATTCAAAGAAATGGTACAACCAAAAGTCAAATACTCAGCAAAAATGAATATGATCTTTCAGCGGGGAAATGGGTATTCTGCAAAACATGGGAATTTCAAATTTTCCTGTTGAAAAGACCAGAGCTAACAAAAAAATTCACTTTTCAAATACAAGACTCAAGAGAAGCATAAAAGTGTAAATGGGAAAGAAAAACATAAATTATGAAACAAGGTTAAATTATTTACATCCTTACATGGAAAGATGATATTTGTAACTCTTGAGAACTGTATCTTTATTAGGGCAGTTAGGAGTATTCAAACACAGAGAGTGCAGCTATAATTTGATGGGATGATACAAAAAATTTAAGGGATAAGAAAGAGGATTTCACTGAGTGAAGAAGGAAGGGAGATGCAGAATGGAGTAAATTATTTCATGTGAAGACATGTGAAAGACATTACAGTGGAAGAAAAGAAGGGAGGGAGGTAAGACCCTTACTGTCATCAGATCTGGCTCAAAGAGGGAAAAACATGCACTAAGATATAAATCTATATTACATTATAGGGAAGTAGGTGGCAAGGGGAACAAGAAGCAGTGGAACTGATAGAAGGGCAGATTGAATGAGGCAGTGGGCAGGACAAAATACTGATGAGAAGAGATAATGTAAGAGAATAGAGAAAAAATATAAATATGAAAAACTAGGATTCAGGGAAACACATAGTAAACATAACTGTGAATATAAATGGGAAAAACTCACCCATAAAGTGGAAATGCACATTGATGATTGTACATCAATGATGTTTACATTGAAAATAAGAATCCTACAATATGTTGTTTATAACATTTGAAGGAGAAAGAAAATCACAGAGTAAAAATAAAGGGCTGGAGCAGAATATATTATGCTTCAGCAGAAGTTAAAAAAAAGCATGGATACCAATTCTGATCTCAGACAAAGAAAAAGCAAAAAATACATGTAATTAAAACAGACAGGGAAGGAAACTAAACCTTGTTAAAAGGTGATATAGACAATAAAGTAATATGAATACAAAACATATATGCACCACATGGTATATCACTCAAATTTTTAAAAATTTATTCATTTTTGATTTTCAACATTCACTTTTATAAGACTCCGAGTTCTAAATTTACACACTTCACTCATCTTCCCCTCCCCAAGACAGCATGTAATCTGATATAGGTTATATATGTACAATCACATTAAACACATTTCTACATTAGTCATGGTGTACAGAAGAATCAGAACTAAAGGGAAAAACCACAAGAAAGAAAATCAAACAAAAAAAGTAGAGAAAATAGTATGCTTTGATATGCATTCAGACTCCATAGTTCTTTGTCTGGATATTAATAGCATTTTCCATCTTTAGTCTTGGAACTGTCATAGACTATTGCATTGCTGAGAAGAACTAAATCTATTAGTGGACATTGCAAAAATATACTCATGGTCATTTCACTCAGCAAATTTTCACTCAATGCAAATTTTTCCAGGTTTTTCTGAAATCCACCTGCCCACCATTTCTTATGGAACAATAGTATTCCACTACATTCATATACCACAGCCTGTTCAATCATTCCCCAATTGATGGGCATGCCCTCAATATCCACTTCTTTGCTACCACAGAAAGAACTACTATAAATATTTTTTTTCACATGTGGGTTCTTTTCCCATCTTTGTGATCCATTTGTGATACAGACCCAAAAGTAGTATTGCTGGATCAAATGGTATAGCATTCAAATTTCTAAAGGAGAAATTAAATCAGTTACATGAGGAAATAGAAAGTCAAACTTTACTAGTGAGGGACTCAAATTTCCCTCTCTCAGGAATAAATAAATCTCTTTTCATTTAACATTTCATTCTCCCCCCTCAGTTATGTGTAAAAATAATTTTAAACATTCATTTTTAAAACTTGGAGTTCAAAACTCTCTCCCTTTCTCCCTCTGCACCCCTCCCCAGCATTAAGAAGGTAAACAATTTGATAAAAGTAATGCATATATAGTCATGCAAAATATTTCCATAATCTTCATGTTGTGAAATAAAACTTAGACAACACCTCCACCGTCTCCAAAAACCTCAAGAAAAATAAATATCATTTTAAAAAGTATATTTCAATCTATTCAGACACTATCAGTGTGAATGGAAAGCATGTTTTATCCTAAGTCCTTAAGAATTGTCTTGTATCATTATATTGCTGAGAATAGCTAAGTTTTTCACAGTTGATCATCTTACAATATCGTTGTTACTTTCTATACGGTACATTTTACTTTGTATCAGGTCATATAAGTCTTTCCAGGTTTTTCAGAAAGCATCTTGCTCATCATTTCTTATAGCACAATAGTATTCCATCATAGTCACATAACACAATTTGCCTAGTTATTCTCCAACTGATGGGCCCCTCAGTTTCCAATTCTTCACCACTAGAAAAGAACTGCTATGAATATATTTGTACATATAAGTCCTTTTCCCTTTTGTTTTTTATCTCTTTGGAGATACAGACACAGTAGTGATATTTCTAGGTCAAAGGATATGCATGGTTTTGTAGCCCTTTGGGTATAGCTCTGAATTACTCTATAGAGTGGTTGAATCAGTTCACAAGTCTACCAACAGTACATTAATGTCTCTTTTCCCCTCACATTACTTCGAAAACCGGTGATTTCCACTTCTGTCCTATTAGTCAATATAATAAGTATGAGGTAGCCCCTCAGAATTGTTTTAATTTAGATTTCTCCAATCCATTGTGCTTTAGAGCATTTTAGTATGACTATAGATAGCTTTGATTACTTCATCTGAAAACTGTTCAAATCTTTTGATTGTTTATCAATTGGGTAATGGCTCTTAGTTGTAAATTTGAATCAGTTCTCTACATGTTTAAGAAATGAGGACTTTATCAGAGAAAATTGCTTAAAAATGTTTATTCTTACTTACTATTGTTAACTGTCTTTCCATCCATCATACTTCATCCACCCACCATTTATTTTGTTCTCCTTTCATACTCTACTTTCTCAAAAGTATTTTGCTTCTGATTACCACCTCTCTCAAACCATCCTTCCTCATATCATCCTGCCCTTCTAATTTCTTTCTCTTTCTACTTTCTTGTAAGGTAAGATAGATTTCTATACTCAACTGAGTGCATATGTTACTCCCTTTTTGAGTCAGTTCTGAAGATAGTAAGATTTACTCACTCCCCTTCACCTCTTCCTCTTCCCCTCCATTGCAAAAACTTTTTTTTTGCCTCCTTAAGGTGAGATGATTTATTGCATTCTACCTCTCCCTTTTCCCCTCTCTCAGCATTTCCCTCTCTCGTTCATTGTTTTAATTTTTTAGATGTCATCCTTTCTTCTTCAACTCACACCTGTGCCATATGTGTGTGTGTGTGTGTGTGTGTGTGTGTGCGCGCGCGTGCATGTGTATGAGTTCTAATCACCCTAATAATGAGAAAGGTCTTGTGAGTTACCAATATCATCTTCCCATGTAGGAATGTAAACAATTTAACCTTACTAAGTCCCTTACAATTTCCTTTCCTGTTTACCTTTTTTATGCTTGAGTCTTGTATTTGAAAATCAAGTTTTCTATTCAATTCTTTCCTTTCATCAAGAATGCTTGAAAGTTCTTTATTTCATTGAATAATCATTTTTCTCCCAGAAGGATTATACTCGGTTTTTCTGGATAAGTGATTCTTGGCTGTGATTTTAGCACTTTACCCTCTAGAATATCATATTTCAAATCCTCTGATCCTTTAATATAGAAGCTGCTAAATTTCATATTATCCTGATTGTGGCTCCTACTTGCAATATTTTCTCCTTGACCAGGGAGCTCTGGAATTAGGCAACAATATTCCTTGGAGTTGTCATTGAGATCACTTTTAGGTGATCAGTGGATTATTTCAACTTGTATTTTACCCTCTGGTTTTAGATTATCATGTCAGTTTTCCTTTATAATTTCTTGAAAGATGATGTCTAGGCTCTTTTTCTATCTTGGTTTTCAGGCAGTCCAGTCATTTTAAAATTATCTCTCCTGGATCTGTTTTCCAGGTCAGTTGTTTTTCCAATGAGATATTTTACATTGTCTTCTATTTTTTTTCTTTCTTTGGTTTTGTTTTATTTTTTCTTGATTTCTCATAAAGTCATTAGCTTCCATTTACTTAATTCTGATTCTTAAAGAATTATTTCTTTCAGTGGGTTTTTGTACTTCCTTTTCCTTTTGACCAATTTTGCTTTTTAAAGCATTCTTCTCCTCATTGACCTTTTGGACCT
This sequence comes from Potorous gilbertii, assembly GCA_028658325.1. NCBI lineage: Eukaryota > Metazoa > Chordata > Mammalia > Diprotodontia > Potoroidae > Potorous > Potorous gilbertii. Next base: position 383,277,859 of record CM053771.1, read on the forward strand.
CTTTTACCATTTGGACTAGTTTGTTTTTTAAGGCATTATTTTCTTCAGTAATTTTTGTGTCTCCTTTACCAAGCTGTTGACCCATTTCTCATGATATTCTTAGATCATTCTCATTTCTCCTTCCAATTTTTTCTCTACCTTTCTTATTTGATTTTCAATATCTTTTGTGAACTCTTCCATGGCATGAAATTAATATTTTTCTTGGAGGCTTTGTATATAGGAGCTTTGACTTTGTTTCTTCCTCTGAGTGTGTGTTATGATCTTCCTTGTCATCAGAGTAACTTTGTATAGTCAGAGTTTTTTCCCATTGTTTTTGCTCATTTTCCCAGCCTATCACTTGAATTTTAACTCTTGTTAAGTGGGGCTCTCCTTCTAGGGTAGAGGACACACTATCCCAAGTTTTTGGGGTTTTATGCAGTGGTTTTCAGAGATACTTCTAGGGACCTGTAAGTTTTCAATTCTTCTTAGATGTTATGATCTAAGGAGAAGTCTTTACTCTTTTTCTGGCCTATGATCTAGTGAGTGAGTGATTACAAACATGCTTTTCTGCCCTAGAACTGTGAGGATTGTTATTAATTAATTGTGTCTACAAGCTCTGGTGTGCTAGTGCTACTCCTTACCCTGGTACTGCCACCTAGGGCTATGATGTAGATCTTACTACAACATTAACAATAAATACGTTAAATATGTAAACTAGGTCTCTGGAGAAAATTGAATGGAGGTAGAAAGGAATATATCTTTTTCTCAGTGGTAAATGGCAACTATATAAAAAATGACCATGTAATAGGGCGTAAAATATCACAATTAAGTGCAGAAAGTTGAAAATATTAAGTACATCCTTTTCAGGTAATGATGCAATAAAAATTTTATCTAATAAAAGGTCATGAAAATATCTACTAAAAATTCATTTGAAGCTAAATAATCTTATTCTAGAGAATGTGTGATTTAAAGAACAAATCATTAATAATTTTAATGAAGACAATGACAATGAGACAATCTACCCAAATTTTTGGGATATAAGTGAAGCAATGCTTAGGAGAAAATTTGTATCTCTAAATACTTACATTAGGAAAATAGAGAAATAACAGATCATTTCTTGCAACTAAAAAAGCTACAAAAAGTATAAATTAAAAATCCCAATTAAGAAACCAAGTTGGAAATCCTGTAAATCCAAGGAGAGACTAATAAAACTGGAAGTAGAAAACCATTGAAATAATAAATAAAACACCTTGATTTTTGAAAAATTCAATAAAATATGTAAACCTTTGGTTAAATTGTTTAAAAAAAGAAAGAAGAAATCTAAACTAGCAGTATCAAACATAAAAAGGGTAAACTTACCACCAATGAAGAAGAAGTTAAAGCAATAATTAGGATATATTTTGCCTGACTGCATGGCAATAAATCTGACAATCTAAATGAAATCGATAAATATTTAGATAAATATAAATTGCTTAGGTTAACAGAATGCTTAACTCTATTTTAGAAAAGGAAATTGAATTAGACATCACTGAAATCCCTAAGAGAACATTCCCAGGGCCAGATATATTCAGAAGTGAATTCTACCAAACATTTAAAGGACAATTAATTCCAATACTATGTAAAATATTTGAAGGAGTCCTATCAAATTCCTTTTATGACACAAGCATGGTGCTGATACATAAACCAGGAAGAGCCAAAACAGAGAACGAAAATTATATACCAATTTCCTTTATGGATATTGAGGAAAAAGGATGGCAAACCTGGTTCAATATTAGCAAAACTATCAGCAAAATTGTATATGTCAATAACAAACCCAAAATAAATCATATCATTACCTGAGTAGATGCAGAAAAGGCTTTTGACAAAACACAGCACTCATGTCTATTAAAACCACAAGGGAGTTTTCATTTGATATTTATCAGATTGGCTAAAATGATTGAAGCAAAAAATAACAAATGTTGCAGGCCATGTGGAAAAGTTGGAATACTTATTCAATGTTGGTAGAATTGTGAATGGATCTAATAATTTTGGAGAGCAATCTGGAATTATTCCCAAGTAGCTATTCAATTGCTCTTTAACTCAGCAATGCCAGCGCTATGTCTATTTTCAAAGATGATTAGAAGAAAAGGAAAAGAATCTATATGTTCTAAAACGGTGACACTGATTTAAAAAAAAAAAAAAAACCACCTTTGAGCCAAAGAGTCAATTTGATTATTATAAATACCGAAGTTAACTACAAAGGACACTATCTGCATCCAAAAAAGAACTGATAAAAAGAAGTATGAATAGAATGATTTTGCATGCATACATACATACATACATATATATGCACATGCATACATACATACATATTTGTGTCTAATTACAGGCATCTCTGTGGGGACAGGGAAGACAAAAAAGAAAAAGAAATTTAACATGATATCTTTATTACGTATGTTAAAAGATAGACACAATAGATCTGTAATTTCATCTCTAATCAACTTTTTTCAGTTACAGTATGTTATGGAAATACTTGTTTTATTATATAAATTAATAAGAAAATAAAGATTAAAAAGCACTAGAAAGTACAGGAATAAATGGAGCTTTCTTTAAAATGATAGTCTCTATCCAAAACTATCAGCAAACATTACCTCTAATGAATATATGCTAGAAGCTTTCCTAGTAAGATCAGAGTTGAGGCAATTATCACCCGTTATCAGCACTATTATTCTGTTTTGTGACAGAAATGCTGGCTATAGCAATAAGAGAAGACAAAGAAGTCCAAGGAACTAGAATAGACAATGAGAAAATAAAACTATCACTCTTACAAGATGACATAATGGTATGCTTATAGAATCCTAGAGAATCGACTAAAAAACTACCTGAAATAATTAATTTCAGAAAAGTTACATGATATAAAATAAATCCAAATAAATCATTAACATTTCTATATATTGCCAACAAATCTCAGTAGCAAGACACAGAAAGATAAATTCCATTTAAAATGACTGTAGATAATATAAAATACTTAGGATACTGTAGATAATATAAAATGCTGCCAAGAGAAATCTAGGCAGAAACTAGATGTAGACATTTATACCATATTCCATATACTAAGATAAGATCAAAATGGGTACAAGGTTTATACATAAAGGATGATACATACCATAATCAAATTTGTAGAGGAAGGAATAGTCTATCTGTCAGATCAATGGAGAAGGGAAGAAATTTTGACTAAACAAGAGATAGAGAATATTATGAGATGTGAAATGTATAATTTTGATTATAGGAAGTTAAAAAAAATTGCACAAGGAAATACAACGCAGCCAAAGCTGGGAAACAATTTTTAAAGTGTGTCTCTGATAAAGACCTTATTTCTCAAATACATAGAAAAATGATTCAAATTTATAAGAATCATTCTCCAATTTATACAGGGTCAAAAGATATGAAGAGAGAGTTTTTATATGAAGAAAATCAAACTATCTGTGGTCCCATGAAAAAATGCCTAAATCTCTATTCATTAGAGAAAAGTAAATTAAAACAGCTCTATGGTAGCACTTCACACCTATCAGACTGGTTAATATGAAAAGACAAAATAATAACTGTTGGAGGGGATGTGGGAAAACTGGGCCACTAATGTGCTGCTGGTGGAGTGTGAACTGATCCAAGCATTCTGTAAAGCAATGTGAAATTATACCCAAAGATCTATAAAACTGTACATACCCTTGATCCAGCAAAACCACTACCAGATCTGTATTCCAAAGACGTGATAAAAAAGGAAAAATGAAACATATATGTGTGTATATATATATATATATGTTTACACACACATATATATACATACATACATGTACCATATATCTATATACACCTACAAAAAATTACAGTTACTCTTTTTTTGGTGGCAAAATTTTGGAAATTGAGAAGATGTTCATCAGTTGGGGAATGTGTGAAGAAGTTGTGGTTCAAGAATGTTGTTATATTGTAAGAAATTGTGAGCAGGTCTATTTTTGGGGAAAGAAAGCCTGGAAAGACATACATGAATTGATGCAAAATTAAATGAATATAATCAGGAGAGCATTGTATGTAGTAACAACAATATTGTGAAATGATCAACTATGAATAACTTAGTTTTTCTCAGCAATACAATGATCCAAGACAATTCCAAAAGATTCATGATGGAAAATGCTATTCACATCAAGAGAAAGAATGTACTCATTCTGAATGAATATGGAAGTATACTATTTTCACTTTAGTTTTTCATGTTTGTTCTCTTTTGTTGTTTCTTCTTTCAAAACATGACTAATATGGAAATGTTTTGCATGATTGCACATGTACAATCTGTCTTAAATTGCTTACTGTTTTAGGAAGAGGGAAAGAGAAGAATTCGGAACTCAAACTTTAAAAATGAATGTTAAAAATCATTTTTACGTGTAATTGGAAAAATAAAACACTATTAAAGTAGTATACATGAAGGGCTTTCCAAACTTTGTAGAGCTATCTAAATGTTAATTATCATCATTATTCCATTATCCCCTCGTGAAATATTCAATGATCCATGACTTAGATAGTCATCTCTATGAGAATATACTCAGATTTGCTTCTTTTTACATCCAAACTGTGCCCAAAGCCTATTAATAACCCACAATTTGAACTATTTTCCAGGTGCCTGTATATCCTATCAATACTCTACTTAAACATGTTCAATACCCAAATCATACAAGTTGTCTGGAAGCTCCTGTCTTTCTTGTCTTGACTAGCTCTCTTTATAATGGAATCATGCTTCTGATTACCCCGGCTTGAAATTTCAGTCATCTTGGACTCATCCTTCTTTCCTAATAATTCATTCTCACTGCCATTATCATAGTCCAGCTTTTTATAACCTCAAACCTTGACTTTTGCAATAGGCAGTTATTAAAACTGGCATTTAATTAACTCTCTAATCTTTTCTCACTTCAATACATCCTTATGAATAGCAGTGTGAGACCTTAAAGGAAAACTTGAATCAAATGCTACTCTGTGATTGCAGACCATACAACCATATTATTAAAATTAGCTAGAAATTTATGTTATCTAATTTCAATTGGATTTTCAATGCAAAAAAAAATCATTCCTTTTACTTATTCCTAATTGCGTTTGTAATATGTTTCCCACAGCATCCTTTGAAAGCCTTTCCTTTTCTCCTCAAACTTCTCACACTGCTCCTGTCATCTCAGAAGAGGATCTCACATGTTTACTGAGAAAATAAGAAGCCCTTTGCTACAAACTCTCTATTATCTCTATTTTCCATCTAAAAACTCCTTGACATTATCCCCTCATTCTTTTCTCTTTTTCTTCAGTCCCTGATGGTGTGACCCTCCTTTTATGCTTTCTTCTTTGTTTGTTTTTTAAAAATCTTTTATTTAGTATATTATTTTCCACACTTACATGTAAAAACAATTTTTGACATTCATTTTTATCTTTTCATGCTCTTGACCCCATCCCTACCATCTCCACTGGAAAATTATCCCTATCGTAATAAATATATCCAAGACTTTAATACTCTCAAAAAAGTCTCATTTGAACCTTCCATATTCTCAGGCTATTCTCTCATATTTCCCCTCTTCTTTACGGTAAAACTAAATTGTTTAAATCCATTGTTTCTACCTTCTCTCCTCTCCCTCAGTCATCAAACCTTGCAATCTGATTTTCCACCATAGCACTCAACTAAACTTTTCCTAAAGTTAAAAATGATTGCTTAATAGGCCAATTCAATTTCTTTCATCATAATCCTCATCTCTCCTTCTACCTTGTATTTCTCAATCTCTTTTCCCATTCAGAATCTATGGAAGGCATCCTTAGAGGCTTGCTTCTCATATCTCTCTACACTTGCTGTCCTGGAGATCTGCCTTATAGGTTTGTTGTGAGGGTCAGATGATTATTCATGTATAGAGTTTTATAACCATAAAATTATATAAATATTGGTTATTATTTAACAGTTCTAAAGATTTGTGATTCCATTGATATTAAATTCTTCCCCCCCAAAAAAATCCTGAAATAAATTAGTTTGTTTCACAAAATCCCATGAATTATATCACTTCTTGATCAAATTTTGGGACAGCTATTATTTTTATTAATGTTATTATGTCTTATGCAGTAATAGTGAACATTGTCAACTATTATTCATATGCAAGTTATGTTTCTCTTAGTTTATTCTAAGTTAGCTGGGGCAGAAAATCATTTTGGTTAAATGACAATATGAAAAATTAAAAATGTTCAATTTTGGACATCCCACCTCAGGCTGTTCATTAACCATATGTTTATTTGGCAAATATATGTTAGGTCATATTCCAACTGTTAGCATACTATTTGGAATAATGAAGTCCTTTAGTAACATTTAGTAATCTGTATCTTCAAACATTTAGTGCATCAACAAGGAAAAGTAAATTCCAATAGCCAGAATCTAGTCAAAAAAGACTGTTATAAAGTGGGATTTTGTGTATATGTATGTATTGTGTAGCAGGATTGGGGAACCTGCAGCCTCAAGGACATATTGTCTGAGTCCAAATCATATAGAAGAAATCCTTTTATTAAGGGGGATGTGTTGTGTGAAGTGATTCAGACAAAGCGCCATAGTTGAGGACCTAGAGAGCCACGTGGCCTTGAGGCCACAGGTTTCCCACCCCTATGTGTATATGTTAATGCATATCAGTTATAAATTTTACACATGAAACAACATTTACTTAAATTCAAAAGAAACAAATCTAGTAAGTATTCGCATTATCTACAGGTTAGTGCATATTTGCCTTTCAGAACAAAGAAATTGCCCAAATATAGCTATTAAAAATTCAAGTTAATATAAACCAACCTATGAAAATATTTTATTTTGTAATTATATTAAGTTATTTATGTGCATATAACTAGCATTTCTACTTAGTAAAGCTTTTTTAGAGCTCCATCTACTGTTCTAATGTGTTCCAAATATATAGACTGAATCAATCCAAGGATATTCAAGAGAGACTTTGAGCACAGATTAAAAACAAGACTGAAAAGATCTAAAAATAGTTTTAGCAAAAATAATAATGAATTTTTTATTTGTCTGTGTAAGAATAAAATGTGTATTTCCCATATAGCTATGCTATTTGAAACAACTACATAGTCTTATTTCTCAAACATATCTGTTTAAAGAATATAAACAAATTTAATAATTTCTGTGTAATAGAAAATATCAACTAGAATTTCTCTTTCTAGCAAGTCAGCATGGCACAATGGATAGAGGATTTATGGTTGCAGAATGAATTATATCTGACTGGTCTATGCTTTAGAAGGGTGACCTATATAGGCAAGTTATTGACCTCAGTTGCCAAAGGACATCTCTAAGTTATAAAGTAAGTGCTGATCTGCACTAAAACAGTGAATTAACTTACTGGGAGATATATTTACCAATAAAATCTCAAGTAAAAAAATTGTTCCCAAAATACAATTGATAAAATTTTATCTAGCTCTACAAGATGTTCCTAATCCATAAAATAGGACAACTATGTGGCACGGTGGAAAAAGTGCCGGGCATGGAGTCAGGAAGACTCAACCTTGTGATTTCAAATCTGGCCTCAGATGTCAACTAGCTTTGTGACCCTGGGCAAGTCCCTTAACTGTGTTTGACTCTGTTTCCTCATTTGTAAAATGGAATGAGGAAGGAAATGGTAAGACATTCCAAAACTTTACCAACTAAACCCCACATGGCACCATGAAGTGTTGGATATGACTATTAAAAAATGACTGAAACCCATAAAATAAGGATAGTATTTAAAATCTTAGGAAAAACTTCAAATATATTGTGAGAAAGATGGATATGTCTTCTAAAACATGTCATTATATATATATGTGTGTGTACACATGTATATATGCATATATATGAGATACATATGTGTGGATTAACACATGCATATATGTAGGCACTATGATGCCTCTCCGTGCAGAAGGGCAAGCAGATTCCGGGACTGTGCAGCAGGGTGATTCCCTTTTCATTCTCTAGAGTATCAGGTTAGAATAATAACCATCTGTCAGCCCTCAAATATCTCTAACGTAGGGGTACAATTCTAAAGGGTTCAGAATAAAAGTATCTGTCTCTCCTCATCCTCAAGGGTGAGGGAAACCTTTTGCTTATACCCAGTAGCTTAAACTCTTCCTACCACATTCTGGTTGTATGAACAAGGTTGTTGTTAGTAAGAACTGGTAAATCTCCTTGTCAAAGGGGGCAGTAAACAAAAATGAGAGACATTATAAAGATTTGAATATTCCTAAATGATAAACTTAGGTGAATTGAACTCTTCTCTTGGGAGTGAGATATAACATCTCAGTTCAATCAAAGAGAATCACTAATGGAATTCCATTCTCTAGGGTTGCCAGCATTACAAGCCAAGGAACATGATAGAGGTCAGGCCTCCTTGATGTCCATGGTGCTAGTACAGGGAGGGATTCTCCTATTAGCTATTCAAAAGTTTGGGCAGTTCCTCCCTTGACCCATCTCTAGGTACTCTCTCAATGAGTTTATGAAGAAAACTTTAATAAGCCCCTTCCACAAATACATAGCATCTCCCTCAGATTCCTCTCAGCCTATCAGGAGTTATTCTTGTTTATATATGCTGACACTACACATTCAGGGCATAGGGCAGACTCTCAGAAAAACTGTCCTGGAATAGAAACAATATCATTATGTTTAAATGACAAATGAATCTATAAAACTTAGACTTTGTGTATTCTCATGTTATATAATAGGTAAGATTGTTTAGTTTGTGTGAGTCCCTTTGACCCATGAGTGAAGTAAATTATTGTTCAATGACACCATGTATGATGGAAGAGGTGATCAAGGAAAATGACTAAGAAGCACTAAGTAATTCACAGAAGATGAACTTTGTATGCTTCATAGAATAGGCTAACATCCAGGAGACATGGAGTTTTCCTTATTGGAACTAATACACTCTAGGGAGGACAAAAAGTTTAACCTTCCTTTTTGCCAAGGTTGAGTTTTCACCAATTTATTATAATATTTTTGTGTATTATTTATATATATATATATATATATATATATATATATATATATATATATATATATATACACACATACATATAAGATTTCAAGTTTTTCCATTTGTGTCTATCAAAATATGATGAAGCACAAATATACATGAAAATCTTTGGGATAAGAAAACAAAAATGTTACAAGAGTTAGAGACTATTATTCCAATATATGGAGGTAAATAAAAATGGCAATTAATTAGCAGTAAAAACATATTAGTTTAAAAATGTTTTTAAAAGTATGCTACCATGAACTTTACATTTAAGAGTAAGCATAACTATGAGATTTCTATAAAAAGCAAAATGACCTTCAAACATATTATGTTTTATTTAATATTTCTAAAATGACAATTACATCTAAGAAAACTACATATGAATTATCTTGGTCTGAAAGGGGAAAAGCATTTCTATACTGGTTCTCCACAACAAATAACCAACCAAAACAACAAAAATCTCTGTCAAATGATCCTTTTGTGGCTGATAACTAATGTCCTCTGTCTTCCCTCCTCTGTCAAACTCAATGAAAATCTAGCTTATTCTCATCACTTTCTCTATATTACCTTCTGCATCCATTAAAATCCATTTCCCAACAATATCATTTAAATGAAATCATTTTCTCCAAATTATCTGTAATCTATTGACAGATCTGATGGCCTCTTCTCCATGTTCTTTCTTCATGACTTTTTGGCAACACTGTTTTTCACCTTCTCCTGGGTATTCTAACCTTTCAAGGTTTTTGACAGACTGCTATTTCTTGTTTCTTCTCCTATCTGATCCCTTTCTAGTCTTATTCACAAGACATTACTCCTTGTAATATACTCTAGCTGTGGGTATTCCTCAAGAGTCAGTCCATCATTCCTGTTTTCTGTTTACTCCATATTTGTCTTTGGTGATCTTGGCTTCATGGATTATTATCTCTATGAAGATTGTTTCCAGTTCTATTATTCCCAATTCAACTACTAGTATGTCTTCTGATTTCCAGTCCCACATCTACGATTGTCTACTGGTTCTTGGATGTACAATTTAATTAGTAAAAATGACAATAAAGAAGTCTTTACCACATACTTTGCTGCTGTACCCTAAAGACCAAAAGCACTCTCTAACTGACTTGAAGGTTAGACCTTTCCTATATGTTGTCTTCACCTACTTGTGAGTTTCTTGAGAGTAGAGACTGTCTTAATTTTCCATTTGTATCTCCCGCACTTAATCAGGGCTTTGCACATAGTAAGTACTTAATAAATTTATTTTTTCATTGAAAACTGGGTGTTTCATAAGCATCTTAGATGTAACATGTTCAAAACATCTCTCCTATGTGTATCTTTCTCTCCATTCACAGAACCATCATCCATTTTAGGTCACCATGACTTCTTGCCTGGGATATTGTAATAATCTTCTAATTGGTCTCCCTGCATCAATTCTCTTTTCACTCTAATGAGTTATGGATTAGAATATAATCCATCTTCTAAACAACTGCTAAAGTTACTTTCCTGAAATGTATATTTGACAATGTCGCAGTCTCAGTCAGAAACTTTAATTGTTTCAACTTGTCATTAAGGTTTTTCACAACTTGACCTTTTCCAACCTTTTCAGTTTTACCACACTTGACTTCTCTTCTTTTACATTCTACAATACAGCAATATTAGTCTACTCACAGTTTCTTAATCTGTGTGCTCTTAACTCCTGTCTCAATGCCTTTTCTTTGGCTATCTCCAATGCATGTAATGTTCTGCTTTTTCATCTCTATTTCTTGACCTGTCTAGGTTCTTGAAAAATTTAGTGGAAATGTCACTTTCAGGGTTTCTTTAAGATCTCTCAGCTGTGCCTTCTCTTATAAAGTTAACTTCCTCCTGTTCTCTATACATCTATCTATCTATCTATCTATCTATCTATCTATCTATCTATCTCACAGAGGTTTTTGACTCAGTATTTGAAACACTTAATGAACTAGCAGGTTGGATTTCCAGAGTGTGGCCTGCAACATTTCTTTAGAATTCTAAAGGTGGTCATGAGGTATTGTTACTCATGAGCCCCCATCCAATATATTTCTTCCCAATATCATTGGAAACAGATATTTACCCAATATTTTATAGTCACCAAGGGACAGTCTAGAAGAATAGGGATTATTTTTATGTTTTTGCCTTTCTTTTATTTCCCCAAAGCTTAGCCTGGAAAATATTAAGCACTTAACAAGTGTGTGTGTTGATTCATTTATTTTATTTTCTCAAAGTAATTGAGGTCAGCTCACATAGCTACATAGAGAGAAAGAAGAATATTGTATTTCTGGTAATAAAGATTCCTACCAATTGATAGGATCTTTTTAATGTAGATTACAATTATCTACTTATTTTTATTGACAGCATGTTGTTGAGCCTACCCAAAGCAGAGATTAAGTGAATTTAAACCATCCTGGATTACCCTGGGCATAAAGTAGTGTAGAAAGAGCAAAACATCTGGTAAGTAGAAACAGAAAACTTTCCTTTTGAATCAATGGCTTTGGGAAGCTCCCTTATTATTCTCTTCTAAAGCAAGTTAAGAGGCTTCATCCTCCTCTCCTTTCCAGAAATGTAAAAAATTCTAAGAAAACTCAAGCTCATGGAAGCTCCTGAATGGTAGTGGTGGGAAAGAATGTCTGTCTCTGTACATAAGTGGATAGGAGCCAGAGAGAGGTAATCCACTCAACTCTATATCACCACCACTCTTACACTCATACCAAGAGCCCTCCTCCTACCCTCTAATTGTACAAAGTTGCCCACTTTACCCATCTGCAAATTTTACCTCCGTCATGTTTTATGTTCAAACTCTTATTCTGAGGTGATCTTGAGGACTTGGCTAGGTGGCGTTATTAACCTTGTTATGTAGTTAAAGTAATTCCCTCTGGTGAGAATAATACTTAAAAACTACTGAGTTGAATTTTTGTTTTTAAAGGGGATGACATTAACCAAATTAACCTTTACTAGAATGTGGGTAGGGGGAGATATGTTGAATGGGCTAGCTGGTGGACCTTGACTACTAACATTCCCTTACCCGCCAGTTCCATCTGTCCTGATTTCTTTTTTACTTAATCCATTTGAGAGTATGATACATGAACTACTCCTCCTACTCTGACTTTTTCTTTTTCTCCTCCTCCCAATGATGATGATGATAAGAGCTCATTTCTATTTAGCTTTCCAAAATAATTTCTACACAATTACTCTAGAGGGTAGGTAAGATAAGGATTATAATTTTTAATTTGTGTATGAGAGGAGGAAGATGTCATATTGGCTAGGAAAGTGTAGAGTCAATTCCTGTTCTTTTGTCTCCAAGTTTAGTGCTTCCTTCATTATATTTCAGTCTCCCATTTACATTGCATTTGCACAATATCGACCACTTCCTTTTCCTACCCTTTCACCCTGAACCCCAAATGTGAAAGCTGTTACAGGAGAGATTCACAGAATATTTTTAAAGGGGTTATTGGAGAAAGTTCATAAAAGAAAAGTGAACAATTTTAGAATCATGTATAATTATAGTTGAGGCTTTTCAGTACCCTCTTATTAGAATATGAAGTCAGATAAAAACATACATAAGAAACTAAATACATGAACTATCTCAGGGGCTAAAAAAATAAAGAATATAAAAAATATAAGTTGGAAGAGACCTCAGAAACTATCTAGTCTACCTATACCTGGACAAGTATCTCCTTTACAAGACACTCAAAAAAATGCTGAAGACCTCTAATAAGAGGGAAAGTATTCTTTCTGTGATGACTCATTCCACATCTGGATGACTCATTCCACATCTGGATAATTAAGCACTTCTAGTGCCACTGTGTTAGATGCTGTGGATAACAGATTAAGAAGTAAATGAGCCCCTGCCTTCAAGTAGATTATAATCCACTGAAGGGGCTATTCCATGTTCAAAGATAAGTAAATAAAATATATGGACAAAATGAATTCACAATAAGGGGATAGCATGGGCACTAGCAATTGGGGATATCAGGAAGGGCTTCTTGAAGGTAGTTGTACTTAAGCTGAGACTTGAATAGACCCAAGATTTTCAGTAGATGCAAGTGAGGAGGATGATCATTTAAACATGGAAGATGGTCTATGCCAAGACAAGGAGAAAGGAGAAGGATTTGTCCTAGATCATTGTATTGATGAGAAGAGCGGTACTTGTTGATGACACAATGTTGACATTACTACATTCTCTTGGTTCTGCTCATTTCACTCAATTCATGTAAGTCTTTCCAGCTTTTCTGAAGTCAGGCTGCTCATTTCTTATAACATAGCAGTATTCCATTTCATTTGTACACCACAGCTTGTTCAGTCATTCCCCAATTGAAGGACATCCCTTCATTTTTTACTTCTTTGCCACAACAAAAAGAACTTCCATACATATTTTTGTTCACGTGGGTGCTTTTCCTTTTTTTATGACCTTTTTAAAGTATAGAACTGGTAGTGATATTGCTAGATCAAAGGGTACGCATACTTTTATAGACTTTTGTGCATAGTTCCAAATTTCAGAGGGCTGATTCTTGAACATTTACCAGATGTTTGACATCACAGCATTACAAATCTAGAGCTAGAAAAGATGTTAGAAGTAATTTAATCCAACCTCTTCATTTTATTGGTGAGGAAATGGAGGCCCATAGAGGATAAATGAATATTCAAAGTCATATAAGTTACTGACAGACACAAGATTTGAGTTTAGGTCCTCTCACTCCAGATCCAATGTTCTCTGTCACACCAATTTCTCATGCTCAGCTTCCTCATATGTAATATGGGAATAATAATATACTCATAGCCTAGTGGACAGAGAGCTAGCATCAGATTTAGAAGTTCTAATTCTACCTCTGAAACTGTATGACTCCCAGGTATTGTCAACGTTCTAGGCAAATTTCTAAGACTATAATTTGTAAGGGAAGATATTGACCTGCCTTGGTAAAGAGAGCTCTGTGATCTGGGAGTTTTCTTTGCCAATGAAACCACAAGATCCAGTCCTTATCTTGTCATTGTCATCTTCTTATATCTTATCCTATTATATACATGCATTACTTACCTCTTAGGGGTCAAATGAGAATCAATTGGGATGGTGTTTGTAAAGTACTTTGTGAAACTAAAAGTAGTTTGCTGTTATAATTATTAACTCCAAATAAAAAGAAAACAGGATTCAGTGAAAGGGAGAAACAGAGCAATGGGAATGTGAGCCAGAATCAGAGATAACATTCTCTACTAGACTTAGAGTGAAGAAAACAGGTTTCCAACCCCACCCCAGAAACTTACTGGTTGTGTAACCCTGGATCATTTGCTTAATCTCTTGGTGCCATAGCTTTCTTATCTGTGAAAGGAGAGAACTAGATTCTATGGCCTCAATGGTCCTTTCTACCTTTACACTTATGATCCTATGATGGATCAAATATGGAGACCAGCCTGAATGGAATTTGTTCATTTTGAGGAGTAGTGGGAGATCAAATGGAATTGATAAGTAGAATCAGGTAAAGGGCCATGGGCAAAGGACCTTATTGACATAGTAGGAGGAAAGAATTTGGTAGGTGAAGAACATATTAGTTTATTTTCAAGTAGAAGGTCACTGGGACAGAGTGATAGTAGAAAGCAAACTTAGACATTAAAAGACTACTAGAGTATGTAGCTCTAACACTATTAAGGCTTGAGGTAAGATTTTTAACATTGATATTAGGAGGCAACAAACAACACAAGAGTTGCTCTGAATTAAAAGGAATTACAGAACTTGATGATTGAAAGGATATGGGAGAAAAAATAATTTGACACACTTGAACATTAGTGGTCCCCTTACCAAAAATAAACAATTTTACCATAAAATCTTCTTTTTTGTTTTCCTCTAATTTCTTTGTTTCAATTAATTCATTTATTTTTAGTTAACAAGATTCAGTTCTACAGATTTTTTAGTTCAATAGTTCCTCCCCCTCTCTCCTTTTCCTTTTACCCCCTCCCCAAGAAGGCATGCAATCCAATATGGGCCCTAGAAATACATTCACATTAAACATGTTTTCACATTAGTCATACCATATAATCTTTAACCTTTATTTTACCTTTTAAAAGAGACATATCACTAATATTATAAAAACCAAAGTTATCAAAGAATCCTTTACTAACAAAATCATTCATACTAATTTCAAATCACTGATACTTTAGGTCATTCACCTCACTTTATGATTATTGAGGTATTGTAACAAGATTAATGAAATTATGTATTTAAAAATACTGCTTGCAGAACAGCGAAATATAGTGCAACTTATCAAAGCAGAAAAATGTGATTAATAGTAGCATATAAGCTTCTTTGAGTCTAAAAAGTGTTAGAAAACCAAACTAAGTCAGTAAGGGATTGGGAAGTTTTAAACCATTTCTCTGGATCTATTTAGGAATTCGTCTCTATAGATTTGTGTAAGTAACATAATTAACTTTTTATATGTAAGTTTTATCATTATCATTATTTATTAACAAATAAAATCAGGTGTGGTAGTTGTTCTAACTCCAGCACCCTCTTTGCTCAGATTTGATCTTTGGATGAAAATGAGGCATTTATGAGTAACTGAACAATGGAGGTTTATTTTATTCAAACACGGCAAGGATATACTGGAAGCACACAGTGACACAGCTTCTGGCAAGGGGGAGAAATAGGGGAGATTATTTCCATCTGGAAATGTTCTGGTTATTATATCACCAGAAATTTTCCTAAAATTTGAAATATTTAAATTCTAAAAGCATTGAAAGCACATTTTCTTCTATATCACCTCAGTCCCTGGGTAGGGGAGTTGCAAATTAATATAGTTTCTACATAGGTTTCACTCCATCAAGCTCACTTCCAAATATGGCATAACTGATGGATGAATTAATAAACATTTTTATTACTCATAAAGTGAACTACATCATTCACTTGAGACTTCCTTCCTCACCTTCTGGACTCCCAGCACATCCTAGCATAGATAATAGGTCCTAGATTTCTAGTGAATTACACTTCCCATGAAAATCACAAGGACATCATCCCCTTCAATTTACATCCTAAAAGCAAAAGTATAACAGAGAGAGAAGTAAAAGGAGGACCTGTCACCCAGAAGGCCATCACAGATCATCGTCCTTCTCCAATACCAGCAAGGTTTGAAATAGCCAGAGGCAAGTGAATTACCCTGACTAGTGCCTTTTGAACTCACAGCCAGTTAATGGTACATCTCCTCTTCATGTGATAGAAAATTGGAATGAGCTACAGAAGAATATATTGCATGAATCAAACCTGGAAACTGTGCAGTTTCATTACATGTCAACATGGTTTTCCTGAAACATGACTCCCAGTTTCTTTTATATGGAGAATTCATCAGGGGAAGCCCACCTCCTCATAACACAAGAGTGAATATCAGGTTGAAGGTTGCCTAGAAGAATGATAGTGTTTTCACCAGCCACAGCAAAGAGATTTTGACACTAAGAGATATTACATTTTTCAAATGGCAATTCTATTTTTATACACCCTTTAATTTATTTCTTGAGAATCATATTAGTTGCTGAAATGCTATAAAAATTAGAATATGTTTTTAGGTAATTTTTGCCTCTGCTGTGCTTGAAAATTGACTGTCACAAAGAAATTACATATACTTCTCAATACTGTTTGTTTTCCTTCTCTGATAGCAATCATTTCTTGCTTATTTCTGTTTTTTCCTCTGAAGGATTGATTAGTCCTTTGTGTTAATTTTTTACACATCTCAAAAACTCTTAGAGCTAAGAGGAATTTACCATCTTTCCCTCCTTATATTGTGGAAACAACTGAGATCAAAAGAAGAAGTTGTTTTCCCAGGATTACATAGGTTAACAGCTATTTACTCGTTCAATACTTTATTTACCAGTCTATCAATATTTTACATTATAGGTTCCCCTATCTATACAGCATAATAATGTAACATTATGCTTTCACCTTATGTTTTCAATTATGTCATACTTCTGCAGTATGAGAGACAGCATAGCAATCGACAAGTTAGATATCAAAATTAAGAAGACCTGGGATGTCTGGCCTCTGACACTTATTAATATTATTGCCCAGGACAAGTCATCTAACTTTTAAGTGCCTTTGGTAATTTGCTAAGACTCAGGTTATAGAACAATTATTGAATTCAATAAAGAAACAATATTTCTTCACCACGAGCATAAAAAATAAATTAAATTAAAATAAGCATTTAAATATATATATACATAGATAGATAGATATAGACATATAGAAATAAAGTTTGGTTGCACCTAGAAAAGGTCCAGGTCCTTTTTGGTTTATAAAAAAATAAGAATTTATCTTTTTCTGTCCAATCACAGTGTTTCCCCCAGGGATATAAAAATTTAAGTCATCTACATTTAACAGAAAATATATAGGACCTTCCTCTGGCAAACAAAGTTCTCCAAACAAAGGACAGGAATTCTCCCAGGTTGGGAAGAAAGGAGACATGTCTATGATCCTGCACAGTTTAAAACCCATTATCATAGGATCATAGGCTTAGAGCTGGATCTTAATAAGTTGAAAATATAGATTTTACTTGGTAGGTATCACTTAAAACAGTACTTCAATGTATTGTGTATTTAGTGCATTGAAGAATAGGTATAATAAAAAGCACTCTAGCTAATAAACCACATTTATGGATTTCAATACATACATATTCTGCTGAAAGAGCAAATAATAGAAATGTGAGCTGAGTATATTTTTTTACCTACTAAGGTATATATTTATTTTTTTAATATAAATTTATTTATTTAACTTTTTACACTCATTTTCACAAAATTTTGGGTTCCAAATTTTCTCCCCATTTGTCACCTCCCCCCACCCCAATACACCCAGCATTCTAATTTCCTCCATCACCAATCTGCCCTCTCTTCTATCATCCCTCCCTTCTCT
>CM053771.1:383296253-383344306 GCA_028658325.1 Potorous gilbertii
ATGATGTCTAGGTTCTTTTTTTGATCATGGCTTTCAGGTAGTCCCATAATTTTTAAATTGTCTCTCCTGGATCTATTTTCCAGGTCAGTTGTTTTTCCAATGAGATAGTTCACATTCACTTCCATTTTTTCATTCTTTTGGTTTTGTTTTGTGATTTCTTGGTTTATCAGAAAGTCCTTAGCCTCCATCTGCTCCATTCTAATTTTGAGAGAACTATTTTCTTCAGTGAGCTTTTGGACCTCCTTTTCCATTTGGCTAATTCTGCTTTTGAAAACATTCTTCTCCTCATTGGCTTTTTGAACCTCTTTTGCCAATTGAGTTAGCCTATTTTTCAAGGAGTTATTTTCTTCAGCATTTTTTTGGGTCTCCTTCAGCAAGGTGTTGAGCTGCTTTTCATGCTTTTCTTGCATCTCTCTCATTTCTCTTCCCAGTTTTTCCTCCACCTGTCTAACGATTTTCAAAATCCTTTTTCAGCTCTTCCATGGCCTGAGCCCATTGGATATCTATTTCAGATGTTTGGGATACAGAGGCCTTAACTCCTATGTCTTTACCTGATTGTAAGCATTGTGCCTCCTCATCAGAAAGGAAAGAAGAAAACATCTGTTTCCCAAGAAAGTAACCTTCTATGGTCTAATTTTTTTTCCCTTTTTCTGGGCATTTTCCCATCCAGTTACTTGACTTCTGAGATTCTGTCCACCCCTTGCCCAGATACATCCAGCTAGTGCTTGGGGTCTGAGATTCAAATGCTTCTCCTCAGCCTCCAGGCTTTCAGGGGTGGACACGGCTGCTATTCTATATGAGCTTAAGTTCTGGTGCACAGGTGTGGGCAGGGCTGTCTCCCTGGCTCAGTTCCCTCAGGGGGTTTATGCAGAGACCTGCAGTAATGGACCCCAGCTCCTGCCTACTCTGGGAGCTTATGGCCACCCACTGGCTCTGCCCCTGCCTCCTGAGGGGGCCTGAGTTATGGAGACACCCCACTCCCCTCTCAGACAGCCCAGAAATCTCTCTCACTGACCTGTGCGTCTGTGGGTGGAGGGAACCTTTGCGGCCTCTGGAGATCCGTGCCTGAAGCCTGCTCAGATCTGCTCCTCCTTGTGCTGAATAGCCAGGGAAAGGCTAGGCTCTACTCCTGTCTGGTGTGTGATCGATCTTTGGGATTGGTTTTTCAGGGCTCTCTGGAACGGAAATATCCTTCATTCCATTGCTGCGCAGCTTTCACAGTTCCAGAATTTGTTGGGAGTTCTTTTTGCAGGAAATCCATGGGCTGTGGGTTCAGAGCTAGCATATGTTAATCTTTCTACTCCACCATCTTGGCTCCTCCCCTAAGGTGCATCTTTAATAGTCATTCTTCTCATTTTGTATTTACTCAAACAATATTTTAATTAAAACAAGTGAAGTATTTTCAAGTAAATTTTATGCACTTGAATTTATTAATTTATTGATCAAAGAATTAGAATATGACAAGTGTTATTTAACTCAATTCAATAAACATTTATTTAGTGCCTACTGGTTGCAAACAATGGTGAATTTAATGTAGCCCTTTATCCCATACTGTCTCCTCAATCCAAGAAAATCTTAAAAGGATTTCCTAAAATGAAGTTTTTTAGTCAATTTCCTAAAGTCAATTTCACTTAAGTTTCTTAGGAGATGCAATCTTCTTTCTAACTAAACTAGATTCTCTTAAACATCTTCTGGGTCAATGTTAGCAGTATCTCCAGGAAGTAGCAATTGTGGAATTGTTATGGGCATGTGGGAAAATACAGCTTCCTTTTGAATATAAATTATGTTACCAGGATTTCTTTAAAAATAATTCCCTTTCAAATTTTATTTCTTGATGCATAGCATATATCAAGACAAATTATAAAGAAAATATCTTGCTCTCATTCAAATCCTTATAGTAATATATGTTTGAATCAGAATTCTTATCATTCTGGTCTTATTTTAACAGGCAACTGAACTTAAAATCAATATCACTGTTAACAGTCCTGTAAAATCATGAACTTTTAAATTTTTAGGTGACATTACACCTATGGGTACAGATTTTGACAAGGCTAATAATTCTATTTATATATGTAATTATTTAAATCACTCATATTATTTTGGCTTGTCTTCACTAAATTGGCATGCATAATTTATATCAGTGCTGTCAGTCATCAATCTAAGTTACAGACAGCAACACATCACCTCAATGACAGAGTAAAGTATTTGGATAAATTAAAAAAAGAATTCCAGAAACTTAAAGGTGAGAGTTTACATAATATTCATATGTTTGTGAGATATTAATCATTTTTTGTAATGGTCTATAACTGAACCATTTGAGAAGCTATATTATATTATACGATACTATACTATCCTTTACTAATTTGACTCCCCTTTCTCTTCCCTCAAAAATGCAAAATAAGGGCTTAAAATGTAGACTGTAACCCCTATACTTATAGGTAGATTCTATTTACAAAATTACAACACTACTCATTTCATCCTGAGTGAAATAATTTTTATAGCCTTCTAGTTCCCATAACTACAGACAGAGTGCTATATTCTCAGATTACTCTGACCATATGCTTGCTACCTTATTTAGACAAACCCATAGAATCCCTGAGAACTAACAAGCTGAAACATTACTGGCATGGGACAGATATGGAAACTTTTCTCTAAGAATAGGGAAATTTGGTGAATCCTTCTTCACACTGGCAACCCATACTGAGTGATTCCACTCCACCTTTTACATTGTAAACCAACTCTCCTTCCCCTTTCTCCTAACTAAACAATTTGGTTCATGGCTAAATGAATGGAAGGATAACATTGATTCTTTTCATCTCTTTCCTACAAAGTCTCCAAATTACTACAAACAAGTCACTAAATTGCTAATTTTGGCAAGTTACCTTCTTGGTTCTCACATTAGAAACTCACACTTTCTCATCCAGTCTCCCTTTCAATACAAGAAGCATTTGTAATAGAATTTGGCAAATTTTAAGTGCTGATCACCTTGAGGGATACTAATTTCATTTTAGTATATAGGATTATATTGTGGTTCTCTCCCTTGCAGAGAAGCGTGATGATTGATTCAAAGGGAATCATCATCGTGCAGTTTTTCTCCTGAAGATTGAGTGGTAGGCCATAATGGTCAATGGAGAACTTAACAAATCAAAGGACAAGATGTCTTCCTGTGTATTTTTAAGTTGTTTAAAGATATTTTTATATGCAAATCTAATTTTTATACAATTCCAAGATAATATGAGAATTAAAAAAAAAATTTAAAGTTGAAAGTAATTTGTTTGTCTTCTAAATCTGGGGGATGGTGTCCTATAGACAAAGCAGATTTATCAAGCTGTGTTTACATAAGACTGATCAGATTTAAGCATGCAGTCTTTGATCAAAACTCTTTTTCATGAGGAGTTAATGGATAAATGATATTAAACAAGTGTTCTTTGTTTAATTAGCACCTTGCTATAATTAGTTAAATTTATTGAATTTTTATTGCATTTCTTTATTGTTACTGCTTGACTCTACTTATTAATAATGTGTTCTCCCTTACCTATTTTTTCTTTTGCTCCTCACCTCAGGGAAGAAATTTCTTCTATCAGATCAGATCAGCAACTGTTCTCCAGTTTTATACTCTTAGAGAACTGTTGGTGACTCTAAAGGGTTAAATGACTTGGGAAAGATCAAATAGTGAGTATGGTTCTGAAGAACTTGAATACATGCATTCCTGACCCTGTGGCAAAATTCCACATTGCCTCATACTATAAACAGTAAAAACATAGTTTAATAAGAATTTAAGATCAAACTGTGGATTACATTTTTTTATAAATGAGTATTATCACCATTCTGACATGTTCTAATTAGATAAATGAAGTTAATTACTTATCACTCACTTTTTGTTCTTCCAGGAGCACAAAAAGAGACAGTTTCACCCATTTTAGGGAAGTAATAGCTAATATTTAATGAATTTTGCAATGAATTGTAGGTAATAGGATTAACTGTTACAAAATCTGTACAAATTGTTCTTTCCTAAAAGCTTAGTCATCAAATTGAGTAGTGTCTGTATCTTCTTGAAGCATCCTAGTACTCTCTAACTGTATTAAACACAAGAAAGGAAAGATTTCTTTTCATAGCTGTTGTGTTTAAACTTTGATAGATCATCCAGATTGGCCAAAGAGGTGAAGGATTGCTTTAAGAAATTAATTCATCAATTCAGATATATTTAAATTGCTAGGCACCTGGAGTGAATTAAAAGAAGGTACAATGGAAATATTAAATAAACTGAAAAATGTAATTGACAACTTTGAAATTAATCTTAAAAATTAGTTTTATGTGGCAATAACTAAATGATATCCTCTTGATGTTACACAGAAATTACTGTACTTGCTTTGTAGTAGTATAAAATGGCTAATTTATAATATTCTGATTAATTAATAAAATTTAAATTTAACTTTCTATAACCAAGAAATTAAAAAGAATAATGTCAATATAAATCGCCTCAGTTCTCTCACTTTTAAAATTAAAAGATCAAAATAGATGTCCCATAAGGTCACGTTCAGCTTTTGAACTGTGATTTTATACAATGACAAGGTAAAGTTACATTTTAAGAATCTTTACAAGTGATTACTATAACTAAGTAGGATATTTTACTCTCTGTAAAGAGATTTTATGCCAAATAGGTTCAAACAATCCTTTAAGTTTCTTTATCTGTTTCTTTATCTCTATTTTCTTAGTCTCCCATGCCGAGAATGGCACTTTCCTGGCTTCCTTCAAGTCCCAATTAAAATCCCACCTTCTAGACACAGTCTGTCCCAATCTCTCTTTTTGACAATTTTGTTTTCAATTACTGGTAGAAAGCAAGCATTTCCATAACTCAGTACAAAAAATTAAAAGTGACTCTGCATGAAACTAGAAATCTGCTATGTAAAACTTCCTATTTCCTCTCTATAAACAACTAAGTTGTCATGTAAATTTCTTTTGTTCCTTTGTTCTTCTGTTCTCCTCACCCTAGAGATGGCTACCATTAGATATAAATATCTATATGTATATCTGAACATGTACCTGTGTGTGTGTGTGTATGTATGAAATTATTCTATATGTGCTTCTATTTGTCAGTTCTTTCTCTGGCAGACAGTGCTTCTCTCTTCATATGTCTTTTAATGTTAATTTGTGTATTACACAAAGCCATTCTTAAAAAACAATATTGCTGTTACTGTATACAGTGTTCTCTTGGTTCTACTCACTTCACTAGTCATCATTCATGGAAGCCTTTCCATGCCTCTGTAAAATGATTGAGCTCATTGTTTCTTAACAGCGCAGTAGTAATCCATCTCAACCATATACCACAACTTGCTCAGTGATTGCCCAATTGATTACCATCCCTGCAATTTCCATTCTTTACCACCACAAAGAGAGCTGTTATAAACATCCCATTCATATTCAAAGTTACAGTTACTATTTGTGAATTTCCCTCTATTTTATGTTTTATTCACTATTTTCATTCTGTCTCTCTTTTTACCCTATCCCTTTCACTTATTTTCTCCCCCAAACTCTCACCCTTCACTTCACATACCCCTCTAAGATTTCCCCAATCCTCTCCCCTACACACAATCTTAATTTGCACCACCCTCAAAAGTCCCCCTATGTTCTTCTCCACCTTTCCAAAATCTCAATTCACACACCCCCTCTAAAAGTCCCTTTCTCACTCATTTTTCTCACCTCACTACATGTTCAAATGATTTCTACATCCCTCTAGATGTATACGTTGTTTCCTCTTCAACACAGATGAGAATAAGGTTCCAACATTATCAGCCCTCCACCCTCATCTGCTTCCTCTGTATTAGTTCTTCTTTTCATTCGTCATTTTTTATAAGATAATTGCTCCCCTTTACCTTTCGCTAGCCAATATTTTTAGAATCACCCCATCATGCACAATTCAGCCCTAACCTTCCTTTCAAACTACCTTAGTAATTATGACTCTTTTAAGAAAACTGATAGTATTTTCACATACACATATAATAAGCAAACAATTTGACTTTAATGATTTTAATTAGTCTTTAATTTTTTAAATATTTCTTTTGGATCTTTTATATCAGAGTTTCCATTGAGTTCTGGTCTTTTCATTACAAATACCTGCAAATCTTTCAGTTTGTCAAATGTGCAATTTTCTTCATTTAGTATTACACTCAATTTTGCTAGCTAAGTTACTCTTGGATGCAATCTCAGCTCTTCTGCTCATTGAAATGTGATATCTTTTAGAGTAGAAGCTGCTAGGTCTTGTGAAATCCTGACTGCTTTTCTACATTACTTAAATTGTTCTGTTTTTTTTGCTTTCAATATTTTCTCCTTAACCTGGGAACTTTGAAACATGGCTATGACACTCTTGTAAATTTTCCTCCTGAGATCTCTTTCAGGTGGTGAATGGTAAATTTATTTTATTTCTTCTTTGTTCTCTTGTTCTAGGACTTCAGGGCAATTTTCCTTAATATGTTATGTTACCATGCACTGAGTTCATTATTGTTGTTTTAATGAGTATTTTAATGTATCTATCTTATAATTTATTTTATTTGTATATTCATTATGCTGTTATTTATTAATTATTAATACATTTCTACTTTATAATTTATTAAAATTAATTTTTTGCAGTAAACATAGTTGGAAATTTTTTTTGTAATATTTTATCTGTATTCTTTTTTTGACCATAACTTTCAGGTAGTCTGACAATTCTTATGTTGTCTTTCCTCAGGCTGTTTTCCAGATCACTTTCTTTTCTCTAATGAGATGTTTCAGAATCTCTTGATTTTTTAAACTTTTATTATTTCTTGGTGTCATAATGTCATTTGATTCTTCTTGCCCAATTCTAGTTTTCAAGGAGTCATTTTCTTTCTTAAGATTTTGGACCTCTTTTTCCAAGAGATTAACTTTCTTTTCATAATTTTCTTGGATTGCTGTATTTTTTCCCCTAATTTTTCTTGTTCTCTCTTACTTGAATTTTGAGTTCCCTTTTAAAGTTCTTCCAAGATTTCTTTTCATGCACATGAGCATTTTCTGTTACTTTTTGGAGTAGGAGTGGCATTTTAAAAAATTATCTTCCTCTTTTATACCAAAGTACCTCTCTGTGGTCAAGTTCTTTTTCCTTTGTTTACTCATTTTTATTTTTTTATTTTCTTTTTATTTAATCAGGTTTTAATCTTGAGTATTGGGTAACGTTGCCCTAGGTCTCAAGTCACCTTTATGTTATTTTTGAATTGTATCTGGGGGTTCGATCTCCTGAACTTTCTACTTCCCCTAAGCCACAAGTAGAATTGCCAGCTACATTGTCCTGAAAATGTTCTTTCTTCCTGTGGTACCATGCTCACCAGAAGGGCATATGCTCACTCTGCTTCACCCACAGCCACTGTTCAGGATTGCTTTTGGTCTGCACAGCTAAGCCTGGCTTCCAAAATCAATGGATGGAGGCTGGAAGTGGGTGCTAATCTTCTTCACTTTGTGTTCTACTGTTACTTAGATACAGATGGTTCAGGAGGGCAACATGAAACTGGTGACCTTGCACAACCCTCCCTCACTCAAAACAAAGTCAAGTGCAAATCATGTCATCATTTCTCTGATTTCATGGTCTTCTTCAAAAACAAAGGACTAACACAGACTTAGATGAATGTTTGTGAAGCAAAAACTATTAACAGAATGTCCTTTAATTTTAGTGCATAGGAATTTGCTTGTTGTCTCCTCCATTAGACTCTCAGCTCCTTGAGGACATGGAGAAGCATTTACCTTTATTTGTATCCCTTATCACAGAGCCTAGCACACAGTAAGTTGGCACTTAATAAATGCTGTTTAACCCACTTATTCTTTAGGATTAGATTATTTAGTTTCAAATTAACTTCTGGTATACCTTCCATGACCTTTTATTACATATAATTTTTATTGCTTTATGATCTGAGAAGGATGCATCGACCATCTCTGCCTTTCTGCACTGGATTGTGAGGTTTTAATGCTCTAGTATATGGTCATTTTTTATATATGTGCCATGTACCACTGAGAAAAAGGTATATACCTTTTTGCACCCAGACATCTATCATATCTACCTTATCCAGAGTTTTAGTCACCTCCTTAACTTCTTTCTTGTTTATTTTAATGTTAGATTTATCAAGTTCAGAGAGAAGGAGATTGAGGTCCCCCATTAGTATAGTTTTGCTGTCTATTTCTTTCTGTAACTCCCTTAACTTTTCCTCTAAGAATTTGGATGTTATTCTACTAGGAGCATATATGTTTAGTAATGATATTGCTTCGTTGTCTATGGTGCCTTTTCTTTATCTCTTTTGATTAGATCTATTTCTGTCTTTGCTTTGTCCGAAATTAGAATTGTTACCCCTGCTTTTTTACATCAGATGAAGTATAATATATTCTGCTTCAACCTTTTACCTTTACCCTGTGTGTATCCCCCCATTTCAAATGTATTTTTTGTAAACAACATATTGTTGGATTATGTTTTTTAATCCATTCTTCTATCAGTCTCCATTTTATGGGAGAATTCATCCCGTTCACATTCACAGTTATGATTACTATCTGTGTCTTTCCCTCCATCCTCTTTCCCACTGTTTGTGCATTTAGTTCTTGCTTCTTCCTTCCTCTCCAAAATAAAGCTTTAATTTTTTACCACCACCTCCCTCAGTCTTCCCTTCCTTCTTTCAGCCTTCCTCCCTTTTACTCCCCTTTACCTTTACTACTTCTTCCCTCCCTTTTAGCCTTTCCTCCCCTTTCTTTCCCCCTTTGCCTCATACTACCTATAGAACTAGTCAGATTTATATGCTTAATTAAGTTTGTTGTTCCCTCCTTGGACCAAATCAGATGAGAGCACCTCTCAAACAATTCTCCTCTCCATCCCCTCTTTCCCTCTACTGTAATTTAATTTTGTGCCTCATCCTGTAATGTAATTTACATTTTTCTGCCTCCTCATTTTCACATCTCCTGTAAGAATTGTTTTGCACCCTTAAATCACTTGTTATTATAACATCATTTACTTTATATCCGTTTCCTCTATATATGTATATCCCTTTTATATTTTGTAATAAATATACAATTCTCGAGACTAACAAATATCCTATTCCCTTATAGGGAAGGAAACAGTTTGCCCATATTGAGTAAGAAGTTTTTCTTTACCCTTGTTTACTTTTTTATGCCTTTCTTGAGACCTGTATTTGAAGATCAATTTTTCTAATGAGTTCTGACCTTTTCATCAGGAAGGTCTAGAAATCCCTTGTTTCATTGAATGTGCATCTCCTTGCCTGAAATGTTATGTTCAACTTTGCTGGGTAATTGATTCCTGGTTGTAGTTCCAGCTCCTTTGCCTTATGGAATATCAGGTTACCATTATTTTGATCTTTTAATGTAGAAGCTGCAAAGTCCTGTATGATCTTGACTGTAGCTCCTTGAATTTGAATGATTTTTCTGGCTGCCTGTAGTATTTTCTTCTTCATTTGATAATTCTGGAATTTGGCAATGATATTCCTTGGTGTTTTTAGTGTGAGATCCCTTTTGGGAGGTGAATTCTTTCAATGGAAATTTTGCTCTCTGGATCTAGGACTTCTGGGCAGTTTTCCTTGATGATTTCTTGGAAGATATTGTCCAGGCTCTTTTTTCATCATAGCTTTCTGGTAGGCCAATAATTCTTAGATTTTTCTCTCCTGGATCTATTTTCCAGGTCAGTTCTTTTCCTAATTAGATATTTTACATTTTCTCCTGTCTTTTCATTCCTTATATTTTGTTTGAATGGTTCTTGATGTCTCATAGAGTCATTAGCTTCTATTTGCCCAATTCTAATATTTATCAAATTGCTTTGTCCAGTTTACTTTTGCATCTCCTTTTTGCATCTGTCCAATTATTCTTTTTAAGGAATTGTTTTCTCCAGTTAGTTTTTGTACTTCCTTTTCCATTTGTTCAATTTTTCTTTTTAAAGAGCTATTTTCTTCAGTGAATTCTTTTTCATACTTTTAAATCATCAGCCAGCTTTTCTTCTATTTCTCTTATTTGGCTTTTAAAATCCTTCTTCAGCTCTTTGAGTGCTCTTTGTGTTTGCAGCAAGTTTGTAGTCCCTTCTGAAGTTTCAGGTCGGAGTATAGTCTCAATGCTGACCTCTTTTGTCTTTGTGTTTTGATGTTTGTCCTCATAGAAAGATTCTATGGTCTTTTCTTTCCTGTTTTGCTTCTTACTCATGGTAATAACACTTTGTGTTTTGTGGTCTCTGGTTCTTTTAGCTAGAAGCTAAAGAACATGGTGTTGTGCTGGCTGGTATGAGAAAGGAGAGGCCAGGTGAAGTCTCTTTTTTTGTGTATTTCCCTGGATTAACCCTGGAGCTAGCTTGGTAAATGTTGGGGAGGAGTGATCTGGTCACAGGAGATCTCCTCAGCTGAGCTAGAGCAAAGGGAAGCTCAGAAGTTGGTGATCCTGGTCTTCCCATTTCCCCTGGAGTGCTTAGGCATGCCTGGGTTCCTGCTGTTGGTGGTTGCGAAGCTCTGCCCCTCTGGGGCTTTGGATCTCCTCCTACTTCACTGATGTGGGGCTATTTGGGACAGCTCTGGTCCTCCACCACAGCAAGAGAAAGCTTCACGTGCTATGAGACTGCTTCTTCTACCGATACCACTAATCCAGAATTTTTCTGGGGAAATATTTCTTTCAAGGTCAACAAACATTTGGATGGAGGGAAAGACACAGATAGTAATCATAACTATGAATGTGAATGGGATGAATTCTCCCATAAAATGGAGACAGATAGTAGAATAGATTAATAGAGAGAGCATTTACTGATTACTCTGCCATTTTGGCTCCCAGAAGTTCAAGTAGGTGACTTACAGACTTTTAATCTCTGGGTTAATAGTCTCAAGAGTTACTGCTGCAGATACCTGGGGCTCTGCAGCTCTCACTTGCTCACTTCCACTGGATTCCCCTCCTGGGCTGTTTTGCCTGAGATTTTGCCATGCTGCTGCTGCCTCAGAGTGCCTCAGGGCCTTCCTGCTCAGCCTTGCTGTGGTGCTGTGCTGTGTGCTCCTCCACCCCTGCAGAACACATCCTTCCCGTTGACCTTCCTGTCTGTTCTGGACTGTGAATCTACCACAGTCTCTCTCCTATTGGATTCTAACCCTCCAAAATTGGAT
The DNA here is from genome assembly GCA_028658325.1 of Potorous gilbertii. NCBI lineage: Eukaryota > Metazoa > Chordata > Mammalia > Diprotodontia > Potoroidae > Potorous > Potorous gilbertii. Next base: position 383,307,386 of record CM053771.1, read on the forward strand.
CAGATTCTCTTTAGAGGTATCTCAAGGAGTTCATTTAAGAGCTTAGGTAAGTAGTTACTCTCACTCAGCCATCTTGTCTCCATCCATCTTAATAAATACTGATTGACTGAGTGGTATTATCTACTTATCTATTATTTAATTCTTTAGAAAATTCAACTTTTCTCACTAAGGCTGGCAATGCAGTCCCCATTCTCAGGCCTAGTCTAATTACTTATTGGCATTACAGGTCAGACCTATTTCATTTCTAACCTGGACTGGTTGTCCCTTTTTAAACAGCCAAATGTAATGGCAAGTAAAATAGGATCTTTTGCTGTTTTTACTTTAGTATAATCAAAAAGTATGATGTCTCTATTTGAATATGATTAAAGAGGATGTTTTCCACCCATTATTGGGCCTGGAAAGATTTGTACGAAGAAGTCTTTTTTAAATGAGACATTGGTTCTCAAGGAACATGATGCCCCCCTGACTCTAAACAGTGTATAGACTCTGAGGTGTAGTTTTGTTTTGGGGCTTACTGACTGTGTTTGTTTGGCCAGATGAGGAGCCTGGGAAGCCACTAAAGGAGCCCTCCAGGTTTGAGAACCCAGATGTCATGCTTTCCTCTCTGCTAACTATGGTCAGACAATTGGAACTGTCTGTTGAATTCAGGCAGAGAAAGCCATATCTTTTGACTTCTAATTTCTCTGTGTTTTCTTTGAAGGTCAGGTTACTGAATTAGGTGAATGATATATATCCTTGGTTAAAGGAGTGATATGTGTGCTTGATTAAAAAGTCACCTTTTCTTTTATGAATGCAGATCTAAGAACCTGTGATAGCAGGTCCCCCTGTGTATGTTGGGATGCTTACTGATACATCAAATGAAATCATAATATAAACAAACCAAAGTCTTACCTGGTTCTTCTTCTGTTAGGGTTTAATCTTTGAAATTGGTTTCAATTTGTCCTTTACCTATCTTGCATTTCCATGGATTTTGCATGTCATTTACTCTTACAGGACTGTGAGATGTTTAAAGGTTGGAACTGTTTTCTATTCCTTTCTTTGTTGTCCCTATCACTTAACACAATATTAACATATAGCAGATACTTAAGGAATATTTAGTACCTTGACTTAATTTAAGATGCCTTCTTAGTAATTGCTTTTGATTTGAGTTAATTGTGTCAACTATTAAAGGGAAGCATACTGTTATGAGCTTGTGAAAGATAATCACAGGAATAGTAGGCACTTTAAGCCCCAAATTTGACAAATGTAAGCCATGAATTCGGAAGGTAGCACAGAAAGGGTACTAAAAATTTTGAAGTAACAGTGACTATAGTTGAAAATAAGCTAAAATTCCATATTTACCATTGAGAGGACTAGAGTAAGGAGAAATATCATGGTTCTTTCTGTTTAAATAAAGATATTTATGTATAAAGAATGCTATTTAAGAGAGCTACATGAAACTGACATGGGCAAGGAAATATCTATGGGTTGAAATATAATAAGTATAGTTTTGACTCTTCATAATCTTGTGGAAAAAATAACAAAATATTTAACTTGCTATCAAAAGAAGAAACCAGTCATTGAAGATGTCCAGTGCCAAAGAAACTGAATCTCAAATTGTGGATATGGCAATGGAAAAGGAAGAGGCAAAGAGGAAAATAATCAAAGAAGTCAATCTAATGATATTTCATCTGCCACTTGTAACATTGATACATATTCAGCAGTTTACTGCAGTTTTATAAACAGTAAATTACCTATTATATTTGCTTTGTTGAGTATACATTTTTTCCTCTCTGAGCTTTTGGGATGCAATTTGTAGCTTTTTTCCAATCTACTATATAGAATCATCAGATTTTCAGAAACAAATGATCCCAGTAATAGTTGAAAGCGATGGGATTTACATCTAGATTTGTGGTTATATGCCACATATTCTTGTGGTCTATATCCCACATGTTCTTAGGCTTTTGCTAGATGTGATTTTCTTTAAGCATATGTTTGACACAATTTGAATTTATAGACACAAAATTGTTTGTAATTAAATATTCAATAAAGTGCTAAGCATTTACTAGTAAAAAGAAAAAAAATGTTGGTGTTGAGGATAGAACTTTTAAAAAGAGAAAGAATGATGAGGAAAGTTTTAAAAGAAGGTGAAAAGAAAAAGAATGAAGAAGAATCCCCAAGCTTTTTCTCCTACTGGAATTTTTATCCTTAAAGTCTTATGTACAAGAATTTCACACAGATCCCAAGAAGCCAGTAATCCAAGAAAAATGGCCTATGAAATGAGAATGCATAATATCTCTAGTCTTTTAACATCTCCCAATACTAGTTTCACTTCTGATGGCTCCCCATCTCCAGGAGGAGGAATTAAGCAAAAAAGCAGAAGATAGTGACAGTGAACCTGAGGCACAGAAAAACATCAGGTTATAGGAATCTGGTTGGAAAAATGGTATTATAAGAACAAATTTGATATTGATGCAGTTGATGAGAAATTCTGTAATGAAGTTGTGCAGTCTCATGTCAAAGGACTGTGTTGGATTCTTTGATATTACTATCAGGGCTGTACTTTTTGGAGGTGGTATTATCCTTTCCATTATGCACCATTTGCTTCATTCTTTGCAGGTATTGCAGATATACCATTTAATTTTGAAAAGAGTGTATGCCTGGAAATATGTTGTCCTAATACCATTTGTTGATGAATATTGTCTGATCTTACGTGGACAGACATGTGCGTATGTGAAAGTAGACACACATGCTTACATTGTATATGTATACACATACTCATACATATAAACACCTGAGGCTATTTGGCACTGAGCAAATCTGTGTAGTTAATATATATATATATATGTATATATATATATACATATATATATATATATATATATATATATTATATATTCCCCCTATGTATTACCCCTTTCTCTCCTTTCTCTGGTCCTAGATATAAACATAATTGGTTTATCAAAGAGCCACTGAAAGCAAGAAAGCTTTTCAGGTCTCATATGGTACAGAGACAACCTGTCCTAACCCAGAATCACACAATTTATTTTAAAAAATAGCATGAGATGATCCTGTCATTCTTGAAAATCATTAATGCCAAGATATCGTTACAGAATGATACTATTCAAAACCACCATAGTTTTAAACTAGAAAAGTAAACTTACTTCTACTGAAGAATGACTAAATAAAATCCCTTATCATGTAGAAACTTGATGACCATATTCAGTTAAAAAAATCACATAATAAAAGAATCTTTTATGTTTTAAATATATAAATATAGGTTGAGAAAACACCAAGATTTTATTATTTATTTCTGCACAGTCTCCATTGCAGACATTCCTAACCTAATTAAAAACAAGATACTAGCACTGAAATTATTAGTAGAAAGGAATTCTAAGCAATGTAGGCAGACCTAACTCTTGGAACCGTATCCTGGCTGTTTGGATGATTCATTGAAATCATTTGGATGATTTCATTAAAAATCAGTGAATCAACCACCTACGTTCACACAAAGCAATCAATAAGAAATGAATTTACTTCACGTTTACTTAAGTAAAATTTTCAAATGTAGCAGGTAATTTCTAGTTAAATAATCTTGATTAATCAAAGGCAAGATTCAATCAGAGACACTTGATTGTCTAAAACAAAAATAGCAAAAGATGCTACTATGCTTGCCATTGCCATATTATATAAGGGATATGGTGACTAAATGTGCTTCATGTAAAGACTTAGATCAGTTAAGTTCAGATAGTCTTCATCATCTGTTTGTATACAATGTGACACATTCTTCAGGGACACCAGCTAAGAAACTTAAGGTATGACGGGTTGTAATCTTGTCAAGAGAGGGAGTTCTAACACAAAAAAAGTCATGAATACTTGAAGTATTGAAATAAGCAAATATGATTTCTGATGCTTATTACATATATGACTTTAAGCAAATCAATCAACTTCCATAGGCCTCAGTTTCTTCATCTCCAAAATGGAATGGTTGGGCTGTATGGTCTCTATGTAAAAGAGAAAAAATAAAAGAAGTGAAAGAAAAAATCGTGATGACAATAATGTTAGGTAACGTTAGTATCATTCTTTAAGGTTTGTAAAGTGCTTTACAGATATTATGTCACTTTATCCTCTCAACAACCCTGAGAAATAGGTTCTATTATCATTTACATTTTAAAGATGAAGATACTGAACACAGAGGGAGGTTAAGTAATTGGTCCAGGATCAAATCACTAGTAAATGTCTGAAGAAGGATTTGAACTTGGGTAGAAGTCAAGCACTCTCTATCCAGTGTACAAATGTACCTCCATTTTTCTATTCATTGTTTTAATTATCTTCTAATGCTTAAGTAGTTGTCTTCAAGAATATTATGCATGCTTCCTGAGTTTCACAGTTTACAAAGAAAAACAATAGTAGTCTTTATAAAATGTGACTAATTGTATATTTACTTTTAAGAAAGAAAGAGACTAAAAATACTAATGGCAACACTTCCTGTCTCCTATCCCCTTTCTATCTTTTATTTTAATAATAGAATCTGTCTGTCCTTGTTGTTGTTCATCAGCTTAATAGGCTGCTTGGTCGTCTTTTTATAAATGGAGCCATCCCACCTCAGATGGCTGAATGTGACCTATGCTGTCTAGTGCTTCCCAGTAATCAATACCAAAGGAGGAATTAGAGTAGTCACCAGAGAATGGTTGTCCTATTCATGACATAATAAATGAAGTAAAGATTTCAGTGGCATATCTGTTAAGCTTTTTCAGTGGAAGCTTATTCTACACTATCTACTTACTAAAAGAAGAATGAAGACAAAAAGGTGATTCAGTGTCTTCACAAGTTGCACTGGCCATTTTGACTCGTATGGAAATGAGATGAAAGAACTAAATGAACCAAAATAAGCCTGTTTCCAATTCCTTTGTAGATTCTCTTTGAAAGAAATATGCATTGCCCGTGAAAATATTAATGACAATAGTACACATTTATATGACATAAAATTTACAAAGTATTTTCCTCACAAAAGTTCTGTGAGATATGGAAATATTATCTCCATTTTATAAAGGAAAATTGCAGCTTAGGGTCATTAAGTGAATTACTCAGGGTCAAAAATCTAGTAAGGTAGTAAGCATGAAATCTCTCTTGAACTCAGATTTTTGAAATCATGAACTGTTCTGTGTAATGCATTAAGCTGGTTAAATAGACTAATTTATATTGAGTCAAATGTTAAGTCAATCAAAACTTTATTTTCACACTTGATCACTTAGTGATATTGGATAAATTAACTTAAGTAGGCAACTTCCAGTAACAAATACAATTAAACAAAATAATTACTGCCTCTGAATTTATGAAAAGACAGGGATAAAAGGAGGTATAAAATTCATTGTTCAAATCCCACACAAAGTATTTTAATAAAACAGATTTTTATAAATATAAGGTAATAGCAGATTTAACCAATTTTTTTTATTCAATGTCTTACACAAAACTATAAAATAACAATGTCCTGAAACTCAAATGATAGAATATCTGTGAACTGAAAATCTTTTTTTATTTTTACAAAATGAAGTGATTAAAAGTGTTTATCATTAACTACTGAATTTTTATATTCTCCAAATGCTTAAAAAAATCTTTATATTAATTGAATCTTCACTGGTCTACTCATCAGGCCTAATCACTTGCCTAAAGTATGAAAAGTTTTGATAAATTGAACTACTTATTCCTGGCAGTTTTGACCATATTTGTGCTGAATTTCTTTTGTGACAAAAATATGGTTCTACAGAAATAATATTTTCATCCACTTAAAGATAATTTAATATTTAAGGTGTAATGATATCCTTCTACACATTTTAATGTAATTATTTTTAACAGAACCTAAGTTCTCCAAAATTGTAGGTCATTAATCATGACAACTATCCCCAGAAAAATTGCAGAACAAATTGATTGTATGGTTGGTGAGCATACAGAAAATTGAAACGACTACTTGGAGTTAAAATAGGTTCACCATCATGATGAAATAATTCTAATGTCCTCCTTTAATTTTTATTTTAATAGGTCAGACAAATTCAGTAGATATAGTTTGAATTCATTTCAGTGAGGCATTTTTAAAAAACTCCTATCCCACAATATTCTTGCAGACTATATTGAAAAATGTGAGTTAGATAGCAGTGTAGTCAGGTGAACTTCTAGCTTTTGAGAAATCATGCCACCATAATTATATTAAATGCCCATAACATGTTTTAGAGCTAATGGATTCCATTCAGTTGATTCCATAAAGTAGTAAATGGATTAAACTGATTCTTATCTAGAGTTGCTTTTATGGCAATAATTTTTTTCATCTTCTGGCATAAGAATAAGTCAACATTGTGTCATACAGAGTGGAAATAATTGTTAATCAAACAGATAGGAAGAACAATGGATCAGAATAAGTGTAGATAGAAGAAATCCTTACTAAGGCATTAAAGATATGATTTACAAGATAGGAGAGAGAGGAATACTGTATAATTTTTTTAAAAAAATGAATGAATGAATGACTACTTTCATTTTTATATTTTTGCAGGATTTTAAAAAATAATTTTCATGTTATATATAAATTTATTTATTTTCAGTTTTCAACATCCACTTCCACACAATTTTGAATTTCAAATTTTCTCCCCATTTTCCCTTACCCCCTGTCCCAGGACAGCATGTATTCTGATTGCCCTTTCCTCCAATCTGCCCTCTCTTCTGTCACCCCTCCTCCCTTAACCCCATCCCTTCTATTTTCCTGTAGTGTAAAATAGATTTCTATACCTCATTGTTCATATATCTTATTCCCTAGTTGCATATAAAAACAACTTCTAACATTCATTTTGAAATGAGTTCCACATTATATACTTTCCCTCTTCTCCACCCTTCTATTATCCCCTCTGGTTTATCCCTTTCCTTTTTCTTTCCCGTAGGGTAAGATAAACTTTCATACCCAATTGAATATACATGTTATTCCCTCCTGAATCCAAATCCAATGAAAGAAAGGCTTATTCCCTCTCCCCTTTCCCTTCTTCCCCTCCATTGTAAAATCTTTTTGTGTCTTTTATGTGAGATCATTTACTACACTCTACCTCTCCCTTTCTCTTTCTCCTAGTACATTCCTCTCAACCTTTAATTTTCTTTTTTAGATATTATCCCCAATATTAACTCACCCTATACTTTCTTTCTCTATGTATATATGTATATGCACACACACACATATTCCCTCCAACTATGCTAATACTGAGAGAGGTTTCATGAGTTACAAATATCTTTCCGTGTAGAAATGGAAATAGTTCAGCTTTAGTAAGTCCTTTATGTTATGTTTCCTATTTATCTTTTCATGCTTCTCTTGATTCTTAAGTTTGAAAGTCAAATTTCCTATTCAGCTCTGGTCTTTTAAACAAGAATCTTGGAAGCCCTCTATTTCATTGAAGTTCATTTTTTTTTCTCATGAAGTATTATACTCAGTTTTCCTGGGTAGGGGATTCTTAGTTTTAATCCTATCTCCTTTTTCTTTAATAGTTTGTTTCGGTTTTCTACAATTACTTCCATATATCTTAGACTTTTCCCCCTCCCTCCTCTTTCCTCCTTCCTTTCTCCCTTCCTCCCCAAGATGGCATGCAATCTTATAGAGGTTCTACACATACATTCTTACTAAATACATTTACATCTTAGTCATATTGCTTAATAGAATTAAAATGAATAGGTGAAACCATGGAAAACAAATCATAACACAAGAGAAAATGGTCTACTTCATTATGCCATCCAGTTTCATAGTTCTTTCTCTGGATGTGGAAGGCAGTTTGCTTCAAGAGTTCATTGAGAAGTTTTTAGGTCCTTGCATTTCTGTGAAGGACTAAGTCTACCAGAAAAATTCTTTGGACACTGTGGTTATTGCTCTGTACAAAGTTCTCCTGGTTCTGCTCCTTTCATTCAACATCAGTTCATATAAGTCCTTCCAAGCCTCTCTGAAGTCTTCCTGCTCTTCATTTCTTATAACACAATGGTATTCCATTACATTCACATAACACAACTTGTTCAGCCATTCCCCAATTGATGGACATCCCATTGATTTCCAGTTCTTGACCACCATAAAGAGAACTGTTATAAATATTTTTGTACATGTGGGACCCTTTCCCATTTTTATGAACTCTTTGGGATACAGTCCTAGAAGTAATATTCCTGGGTACCCTTTGGGGTATGCGCATGGTTTTAGACCTTTGGGTGTAGTTCCAAACTGGCCTCCAGAATGGTTGAAATCCTATCTTCTTTGACCTCCAGAATATCCTATTCCAAGCCATCTGATCTCTTAGTATGGAAACTGCTAAATCTTGTGTTATCCTGATTGTATTTCCACAATAATTGAATTGTATCTTTCTGACTGCTTGTAATATTTTCTCCTTGACTTGAGAACTCTGGAATTTGACTACAATATTCCTTGGAGTTTTCCTTCTGGGATCTCTTTTAGGAGGTGATTGGTGGATTCTTTCCATTTCTATTTTGCCCTCTGATTCTAGAATATCAGAGCAGTTTTCCTTAATACTTTCTTCAAAGGTGAGGTCTAGACTCTTTTTTTCTTGATCATGCCTTCTAGGTAGTCCAATAATTTTTAAATTATCTCTCCTGGATCCATTTTCCAGGTCAGTTGTTTTACCAATGAGATATTTTATGTTATCTTTCATTTTTTTTCATTCTCTTGGTTTTGTTTTATAATTTCTTGGTTTCTCATAAAGTCATTAGCTTTCATTTGTTCTTTTCTAATTTTTAAAGAATTATTTTCTTCAGTGAGATTTTGGACCTCTTTTTCTATTTGGCCCATTCTGCTTTTAAGGCATTCTTTTCCTCTGTGGAATTTTGAACCTCTTTTGCTATTTGGGTTAATTCACTTTTAAAGCTGTTGCTTTGTTCAGCATTTTTTTTGGCTTTCCTTTAGTAGGCTGTTGACTTGATTTTCATGATTTTCTTGCATCACTCTCATTTCTCTTTCCATTGTTTTTCTCTACTTTTCTTTCTTGATTTTCAAAATCTTTTTGAGTTCCTTTATGGCCTGAGACAAATTAATATTTTCTTGAAGACTTTGGATGCACACATTTTGGCTTTGTTGTCTTATTTTGGCTGTATGTTTTGATCTTCCTCATCATCAATGACATAAGAAAATACCTTTTCAGTGAGAAAATAAGAATCTATAATTTGCTTCTTTTCTCCCCATTTGCTCATTTCCCCAGCCAATTACTTGACTTTTGAGCTTTGTTAAGTGGAGGGCTCCAAGAAATAGCCTTTGCTTCAGCAGTGGTTGCAGTCACCCTGGGGCTGTGACCTGGACTAGGTTAACCTCTCATCCAAATGAGAGACCCTTTCCACTGACATTTTCAAATCTCTTTAGCATTTGTGGGTTGAGAAGTTAGAAATCTACAACAGCTGCCAGTGATTCAGTCCCCTAAGGCCTGTTTCCACTCTGTGCTGGAGTGTCACATGCTGAAATGTGCTGTGCTCTCAACTTGGTGCAATAGACCCTTCCTGTTTACCTTCCAGATTGTCTGGGGCTGGGCATTTCCTTGAGTCTCTCATTTTGTGGCTTCTGCTGCTCTAGAATTTCTTTAGAGTAATTTTTTACAGTTTTTTTGAGTGATTTGAGGGGAGAGCTATAGCAGATCTCTGCTTCTACTCTGCTATCTTGGCTTTGCCACTCCCATCACTTTCTTTTTAAAAGAGAGGATATCAAGGTAATTTTTTTCTTGTTCATTTCATTTAATTTGAAATTAATTTATACATGCATTGAATTAATCTTTGACAAATTTATGCAATAGTCACAACCCTGCTTTCTCAAATGATTTCATATAGTAGACAATATACTAAATTTTGTTTATACAAAAAATTGGTTACTAAATTTAATAAAATCTATAAATCCTATATCTCAATGTTTGTTATAATCTAATTATTAAAATTTTCACTCAGTTGAGGACATATTCCAATAACATATTATTCATGGAAATGTTAAAAAATGCACCCAAGATTCTCTGATTAATGGAAACAATACTTTTGTCAACAGCAATTTATAACTATAAAGTTTAATATAAAAGATGAAACATATGTACTCTCATAGAGAGTATCCTGCATATAATCCAAATACAAGAATAGTTAACTATATGAGGAAATTTTCAGAATTTTCCTGCTGACAAAGAGTATAATGCTGATTATATGAAGCCTGAAGATATTGAAGGGCCTCCTCAAAAGAAGAATCACTTAAGAAGAGATTGGCCTAACCATTCATATTGGAAAAAATGCTTAAGAATTAATATTTCCCAAACTATGACACACACATGAATGGGAAATTCGTATATACATCTGGGACAGACACTGCAGATAGACTATGAAATTAGATCACATTTTTAGTGATTCCAAATTATTCCTTGATCCCCCAACTCTTCTCTTTAATATTATTATTATTTAACTGATGCTATAGTTTGTACAACAGCACTATCTCTGAAGAATTAAAGCAATAGTTGATCCAGAAGGCCATACAGAAATGTCATAGTTATACAAACCGAAAGTATGTAGTCAGTGATAACTTGTGCATAAGAAATGGTGTAAACAATATAATTCAGAAAATATATAGGGAAGGAGGTACACCACATGTCATGGGTAGAGGAAAAACATTCTGAATGATTCACTGCTATCCATAGGATTTTAAAAGAACTTGAGTAAAGCCTGTAGAGCATTATGTCAACCCCCTTTAAATAAATTTTGGGAGAAGTAGAACTGAATCGCACAGCAAAGCATGATATGAATAGGTGTTCTGTTACAGCAGATATGTCTCCATTGATCCATTGTGATCCATTATATGTTAAAAATCTGTTACTCTTGAGGGAGGCATCTAAAAGAAATTATTGTCTTTTACCCTTTTATTTTGGCATTTATTTTTCATGGTATGGAATGAAACACATACACATGCACACACACACACACACACACACACACACACACACACACACACACACACCACACCCCAAATTTGGGAGGCTTAATACTTCAACAATGGAAAAGGGATTTAAAATTATCATTAAAAGACTATGATGATGAAACCAAAACAATAACATGACATTTAATTTGAATTTACTTTAATTACATAAGAATAAAATGGGGAAATTTATTTTGATAATAATTCATACGAAAAGTGTCAGGAGATCAACATCACCCAAATGAAGAATGAATTTGTTCCATCCCTAAGGAGGTATGTGATAGTGGCAAATGGGTCATATCTAGAGTGAAGAAGTAGGTTCAAATGAAGTCTTAGACACTTAGCAGTTGTGTAATCTTGATTGAGATGTTTCACTTATTGGAGTGTCAGTTTCCTTATCCATAAAATGAGAATTATCATGCTGGCATTATGTAACTCACATGTTTGCGTATTTGTTTGGGGTGGGAGGTTGAGGAAAGTTTGCACATGAAAAGTAAAATAACTATGGATTATTATGCAATTCTAATTTCACATTTACATTATTAGGTTGAATTTATTTGGTCCAGAATAAAAAGAGTTTTCCTATTGTTTTCCTCATAGATCAGACCATACCTTGATCATTGTATTTGAGTGTGGGTACATTAATAACCTAGGGAATATTTAAAGAACAAAAGCCAGGATGAACAATGGACCCTGGTAAATAGTCATGTCATTTCAGCAAAAGTTAAATGGATTGAGGAGAAGAGCAGGTCTAATCAGAACAGGATAGCTGTGCTAAAATATTCCATGTGTTATGCAGATAGAGAGAATTCTTTTTCTATGTTGTCTCAGAATTCAGAACTAAGAACAATGGATGGTAGCAATAGGAAGGTTGATTTAAGTGTACTTGAAGGAAGAAATTCTTACCAAATGTCTCATGTACAATATACTATTCAGAAATAATGAATTCCTCATCAGTGGTAATGTTTATAAAAAGAGTGAGGTATCATTTATGAATGAGATTATGGTAATATCTTCATTGGGCTTCAAGTATTGATCTAATTGTTCTCTAAGTTTGTTTCCAACTCTATGAGTGTGTGATTCAGCCTTTACAATGCATTGTGACTTTGTCAATTATATTTTGTAACTTGTGCTACACTGTAGTCTTTCAAGTACATCCCTGGGAAGAACACTACCAAGGTAAGTGAACTTGTCCACAGCATTGAAAACGTCTCCATTTACTGCAATCTATGGTTCCATATATGGATGGTATGGTCGTGGCTGATGGAGCACCTGTGTTTTCTTGGTGTTAAGGCTAGGCCAAAATTAGCACAGGCAGCTTTGAATTGATCGATATTTTGCTGTATCTTAGCTTCAAAGGCTGCATTGGGTGCATAATCATCTACAAACAGAAAATCATGTACCAATATTCTCTCCACTTTGGTCTTGGCTTGTAGCCTTTTCAAGTTGAAAAATTCACTATCAGTATGGTAGCAGGCCTTGATGCCATGTACATCCTCAATGAAAACATCTGACAACATCTCCAGAAACATCAGGCTAAAAAGCATGCTGCTAAGTACACAGTCTTGTTTCATTCCATTGGTGACTGGGAAAGCATGGGAGTATTATCTATTATTTACAAGCCAGACAAACATGCCATCATGAAATTGAAACACAATGCTGATGAACTTCTCTCAGCAACCAAATCTTGGCATAATTTTTCATAAACACTCATGACTAACGCTATCAAAGGCCTCATTCAGATCTACAAACTTTGAGTACAGACCTTTATTCTGCTCCTCGCATTTTTCCTGGAATTGTCAGGCAGCAAATACTATAATGACTGTTACTCAGTCCTTTTTTGAAGCCACATTAGCTCTCAGGTAGATAACCATCTCCCAAATGAAGGATCAGCCTATTAAGGATGATTCTGGCAAGAATCTTGCCAGTGATTGTGATGGCATTCAAATTAGGATCTTTTGCTGTTTTTGTTTTAGTAAAATTGTCTCTGATTGAATAATGTGATTAAAGAAGATCTTTCCCATCAATTGATAGGCCTGCTCATTTTGGGAAGCTTGATTAGGGGAGTTATTTTGTAGGAGGTCCCAAGTACTTTTTGTTTTTCTCTATTGAGGCACTGGATCAGTGGGTTATACTTGCTGGCTCTAAAACATGTGTAAATACTCTGAGGGTGAGGTTTTACATTGAGACTTAGTAAGAAGGTTTGAATGCCAGATGAAGACTCTGGGAAGCCATTTTAAGGATCCCTTCAGTTTTGAAAACTCAGATGTCAGTGCTTAATTCTCTGGTAACTATGATCAGACAGTTGGAGTCCAACTGTCTGTTGAATTCAGGCAGAAGAACTCATGTCCATTGACCTTTTGATTTCTCTGTATTTTCTTTGAACTTCTGGGTGCTGACTCCCCTGATTTAGGTGAATGATATATATACTTGGTTAAAGGAACAATACATGTGCTTGATCAAAATCATTGTTAATCCCTCAGAAGGTATCTTTCCTTTTATGAATACAGATCTAAGAACCTGTGATAGCAGGCCCCCCTGTGGGATACTTACTATTACAGTAGTGACTAAGAGAGAGACCCCTCTGTGACTGTCACAGGACAATCTCTTTCCTTTACCTTTACCTTCATATAAATGGACAATGGATCAAGTTTAGAAACGCACAATTTTATGCTCTGTATGAAGGCAGATGAAATTCAGTTTTATGCTGTTTGTAACAATCCAAAGCATTTTTACAATGCCCTGAAGGGTATTTATGTTCCAAAGACCTATGGTGCATCTCAACTACTCAGTGCTGATGGAGTCACAATGGTTTAGTGATAAGGGCATGATCTTAGAGAGATGGGCTGAAGACTCCCATAGTATTCTCAACAGACCATCATCAATCAATACTGAATCCATTGACATCAGGTTGAAGTATAGCCCTCACCAGATGAAGTTCCAACTGAAGAAGAGGTTTTGAATGCCATTAGGCTCCTTTCATGTGGCAAAGCACCTGGTGCTGATTCTATATAGCTGAGATTCACAAGATAGGGTGTCCATTGCTCATACAAAAGCTGACTAAAATTTTCCAGGTCATATGGCAAGAGGAACCTATCCCCCTAGTACACTACAAGACCCAAAAAAGAGAAGAAGGAATTCCTTCTCAAGGAGTTAATATGTTTTCATTTTTCTTCTAAAGAAGAATCCAAATCATTCCTTCTCATCACTTAAGCAGACACCAACTACTTGAGGCCCTTATTACCTTTTGCCTTCTGATTGGATTCCTTGCCTCAAGAGTTTTCCTACTCTAAACCTTCCTCTGTTCAGTTGCTGAAGTGATCTTTTCAAAGCATAGATCTGCCTATGTCATACCTCTTTTAAATGAAATCCAAAAGCTTTATTTCTTCTATTTTCAATTGAAACTCTTCAGAACCTGATTCTTTCCACTGTTTTCAATCTTTAACACATTGTAATTAGGTTTTGTTCATTTATATTCAGTTGTGTAGAGTTCTTTTGACCACATTTGGGGTTTTCTTGACCAAGATGTTAGAGTGGCTTGCCATTTTCTTCTCCATTTGCATAATTGCAGTTTATACTATAATGAAAATATTTTTAAATGGATAATTTTGATGAAATTTACAAAGTAATGAAGAATGAAATGAGTAGAACTAGAATAATTTATACAGTAACATCAACAATATACAAACAACTTTGAAAACTTTATGAACTATGATCAATAAAATATCCATTCACGATTCAAGAGGACCAGTAATGTAAAAAATTGCCCACTTCTTAACAAAGAGGAGATGGATTTAAGGTGAAGAATGAGACACGTATTTTTGCATACAACCAATGAAGTAATGTCTTTTGCTTGACTTTGCATATTTGTTACAAGAAATTTGTTTTTCTCATTTTTCTACAATGAGTTGAAGGGGTGGAGAGAGAGAAAATAGATTTCTCTTAAAAAAAAATTTTCAAATATAGATGAGGGTTGCTACAGATGTGGAATGCTTGTTTTTGTTTCAATGTACTGTTAATTTTGCTTACTTTGTTACAAGAGAGCTCTTTCAGAGTATAGGTAAACTGAAAATGCTTGTAATATGAAAATAATATGTAAAAAGCCTTAAAACACACACATTACCTCCTCCACACTAGCTTACTCAGCATTGGTTCCTCAGAAACAAAGTGTCTTTTTTCCATGTCATGCATATACAAATGTGTGTATATATGTGCGTGTACACACACACATGCACAGATACACACACATTTTCCAATATTAGAATTTGAGCTTCCTGAGACAGAGATTGCTTTTAAAATATTTTTTCTTAGTATTCCCAGAGCTCATATGAGTAAATAATTAAATGTTTGTTGATGTATCAATTAATTGACCACTTCTTCTCTTATACATAAACTAAATTAATTATTAACTTCAGAACGTTATCTGAAAATGCTTTGCTCTAAAATCTATAGAAGGCTTCGGTTTCTTGAAAAGTTATGGAGTAATTTTAGGAAGCAGAGTTCAGCAAACACATTTTAGCATGAAAACTATGACCAAAATAAAGACAACTCAAAAAGCTGTCAAAATTAGAAATTATTTTCTATGGAGTGTTTTCTCCAAAATATTTACTGCAAAATACCCACAATCTATTGCAAAATTTCTGAGCTCTGGATGTGCATTAATATCAACTTGATAAAAGATGAGGAGTCTAATGGTAGTATTTTCAAAAATCTACAGGAAAATTAAGATAACTTCTCAGACAGAACATTATCTAAAATTAAGTCAGAAACTCTTCTGTGACCACAGCAGATTAACTTTTCTCTACAATAATATGCTCCTTTGCTTTATGTCTTCTCTCTCATTATGAGAAAAAGATGATTTTTTCTATATAAAGAAAAATATAGTACTCATTAAAGCATGCTTGCATCCACATGTACATATATGTACATACATGCATATTATGGTAACAATATTCTTCCCATCCCAGTTGTTTTGAGGGAGAGGTTGTTGTAGGCAAAAGGAAAATAGGCTTTGTAATAAAACAACCTAGCTGCAGTTGTTCCAGATTCACAGTCTCTGATCTAATGATCCAACAGAGCTGTGATACCAACAATGTGGATGTTCCCTCCAGCAATGAAAATGATAGCCCATCCATGACAGCTCCTTCTGTGAGATTATTTTCTATATCCTTCCATAAAACTGCCACAAAGTGTTAACACCTTTGAAACTTTTTCTTATTCTTTTGATATTGCATCATATGATTTTTTATATTGATAAGTATGTTGATATTATATTATCCTCATTTTACATTTGAGACAACAGAGGCAAATGGAGCTTAACTGACTTGCTTAGTGTCACTCATCCTGAAAGTATCTGAGTACAGATTTGAATTTAGTGCCTGAACTTCATTCCTGGACCTTCTACTGCATTTCTAATGAATTCAAGCAATGTTTATCGAGCAATACAGGTATGGACTGGTAAATTTTCAAGAAGGAGAATGTAGGCACATAATTTTAAGTTTTATCTTCATTATTAACTCTTTCTAAAGTCTAAACAAAACAATAAGCAAGCTTTGATTTGAAGCATCTGTTGATTTTTGATATGTAAATAAATACACAGAAAATTTAATAGACTCTGCAAACTTGTTTAACCTGACTCAAGCACATCCCTGAATATAGCTAGCATAACACAAATGTCATGAGTCTATCACTACAAAGGAATTTATTAAAGTTATGAACTAAAGAAGTTGGTTAAATACCTAAAAACAAGTCAGAATGCAAAACCTGAATTTGTCCATTGTTCATGCCCATCTCACTAAATTACTTTCCTTCCATTTCTGGAGAAAAAACCCAGCATACCTAAACCAGAATTCCTACTCATCTGTAGCTGAATTTATATGCAGCCATGAAGGGCAAAATTACCTCTCCTTATTGTTTCAATTTTTTCCTGAACATAGGCAGGGCAACCAAGACAGCCCTGAGCAAAATTCAGAAGTAAATGAAATTTTTCCTTGTCCCCTCTAATCTTCATTTTCTGTGAACTTCTAATTCTCTCCTTCCTTTTAGTGGTGGCACCCACATTAGAAATAATGGAAACCAGTGCTGGCAACGTTAGTGAGAAAGTGGATGAAACAGTCAGTAACTAAAATCTCACTATCAGATAACCCTGGGTATGTTGAGGAGATGACAAGCCTGGGAAGTACAGGGCACCTCAGAGGAGGAGCAACTCTGAAAGACAAGACAAGTGGAAGTGTGGGGGTGGCATTGAGGGAAGAGTAGAAAATGGACCTTTTTTTCTCATAGAATTTCAGTTAGAAGGAAATTCAACAAACATTTATTTAGTCCAATTCATTCCTGAACAAGAATCCCCTTGATAATATACCAGTCAAGTGGTCAATCATCTAACCTATGCTTGAAAATTTCCAGTGAGGGGGAACCTATGCCTTCCAGAGGCAGCCCTTTTCACTTTGGGGGGATAGTTGCAATTGTTAGGAAGCTTGTCCTTGACATCAAATCAAAAGTTGCCTAAACTTCTACCTGTGGCTCCTGATTCTCTATTACCTATTCTAATACCTTCAATTTCTTTTTCTTCTCTTATTGCATTACTTAAGCTAGCACAATATCTCAAAATTTTGTATCTATATTCATTAGATAAATTGTTCAACAATTTTATGTTTTGGCTCTTCTTGATTTAGGGATGAGCACCATATTTATATCATCAAAAGAATTTAGTAGGACTTATTCTTTACCCATTTTCCCAAATAGCCCATACAGTATTAGAATTAGTTCTTTAAATATTTGATAGAATTCACTTGTAAATTAATCTGACTTTGGAGATTTCTTTTCCTAGGTAGTTCATTGATGGCTTGTTCAATTTCTTTTTCTGAAATGGGGCTATTTAAGTATTTTCTTTTATGTTAATCAGGGCAATTAATATTTTTATAAATATCCATTTCACTAAGATGGTCAAATTTATTGGCATACATTTGGGCAAAATACCTCTAATTATTGTTTTCATTTCCTATTCATTGATGGTCACTTCACCCTTTTCATTTTTGATACTGGTAATTTGGTTTTCTTCTTTCTTTTTTAAAACAAATTAATCAAAGGTTTATATATTTTATTATTTGTCTTATAAAGCTATTAGTTTTATTCAGTAGTTTCCTGAATTTCAATTTCATTAATCTCCTTTGGTTTTTAGATTCTCTAATTTGGTATTAATTGAAGATTTTTAATTTGTTCTTTTTTTTTCTAGTTGCATGCCCAATTCAGTGGTCTCTTCTTTCTCTATTTTATTTGTGTAAGCATTAAGTGATGTAAAGCTTCCTGTAAGAACTTCTTTCTCCTCAGCTCATAACTTTTGGGATGTTGTCTCATTGTTGTCATTCTCTTGGATGAAGTGATTGATTGTTTCTATGATTTGTTGTTTGATCCACTCATTCTTTAGGATTAGATTATTTCGTTTCCAATTAATTTTTAGTCTATCTTTCCATGGCTTCATTACATGTAATTTTTATTGCATCATGAAATGAAAAGGAGACTTTTAACATTTCTGCCTACATGGTCAATTTTGTGTAGGTGCCATGGACCACTGAGGAACATATATTCCTTTTTACCTCATTCATTTTTCTCCGGAGGTCTACTGTACTGAACTTTCCTAAAATTCTATTCACTCCTTTAACTTTTTTCTTGTTTATTTTGTGGTACTTATAGAGGGAGGTCGAGGTCCCCTACTAGTATAGCTTTCCTGTCTATTTCTTGATGTAACTCCCTTAACTTCTCCTCTAAGAATCTGGATGCTATACGGTTTAGTTAACATACATTTGGTAAAATATTACATCATTGTCCATGGTACCTTTTAGCAGAATGTAATTTCTTTCCTTTTCTCTTTTAATTGAATCTATTTTTGCTTTTTCTTTGAGATCAGGATTGCTATCCCTGCTCTTTATACTTCAGTTGAAGCATAACATATTTGTCTCTAGTCTTCTACCTTTACTCTTTATGTATCCCTGTACTTCAAATGGATTTCATGTAAGCAATATATTGTAGGATTATCCCGTTTAATCCACTCTGCCATCCCCTTCCATTTTATAGGAGAGTTCATTTCATTCACATTAACAGTTATGGTTATTATCTGTGTTCTTCTCTCCATTCTTCCACAACCCCAATTTGTGTTGTTCTCTCTCTTTTCTCCCTTTCACTCCTCACTAGAGTTTTGCTTTCAACCATCACCTCCCTCAATCTGACCTCCCTTCTATCAGAACCTTCCCTTTTCTTTCACCTTTCTCCTCCCTACCTCCTAAAGGGTAAGTTAGATTTCTATACCTAATTGAGTATGTCATTTTCTCTTTGAGTCAAATCTGATGAGACTAAAGTTCAAACAGTGCTCATCTCCTTCCTTTCTTTCCCTCTATTTTATTAGATTATTGTACTGCTTTATGTGATAAAATTTACCCTTTTCTGCCTTCTCATTTTCTTTTTTCCCAGTACAATCCCTTGTCACCATTTCGTTAGATTTTTTATCATCAGATCAAAGTCAACCTATATCCATAACAATATCTATGTATAACTCTTCTAAATGTTAGAATAAAGATATAGTTCTCAAGAGTTATAAGTACAATTTTCCCATGTAGGAAGTTAAACAGTTTGCCTTTGTTGAATAACATGTTTCTTTCTTTCCTGTTTATGTTTCTAGGCCTCTTTTGAGTATTCTATTTGAATGTCAAATTTTCTGTTGAGCTCAGGTCTTTTCATCTTTATCAGTATTTTCTATTTGACCTGACAATTCCAGGAACTGGCTAAAATATTCCTTGGCATTTTCATTTTGGAATATCTTTCAGGTTTCTGAAATGTATGTATGTGGCTGATGCATGGGGATTCTTTCAATGATTATTTTCCCTTCTAGGGCTAGGCCCTCAGGACAGTTTTCCTTGCTAATTTCTTGAAATATGCTGTTCAGGCTCTTTTTTGGATCATGGCTTTCAGCAGACCAATAATTCTTAAATTCTCTTTCCTGGAACCACTTTCTAGGTCAATTGTTTTTCCAATGAGGTATTTTATATTTTCTTCCATTTTTTCATTGTTTTAATTTTGAGTGGTTCTTGATATTTTAGAATCATTAGTTTCCACTTTCCCAATTCTAATTTTTAATGAATTGTTTTCTTCAGTTAGCTTTTGTACCTCATTTTCCATTTGACATGACTCCTAATCCTCATTCAGAAAACAACATCCCCTTGGTCTTCCAACTCCATCTCTTAGAATGAAAGAATAAGTCAGAGATAGGCCTTGTCCTGGAAACATCACAGTTTTGGAGAGACAAAGTCTTTGGTTTGTAGCATCTTCTGAATACTCCCCAGTTTAACAACATACTGCATAAAATGGAACACCTATAACAAGGAACAACAGTTCATAAATGATTTGACCGTGACAGATTGTGAAATTATCACCTAATTTCAGGATGCCTTCCCACTTTTAATATCTATTAATTTTAAATCAGTTCTCAGACTCTTTGAAGTATCTGTGGCATTTTACAGCACTAAATATCCACTCATTTGATATACTTTCTCCTATAGTGCCTTCTGATAATACACATTCTGTCAATCATCAAGGAAGAAGATAAGCATTTATTTAGCGTCTACTATGTGCAAGGCAGTTTACAAATGTTATCTAATTTAACTCTCACTCACAACCCTGAAAGTTAAGTGTCATTATAACCCCAATTTTATAGTTGAGGAAACTGAGGCAGACAGAGTTTAAATGATCTGCCTACAGCCACACAGTGTCTAAGGCTAATTTTGAATTCAGATCTTCCTGACTGCAGGCATATTATTCTATCCATTTTGTCATCTAGTTGTCTTATTCACTGCTTATTAAACATCTACTTGTATGTCAAGTTTGTATGTCAAGCACAAGTAAAGATACAAAGAATGAAATAATCCCTTATATTTCTGCCCCTGCATCTCTAACCACTCCTACACTCTTTTGTTCAGGTCTCCTGATTTTCCCTGTAGAAAATGTAATTTTCTTGAGGGTAAAGATTTTCATTTTAGTCTTTGTCTTCAATACATATACCACTGCACTCAAATATTATTGAAATGAATACTCAACTTTTGAATGTTATTATTCAGACAGGTTCTATTCTCTTTTGTCTCTAAATTTCATCCCTTAGCATTCACAACTACTTTCACAGTTGTATATAACACTTTAAGCAGATAACTCAGAAGTATGTATCACTGTTCCCTCACCCTCAGAATCTATATTTGTCTTTACTGTTGTCTAATAATCCCCTACTGTTGAACAGGTACCTGAAGCATCACAGAATCTTAGTTCCTTTGAGTTGGAAAGGACATCAGAGTCTAACTCATCAAACCTACATTTTACCAAGAATTCTGTCTACAATATCCCCAATACATGGTCATCCTTGTCCAAAATGAAACTTATTATATTTACCTACAAATTATCAGGTCCATTTTCCCATTTGTCTATTTAGGTAGATGACTCCATAATCCTCCAATGCATGAAATTTTGGTGTTATCTTTGATAGTTCCCCTCTTGCCAATTGTTAGGATGAATTCTTTTGAATGGTTGTGAAGTTTAGTAGTCCTTGTAATGTTCTAGGGGCTTGACTCAGCCATCACAATGTCATCTGCAAATAGAATCTGTAGGGAATATTTTCCATTTGGACTCTGCACTGAACATTCTCCATGACATATCTTGTTGCTTTATGTCTCATTGCATATTAATAATTAGGACACCATAAGTTATCTATTTTAAATATATCAGGTAAACTTGTAGGATATTAATATAGAATAGGAGTCACCTTATTGGAAGAGAGTCTCTAGGATTTCTTTTTTGTGCTACCAATTTGTATGCTTTTAAAAAATAGTTATCTAAGAAACAATGGGATCTTGTATGCTCTACAACTTTGTCTATTATGTCACTTTGAAAATGTAGTGTGATAATAACATCGTTTCAAAAGCCATCTTTTCTTTCTTCATATTTTCATTAAAGTTAGCTAGGTGGAACATTAGATGGAGTGTGAGGCCTTAAATCAGAAAGACCTCTGAGTTCAAATCCAGCTTCAGACACTAATTAGCTATAACTCTGGGCAAATCTTAACCTCTGTCTGCCTCCTTTTCCTCAACTATGAAATTGGGATAAATAGAACTATCCTAACACGTTGTTATGGCAATAAAATGAAATATTTGCAAGCACTAAGATTTATTTTCCCCTAATGCTGCCATACAAAGAAATTTGACTGCATTACTTTCCTCTGGATCTATGGGCATGTGGTTAATGATCTAAATCTTTGGTACTAATTCATCTAGTTTGGACTGCTATTTTTTATGTTACATGAAAGACTAATTCCCATGTTGTGGAAAGTTTATTAATGTTCTTTACACATTCAAAGAAAGAAGAGTATGGTGTGTAAAAATAAAAATGAGTCCATAAATGAAGTAAATGAGAGAGAAACCCATATATTTATTTAAGCATTTGGACTATACTTTGAATGGTTTCTTTTACCTTTGTTGAAATCCCAGGCAATCATAATAATAATAGAATTTATATACATATATATATATATATATATATATATATATATATATATATTATTAACTTTCAGTGTGCTATGGTTCTTTGAGGAATATTCCCATACCCTCCATTTTTTTTTACTTATATTTCAAACTAGCAGGATTCATATGTACTTTCTGTATATTTCTTTTCTCTAAGATTATACTAGGATGTCAAAAAAAGAAAAAGTCAATCTAATAGTTGAGTATGTTTCATATTTAATTTTTGAACTTAGTGAGTAGTTACTGTATAATCAAACTTTACATTTAAATGTCCTTGGCTCAAGTGAGAGTTTCATGCTGAAGAGTAATAAAGGAGGAGATAGGGCCTTTTCATAATAGAAGAGATTGTAAAAGAAAGGAAATTACATGATACATTTAAAAGGAAGAAATGAAAGAACTTGGTGACCAAATTAATAGAAAAAGATCACAGAATCATCCAAACCTCCATCATTTTTAAAAAGGAAAAAACTCACACCCAAATATGTTGGCTCACCCAAGGTTGAACAATGCTAGACCTGGCATGTGAACCATCTTTATCCAAATCAATCATGTTCCATTGTACCATGCTAAGTAAAAGACAAAGTTAGATAGGAGAGCAAAATTTGAAAATGGATGATATCATCCTCTGCCAAAAAAATTTATTGATTTATTTGCTTTCAGTTTTCAACAATCACCTCCATAAGTTTCAAATTTTCTCTCTCACTCCACAAGGTGGCATGCAAATCCTATATGGGCTCTCCACATACATTCCTATTAAACACATTTTCACATTTGTCACATTGCATGAAGAATTAAAATGAATGAGACAAACAAAATAAAACAAAAGAGAAAATAGTCTGCTACTCTCTGTGTTCTCAGGCCATATTTTCTTCTCTGGATGTGGATGGCATTTTGCTTCATGAGTCCTTTGGAAATATTTTAGGTCCTTGCATTGATGTGACAAGCCAAGTCTATCAAAAACAGTTTTTGTACACTGTGGCTGGTACCATTCCACTCACTTCACTCAGCATCAGTATATACAGTATATATGTGTTTCCAGGTTTTTCTGAAGTCTATCTGTTTGTCATATTTTATAACACAATAATATTCCATTACATTTGTATGACAACTTGTTTAGCCATTTCCCAATTGATGGACATCCTCCTGTTTTCTAGTTCTTGCCCACCACAGAAAGAGCTTCTATGAGTATTTTTGTACATGTTGGTCCTTTCCCAATTTTTATGATCTCCTTGGGATACAACCCTATAAATGTTATTGCTGGGTCAAAAGTATACACATTTTTACAGACTTTTGGACATAGTTCCAAATTGCTCTCCAGAGTGTTTGGATTAACTCACAGCTCCACTAACAGTGCCTTAATGTTCCAACTCTCCCATATCTTCTCTGACATTTATCATTTTCCTGTTTTGTCATGTTAGGAGACCTGATAGGTGTGATGTCGTACTTCAGAGTTGTTTTGATTTGCATCTCCCTATGAATAGTGATTTAGAACAAATAATGGACATTGTTGTCTCAGCCAATTTGAGTACTGTGGAAATACGATCAGGATAACACAGGATCTGGCAGCTTCAACATTAAGTGTTCCAAGGGCTTGGAGTGAGATATTTCAGAAGTTAAAGGAACTGGGATTGAAACCAAGAATCACCTACCCAGCAAATCTGAATATAATACTTCAAGGGAAAAAATGGTCATTCAGTGATATAGTCTAAGTTCAAGATTTCATGTTGAGGAAAAGACCAGATCTATATTTAAAAATTTGACTTCCCAAGACAAGAATAAAGAGAAGCATGAAAAGGTAAACAGAAAAGAAAAATCATAAAAGACTCTCTAAAGCTGAATTGTTTACATTACTACATGGAAAGAAAATATTTTTAACTCTTGAATCTTTTCTTAGTATTTGCGTAGTTGGAGAGATTGTACACATACACACACACACACACACACATAGACATAGATAGAGAGTACAGGGTGTGTTATATCAGAAGAGATGATACACACACACACACACACACATAAAAATTAAAGGGTGAAGGAGGAAAATTCCAGGAAGAGAAAGGGAGTAATGGAATCAGGCAGGCTATAACTCACAAAAGAGATAAGAAAAATCTTATTCAATGGAGGAGATAAGGGAGAAGGGGAGAGGGGGGAATAAAGCTACTCTCTCCATGTGTGGCTGAAGGAGGGAATAACATGCTCACTAAATTTGATATGAAAATTTATATACACCACAGGAAAGTAGGAGAGGAGGTGACAAGTGGAACAAGGGGAATGTTAGAAGAGAGGTCAAGTGGGAGAAGGGAGTTACTAGAAATAAACACTTTCAAGAAGGGACAAGGTCAATTGTAGGTGGGGTAATAAGGAGGGATAGAGTAGGTCAGAGGGCAATATAATTAGTATTACACAACATAATTACAATGGAAGTCTTCTGCAAAACAACACATATTTAGTCTGTATTGACTTGCTTGCCTTCTCAGTAGGGCTGGGGAGGGAAGGGAGGGAGGGAGCAAAGTTGGAATTCAAAGTATTAGAAATGAATGTTGAGAATTTTTATTGCATATAATCGGGAAATAAGAACTACAGGGATAGGGGTATTGAAATTTATCTTGCCCTGCAAGGAAAGAGAGAAGATGATGGGGATAGGAGAGGGGTGGGGTGTGATGGACAGGAAGGTATATTGAGGGAAGGAGTAATCAGTATGCAAGGTATTAGGAAGTGTGGGGAAGGGAATGATGGGGAGAAAAATTGGACATGTTACAAAGTGAGGTAAAAGCAATTAGTATTAAAACAATAGACTGAATTAATTACTGAGAATAAATCAATGACATCTTTAGTTTGGAGAAAAAAATTTCATTCTAAATTTCCTAGAGGAAGGTAACTTCGGGTAAAATTTGGCATTGATTGAAAAGTCAAAGTTGTAATGCTAAATTTGATTTTATGATTGCCGTTAAATCAGAAACTACAACATATATAGAAAGGCATGTAAGCAACTTAAGACTTGCCTCAAAAGATGTTCCTTAACCAAAGTGAAACTATAATCATATTTAAAACCTGGTTATTGGAACTTGCCATTTTTAGATGTATGGGACTATTAAGTGACTGTTCTTCTGAGTCTAACTCCAGGTATGGGTATCAATAAAGGTAATCTGAGCCTCCAACACATGATACCAGTAAGCTGATGAGATGCTGGTATGAACTACATAGGTGATCTCATGGGAAGGGTGGGAGAGCAGCTGTTCAGCATGGGCTGAGATAGGATTTTCCTGACTCAATTTCCCCACTGACACCTGGCAGACTTTAAGCCTGACTGAATGCAAGTGGATAATCTAATCCTGCCTGGAACTGAAATGAAGTTGGGGTGATATTATACCCCTGCAATGTCCTTACTATTGGTGGCAATTTCCTATAGACAAAAGGTTTGTAAGCTTAATATCAGATCTATTCAATTATAGATTATGGGTAGGGGAATATCTGAGGTTATCTAAAATTAAACTATTAGGCATAAGACTTTAGACCAACAACAATAAGTTAAGATCCTTTAATTCTTAGGAATACTGTGGAGACAATTAGGTCAAAAGTTTGTGAAGTTAGCACCATAAATATTATTTGTGTCTCAGTTGGTTAATGTTTAAAAAAAATTTCTTTTGTGGTCCATATTGTAAATGCTTTAAAAAGAAGTATCACCTGACCAAAAGTTGGAATTGCTTTATCTGTTATAAACTGTGTTAAAAATGCTAATAATAAAAAAGAAGTGCTAGCTATAGCAATAAAAGAAGGAAAACACATAAGAAATTGGGAGTCAATGAGAAAGCAGAATATCACTTTGCAGATAATATGATTGTATACTTAGAGAATCTCAGAAATCAACTAAAAACTGGTTGAGATAATTTCCAACTTTACCAAAACTGCAGAATATAAAATCAACTCACATAAATCATCAACTTTTCTTCATAGAACCAACAAAGCCCAGCAATGAGATAGAAAGAGAAATTCCACTTGAAATAACTGTAGACAATATAAAATACTTGGGAATCTATCTGCCAAAATAAGCACAGTTATTATATGAGTCCAAATTACAAAAAAAAAAAAAAAATCACACAGAAAAGTTAGATCTAAACAATTGGAAAAAATCAGTTACTTATTGGTTGGCTGAGCAAATGTAACAAAAATGATCATTCTACCTAAATTTACTTATTTAAATCTTATCAAACTGCCAAAATATTTTATAGAGTTAGAATACATATATATATATATATATATATATATATATATATATATATTAAATTCATGCACAAGAACAAAAGGTCAAGAATATGCAGTGAATTAATTTAAAGCAGTGAAGAAAGGTGTGTTGGCCATAATCATTAAAACATTCTGGTAATGGCTAGAGTGGTAAAACTGTGAATAGATTAGATACACAATGCACAGTAAATTATCACAGTAATCTACTGTTTGATAAATCCAAAGATCCAATTGACAAGCACTCACTATTTGACAAAAATATGCTGGATATATTGGAAAATAGCATGACAGGAACTAGGTATTGACCAGCATCTCAATCCAAATATCAAGATAAGGTAAAACTCAATACATGATTTAGACATAAAAGATAATGCCATGGGCAAATTAGGGGAGCATGGAGTAGAGGTCAGATCTATGGATGAGGGAAGAATTTATGATCAAACAAGAGGTAGAGTGGATTATATGATGTAGGACAGATAATTTTTATTCTATTAAAAGGAAAAGTTTTTGTACAAACAAAACTGATGCAGTCAAGATTAGAAGAAAAGCAAAAAGTTGGGGGAGTTTATGGGAAATATCTTTAATAAGAGTCCAATTTTTCAAATACATACATATATATATTATATACATACATATATATATATATGCAACTCTGAGATACCACCGCAAACTCCTCAGATTTTCAAAATAGGAAAATGTTGGATGTTCGAGGGTATGTAGGTAAACTAGGACTATAATGCAATGTTGGAGGAACTATGAACTGAAGCAACCATTCTGGAGAGCAATTTTGAACTGTGCCCAAAGGGCTATAAAACTATGATTCAGCAATACCACTGCTGGGTCTATATCCCAAAGACATTCATAAAAGGGGGAAAGGACCTATCTGTACAAAAATATTTGTCATAGCTTTTTCTGTGGTAGCTATGAATTGGAAATCAAAGGATGCCCATTAGTTGGGGAATGACTAAACAAAATATGGTATATGATTGTAATGGAATGTTGCTGTGGTATAAGAAATGACAAGTAGGATGATTTCAGAAAAACCTGGAAACCCTTACATGAACTGATGCAAAGTGAAGTGAACAGAATCAGGAGATTGTGGTACACATTAACAGCACAATTTTTTGGTGAAGAATTGTGAATGACTTAGTTATTCTCAGCAACACAATGATCCAAGACAATCCCAAAGGACTAAAGATGCAGCATAATCTGCCTACAGAGAAAAAGCCAGTGGTTTGAATACAGACTGAAGCATGCTATTTTTCACCTTCTTTCATTCATTTTTGTCTTTTATTCACATCTTGTTATACAAAATGACTAATATAGTAATATTTCACCTAATTGCATGTGTGTAATCTGTATCTGATTGCTTGTCATCTCAGAGAGGGATAAGAAGTGGGAGGAAAAGGGATAGAATTTGAAACTGAAAATTTCAAATTAAAATGTTAATGCAAAAAAAAATCTCTGCATAATCTTTGACCCAACAATAGTACCATTTGGTCTGTATTTCCAAACAATCAAATGAAAAGGATCTATAGGTACAAAAATATTTTAGCAGCTCTTTTTGTGGTGGTAGAAAAATGGAAATTGAGAGAATGCACATGCATTAGGGAGTGACTGAACAAATTTTAACATATTATTTTTAATGGGATACTAATGTACTAGAAGAAATGAGGGAAGATTGTTTCAGAAAAAAATAGAAAAGATTACCATGGATTGATGCAAAAATGTTAATTGAACAAGAAGGAGAGTGTATGTAATAATAGCAACATTGTACAGTGATCAACTGTGAACAACTTAGCCATTCTCAGTAATACAACAATCCAAGACAAGTCCAAAGGACTCACAATGAAAATGCTACTCACCTCAAGATTAATAACTGAGGGAGTCTCAATGCTGATTGAAGCACACCATTTTCCCCTTTGTTTGCCTTTTTTGTCTGTATTTTGTTTCACAACATAACTAATATGGAAATACATTTTACATTATTGCCCATATATAACCTATATCAAATTGCTTGCCATGTAAAGAAATAAGAGGAAAGGGAAGGAGAGATTTTGGAGCTCAGAAATCTTAAAACTAATATGGAAACAGTTTTTATATGTAATTGGAAAAGACAAAATGTTCTTATAAAGGAAAAGTATTGAAAATGAAAGATATTGAAAATAATGTTCAGTATTTCATATAGGGTTCCCTCCATATGGAATGATTATATTCTTTAAATTATAGGTGAATTAAAATTTATATATTGAATTCATTTCTATCCACTCCCTTGTCAATGATGTTTTGCCTATAAGTGCCTAAAAATACTCAAGTTGAATTATAAAAAAGATTCATATTTTAGGAAAAAATCTGAACATTAATTAGGAACTCAAAAGAGTATGTAACATCTCTACAAGAGATTTTCATTTACCTTTCAATAAACATCTTCAAGTAAAATCTGTTTTACCCTTTGCATAGTCTATTCCAGAGAATATTCTTGATCCACTTTGGCTTGGACTACATAACCTCTAAAGTCAACTCTTTTAAGTGAATAGTAGTAATACTAGTAACTACAATACATGAGCATGGCTTTATTTCTAAGTGCAGAAATTTAGATGTAATATCATGTTTATGCATATAGTTTTTAAACAAATTGGTGTGATGTAGATTGAACCAGTCATATATCATGAGGTGGATGAATATTAAAAAAATTATTCTCAGATTCTAGTAATCATATTCAAAATTTTCTGAACTTATGACTATGAATCACTTTTTTTTCTAATTCAGGAGCAGGTGCATTTCCATTCATGTAACTTTTTATGTTATAGATCTCTATCTCTCATGATTTAGAAAGATAACTTCGTAATTTTCATCTTACTTTATTATCTTGTTATCTCACTGTTCGGGCTTATGTTTCATTCACCTTAGCCTCTAAATGTCAGTATTACTCAATGGTCTGACCTTAGCCTATAATTCTCTTTGTACATTTCACAGTGATGTTTTTATCAACTTTTATAATTCCAACTGTTACCTTCACTGTGGATGACTTTTAAATCTATTATCCCCAGTCTTAAACTCTCTGCAAGACTTCAGGCCCACATCTCCATGACTTACTGACATATACATGTCCTCTAAGTAACTCAAAGTTATTATTTGCAAAATCCGATTTGTCAAATCAGTAGTACTATTGCTTCAGGAAAGGGTATGTCAGCTAACTGCCTTATCAATAACACAGTCTCTGTGATTTCCCAGACCAAAATTTCTTTCCCTGACAACTGTTCTCTGTTACCATTCCCTGAATATGTTATATTTCTCTATTAGAATATAAGCTCCTGGAGGGAAAGGACTTTAAAAAAAAAATTGCTAAACTAGAAACATGTTGGCACGTAATAAATGCTTTCATACAGTCATTCATTTATCTTATTCATCTTTTCTCTCAAACTTGTACTTATTTCCATTATGGCACCACTATTTTCCCATTCTCTTAGGTTTTTATTCTTGTGATCATAACTGTGCCTCAGAGACCCCTATTGCCACATCCAATAATTTGTTAAATCATATCTATTTTACCTCCAAAATATCATATATATTCACCATATCCACATTTGTTACCCTAAATCAAGTTTAATCTAGAGTACTGCACAATCCTACTAGTTTCCTATTTAGAGACTTCCCATTCTTATCCATCTTACATCCTACTAGAATAATTTCCCTAAAACATAGCTTAGATAATTTTGCCTGGTGGGGAAGAGGAAGAGATTGCAAATATGTATACTTAAGGTAATGTGTAATCTAATTCTCATTCAAAAACTGTATCTACAGATTAAAGTCCAACCTCTTAACTAGTCCTCCAATCAATGAATTAATAAGTTTTATTGAGCACCTATTATATGCCAATACTGAGTTAGGTATTAGAGATACAAGTACAAAGAATGAAACAATCTGAACTTACAAGAAACTTGACCCCTTCTAAATATTCCTATAACTCTACTCTCTTTTATCAGAATTATAATTCTTGATATATTTTATAGACAAATTGAGCTACAGTTTCCTGATCATATAATGTATTTTTCTTTCCTCATAATATTCCCTACGGCTAAAACATCCTTTTTTCTACTTTTATCTGTGGCATTCTTCCACTCTACCTCACCTCAACCAGAAGTGATTTCTCCTTCCTTTGTTATCTCATAATACTTTGCCTCTATCATTCCTATAACATTTATCAAAATTATCCTTATTTTATATTTTATACATGTGCTATATTCTCTATGAAACTTTTAATTCCCCTGAGTCAGGTTTTATTTATTTATTATTGTATTCCTCACAGGACCAAGCATGCTATATTTGACATTGAATTTGTTCAGTTGATGTTTGTTCAAATAAAAAATCTCAAAGATCTTTTGATAAAATTGTCAATTAGCAGGGAATGGAATTTTTGTTCCTAACTATAAATTCAGAGTAGTAGTCATTAATGAATATTGTTTATTGCTATTACATGGATAAAACATCAAAGGTTGACTATGTTAAATAAATGAAGGGGCATTAAGCACTTTCTATGCTCCAGGCACTCTGCTAGATGCTGGAGATAAAACTACGAAAGTTACTGTTCATGCACTCAAGGAGCTTACATATATTGGGGAAAACAACATAAACAAGACAATGTTAACCTAGAATTGTTTCCCACCAGTCCCAGGTGGTCCCTGAGCTCAGACAAGCCATTGCAGGGACCATGATCTAGTCATGAAGCCATGATATTAGTAGGTTTTTTTTTGCTGAGAAAACTTGCCTCAGTATTACTGTTACCTCTCACTTCCTGACTCTTTGTGGCAGGTAGATCAACCAGCAGATTATTACAGCAATCCAGGCATGAGATGATGAAGCCTGAAATAGGGTGGAGAGAAGAAGGGATATCCAGGTGAAGCTATGAAGACAAAATCAATAGACTTGGGAAGACATAGGAGGTGAGAGAAAATGTGGAATTGAGAATAACTAGCTTGTTAGCCTAGGCAACTGGGAGGATGGTGGTGTCTATTATAATAACAGAGAAGTTTGGAAAGTGAGATAGTTTAAAGGCAATTTTAATTAATTCATTTTGGGACATGTTGGTTTTAAGATTTCCACACATAGTTGGACACATCCAATAAACAACTAGAAGTGCAAAATTTGAAGTCATCAGCAAGGTTAGGAGTGGATTTATAGAACTGAAAATCACCAGCAGAGATGCTAATTGAATTAATGGAAGCTGAAAAGATCACCAAATGACAGGAGATAGAGGGAGAAAGTAATAGGATTTGGGAGCAGAGTCCTGTGTGACACTCACAGGTGTGACCTGGATGAAGATCCAGCAAATGAAGAAGAAGCAGTCAGAGAGATAGGAGGGGAACCAGGATGAGTATCACTGAAAGAGACAAACAGACAGACAGACAGAGAGATAGATAGATAGATAAATGGAGAGATAGAGAGACAGCCAGCTAGCGACACCTAGATATTCAAGGAAAAGAGGGGAATAGACAGTGTCAAGGGCCACAGAGAAGTAAAAAATGAAGAGTATTGAGAAAGGACTGTTGAATTTTGGAAAAATTTTGGTTGAAGGATGAGATCAAAACTCAAACTTTAGAAACTTAACAAAAAAGTGAGAGGGAAAGAACTCTTAGTAAGTAGTCTTAGTGTTTTCAGGGAATGTGAGGCAATATCCTCAGCTGGGATGCTTTAGAGATAAGCAACCATGGGAGGTTTGAGGAGGGAAGCTGAGGCTTGCCAGGGTAAATTGAGCAATATGGTAAGTGGGCAAGAGATTCACAAAACTGGGACATTATAAAGTTAAACTAGTTCAGCAAGGGGTCAAGATGAGGACAGGAGGTGAATGCAGATAGTGTAGAGGTGATAGCAAGTATTGAGGAGTCTAGGAATGTGACGTTTAAAAAAAAGTTTGAGAGACATTGTTTCTGGGTAATTTAATCATTTAAAAAATAATGGCAGCATTTTAGTAAAGGATGGTCATTTGTCTCTCTCTCTCTTAAAACAAAAGACTCCTTCTTGTGGAGGGCTTATGATTTATATGCCCTTGGAAGAGCAGGTGTTCTGAAGAGTGGTAATCAAATCTGATCAATTAACAATTAATGAAAATAATTCATATTACAATGAGAGGGTGGACTATATTACAATGAGCATCTTGGGGTATGTGATTGGGACTTGCCACGTCTCTTGGTCAGAGACTTATTTCCATAGAGTCTTCCCATATCACCTGTCTGACAAAAAGGAGAATCAACATTTTCCCAGACTTGTCAACAAACACAGTGAACTGTAATGCAGCCATTAGCCCAAACTTAGAATTTCTTTTACCATTTTAATTAGATCTAAACCAAGTTGACTAATTCTTTGAAAAAAATATTTCCACCATTTGTTGATTTCTGGATGATGAAGTAGAAAAAGTGAAAAATGTTGGTTCTAAGAGAATAGTTAGTTATTCATACAAGAGAGAAATAATCCTTTTTTTTACAGGAAGTAGAGGCTATGGTCCAAATAAATAACAGGATTCAAGGTTTTAAAGGAAGTTGAAGGACAATGATAATAAATTGTGAGCAGAGAAGGGAATTCTGCAGTTCACGAACATGAAAGCAGAGCAGTTGTGCATGAAGGCAAGATTTAGGGTATCTTGGTGTGGCTTGGATGTTGTGGAATGAGTCATATCAAATGACTAAATTGAGGAAATAGGAGGTTAGGATGCTTGAGAGAATGTCAATATGTATGTTGATGTCACCATAGACAAGAGTTGGGGAACAGGGAAAAATGCAAGCCAAGCACTGAGGAGAGGAAGGGAGTATATTGGAGTTTGACAGACAGTAACTACCAGAATTTTGATTATATAATGAATATGAACTGAATAATAAGGAGAAGTGATTGAGTAATGGTGGTAAAGGAAGAACTTAGAAGTATCAGATGAGGAGCAAGGAGAATTCCAACTTTCCCACATCAACCAATGAATCAGGGGAAGTGCTAAAAATGCAGTCATGGCTGAAAAAAAGTTACCAAGGAGGGAGCCTGGTCTCACTGAAACTCAATAGATGGAAATAGGAAAAAAATAAAGCAAGTTTGTTGCCTATGGAGTAGGTACTCCAGAGAGCACAGGAGAAGGTGTGGATAGAGTTTAATAATGGAAGGAAGGAAGTTAAGGGGAAGGGGAATAAGTGGGGAACTAGGAACAGGGTTTGGATGATGATCTCAGATGGATAAGAATCACTCAGATGAAAAAGGTATAATTAAAAGATAAGTTATCACTGAGGAAAGAGTTTAGGTAGATTTTCATTCTCCATAGGTATTTAGGGGATGGAGTCCATTCAGGTCCTTAGGATGCTGGGCTATGCTGGAATGTACTAAGTAGAAGCAGGCATTATGGGGTTGAATTGCGGGCAGCTGATTGTGGATTCTAAACTTCTGATCCCACAAATGCTAAAAACAGCTTCAAAATTCAGTGGGAAAGGTCTCTCACTAACTGAGAGGGAAACACGACATAGCCCTACACCCAGTGTGGGAGCTCAAAAGGAATTTTGAAAATCAAGTAAGAGAAGGAGAGGAAAAATTGGGAAGAGAAATGAGAGTGATGCAAGAAAATCATGAAAAATGAGTCAAGAGCTTGCTAAAGGAAACCTCTCAAAAATGCTGAGGAAAATAACACCTTTAAAATTAGACTAACTCAAATGGCAGCAGAGGTCCAAAACGTCACTGAGGAGGAGAATGCTTTAAAAAACAGAATGAGCTAAATGGAAAAAGATTCAAAAGCTCACTGAAGAAAATAGTTATTTAAAAATTAGAAAGGAGCAAATGGAACCTAATGACTTTATGAGAAATCAAGAAATAAAACAAAACAAAAAGAATGAAAAATAGAAGACAATGTGAAATATCTCATTTGAAAAACAAGTGACCTGAAAAATGGATCCAGGGGAGACAACTTAAAAATTATTGCGCTACCTGAAAGTCATGATTCAAAAAGGAGTCTAGACATCATCTTTCAGAAAATTATCTAGGAAAATTGCCCTGATATTCTAGAACTAGAAGGTAAAATAGAAATGGAAAGAATCCAGTGATCACCTTCTGAAAAAGGAAAGGAAAACTCCAGGGAATATTATAACCAAATTCCAGAGTTCCAAGGTCAAGGTGAAAATATTACAAGCAACCAGAAAAAAACAATTTGTATATTGCGGAAATACAATCAGAATAACAGAAGATCTAGTAGCTTCTACACTAAGGGACTGAAGGTCTTGGAATATGATATTCCCGAGGTCAAAGGAGATAGGATTAAAACAAAGAATCACCTACCCAGCAAAACTGTGTATTATACTTCCGGGGAAAAAAATTGAACTTCAATGAAATAGAGGACTTAAAAGAATACTTGTTGAAAAGACCAGAGCTGAATAGAAAATTTGACTTTTAAATACAAGAATCAAGAGAAGCATGAAAAGATAAACAGGAAAGCAAAACCATAAAGAACTTAATAAACTTGAACTGTTTCCATTCCTACATGGAAAGATGATATTTGTAACTCGTGAGACTTTTCTCTGTATTTGGATAGTTAGAGAGAATATTTGTATATGTGTATGTAAATATATGTGTGTATACATGTGTGTGTATGTGTGTGTATATATATAGTCAATCTATTTACAAAAAAGTTTAATGAGTAAATTGTTTTTCATGACTTCATATTTGTAATGGGCTTTGTGTTTCTTGTTTTCTCAGTTGGTGAGGAGGTGGTTGGGTGAAGGGAATTTGGAACTGAAAATAAAATAAATTGAACTTTTAAAAAAGAATGTAGTGGGATGTAATCAGGAGAGCTTAAATGTCATTGCCCATACCCATTGCCCTTTTTATACTATTCTGTTATCACCATGCCTTCCCTTTTGAAAATGATGTAAATATAAACTTTCCTGTTCTCTGTCATCACCCTCCAAAAATGGTTCGATGTGGAATAGTGGATAGAGGACTAATCTTGGAGTCAGGAAAACTGAGATTCAAGCATTACTTAGAAACATATTACTCATTTAACCGCAGGGATATTTAACTTCTCCAATGTGCCCAAGAAAATATGTAAGATTATAAATCACAGAGGAGTTGTTCATCTTTATTAATAGAGGGAATTTTTCTATTGGGAATTTCTCTATCAAGAATTCACTGTACTTATGAAACCATATCTCCAGATCAAAAAGAAAAAGAATTACTTTTATTTATCTTGAATACAACTCTAACTTGTATTTTTGATTTAACAGTTTTTACCTATTTTTATTTATCTTCTTTATGTTAACTTCATATATGCTCATAAATATATAATCTTGATTTCTCCTCCGCCTCAAGTATAAGATGTTAATTGCCAAGTAGAACATCTTTCATTCTTTTTACTTATACTTATGTCTAGGTACCTAGCTCTATGCTATGCATGTAATAGGCATTTTATAAATACTTATTGATTAATTTTTTGTTGCCTTTATATACATGTACTGTCTTTTTTTTCTTTCAAAGAAATATTATTATTATTTTTTTATTAAATAAATTTATTTATTTGATTTTTTACATTCATTTTCACAAAATTTTGGGTTCCAAAATTTTCTTCCCATTTGTCTCCTCCCTAATACACTGAGCATTCTAATGACCCATATCACCAATCTGCCCTCTCTTCTTTCATCCCTCTCTTCCCTTACCCCATCTTCTCTTTTGTCCTGTAGGGCCAGATAACTTTCTATTCCCCATTACCTGTATTTCTTATTTCCTAGTAGCAGGAACAATACTCAACAGTTGTTCCTTAAACTTTGAGTTGCAACTTCTCCCCATCCCTCCCTCCTCACCCATTCCCTTGGGAAGGCAGGTAATTCAATATAGGCCATATCTGTGTGGTTTTGCAAATGACTTCCATATTAGCCGTGTTGTGTAAGACTAACCATATTTTCCTCCATCCTATCCGGCCCCCCATTGCTTCTATTCGCTCTTTTGATCCTGTCCCTCCCCAAGAGTGTTGACTTTAAATTGCTCCCTTCTCCCATTGCCTTCCCTTCCATCATCCCCCCCACCCTGCTTATCCCCATCTCCCCCACTTTCCTATATTGTAAGATAGGTTTTCATACCAAAATGAGTATGTATTTTATTCCTTCCTTGGTCAAATGTGATGAGAGTAAACTTCCTGTTTTTCTCTCACCTCCACTCTTTTCCCCTCCACTAAAAATCTTCTGC
>CM053771.1:383344806-383383509 GCA_028658325.1 Potorous gilbertii
TAGCCTACTTTTCAAGGTGTTATTTTCTTCAGTATTTTTGGGGGTCTCCTTTATCAAGGTATTGACCCAATTTTCATGCTTTTCTTGCATCTCTCTCATTTCTCTTCCCAGTTTTTCCTCCACCTGTCTAACTTGATTTTCAAAATCCTTTTTGAGCTCTTCCATGGCCTGAGCCGATTGGATATCTATTTCAGATGTTTGGGATACAGAGGCCTTGACTTCTATGTCTTTCCCTGATGGTAAGCATTGTTCTTCCTCATTAGAAAGGAAAGGCGCTAACATCTGGTCACCAAGAAAGTAAATTTCTATGGTCTAATTTTTTTCCCCTTTTCTGGGCATTTTCCCAGCCAGTTACTTGACTTCTGAGATTCCTATCCACCCCCGCCTACATCCACCCAGCTAGTGTTTGGGGTCTGAGATTCAAATGCTGCTCCCCAGCCTCAGGGCTTTCAGCAGGGGGGTGGGCCTGGCTGCTATTCAGAGTAAGATTATATCAGATTCTCAGGTGGGGGCAGGGCTGCCTCCCAGGCTCAGTTCCCTCAGGGGGTTTATGTGGAGATGTTCAATAATGGAGCTGCTGCCAGGCTCCTGCCTTCTCAGGGAGCCTCTGGCCACCTGCTGCCTGTGCTGCTGCCTCCCGAGGATGCCTGAGTTATGGAGACACCCTGCTCCCCTCTCAGCCAGCCCAGAAGTCTCTCTCACTGACGTGCAGCACCTGTGGGTGGAGGGACCCCCCATGACCACCGGAGATTCTGTCCCTGAAGCCTGCTCACATCTGCTCCTCCAGGGGTTGTGCAGCCACGGTAGGGCTGGGTTCCTCTCTGGTCCCGTGTGTGACAGACCCATTGGTGAGAGTTTTTCAGGTCTTTTTGGAACAGAAATCTCCTTCACTCTGTTGTTCTGTGGCTTCCACCGCTCCAGAATTTGTTAGGAGTTCTTCTTTACAGATATTTTATAGACTGTGGTTTTGGAACTAGCATAAGTGTGTCTTTCTACTCCACCATCTTGCCTCTTCCCCCAGGAAATTTTATTTTTGAAGTGGTATCTATATTTAAGGAAATTCTCATGTTCAGACAAACTAAACTAATAGTAGTATAATAAAAAGTTTCTATAATGCTTTATTTATTAAAATGTTTTCCATGTTATATTATTTTTATGATAATCAATGAGGAAGAAATGGCAATAATTTCCTTGTAAAAGTGGCACAGTGAAGACCAGACTCACCCCCTCACCACTAAAGAATTCATTGAAGATATCAGGAAGCAGATATATAAAAAATCTTAAGAAATATTCATTAAGATATAAGAAAATAAACAATCGAAATATTTACTCAATAGAAGATTTAAAATGGAATAAGCATTTTGCTCAGCTGAAGGCAAAAGCAGGAACTATTAAAACACCCATATACCTACTTCCCTCCCCAACAATTGGGGGAGAATGGTACACAATTACATGGAAATCTATCACAGAATTATGTGGATGATGAAACTGTGGAATGTAGGCTTTCAGGAAAAATATGTACTATAGAAAACAATGTCTCTGCTGGTTGCTTCTCATTTGCTCCTTACCTCATGCTGGGCAAAGATATTCTACTGCTATCAAGCTAATATAGCATTAACAAAATGTTTTCACTCATAGCCAAACTTAAGAGAACTCTGTAAAAAATGTTATGTTATTTGATTGACAAGCAGTTCTGTTAAGCCAGAAAAATGCTAAAGTGCTCAGATCTGCAAATAGCAGGGGATTTCACTTTGTCCTGTCACCTTCTCACAGGAAAACAGAGTTTACAGTAAGCCAGAAATAAAGCTTTTCTTTCCTGTTCTCTTAACACAGGCAACCTCAGGCTATAGATAACACTAGAAATATCCACATGGAGGCTGTACTTCATTTCTTCTGACAGCCAAGTAAGAATAGAGTAGGACCATATCTATCTGTTCTTAATGAAATCAAGTGACCTGGCCCAAGTAAACTTCATCCCTCAAAGACTGAAAAGAATTAGTAAATGTCATTGCTGAGCCACTTCTCAGTGATATTTGAAAGATCATGGAGAATGGGAGAGCTATCTGACAATTAGAGGAGGACAAACATTCTGATTTCTAAAAAGGAAAGAGAAAGCAGCATACAAACTGTAGGCTAGTGAGCCCAGTTTTGAAGCCCATTAACATGTATCAAGGGAACACCTAGATTCATGAACATTATCTGGGAAAAAAACACTAATCACAAAAAATTTAAGTCTTACCAAACTCATTTTATTTCTCTTTTTTGTCAGGGTTACTAAACTAGAGACTAGGGTAGTGCTTTGGATATTGTCTACCTGTGTATCTTATAGTATTTGATAAACTGTATAATATTATTTTTGTGTAAGATGTGGAGAAATGCTAATATAATTAGGTGGATTTAGAATTGGTTATATAACAGGATTTAAACAATGATCCTTAATTTTTCAGTTTTTAACAGAATAAAGTTTAGCAGGATCTTGACTTGTACTCTCTATTGATTTTCCTAATCATTTGGATAAAGGTGTATAAGTATGGTGATAAAATTTTCAGGAAATCCAAAGCTCAAAGGGATAATTTTAGAAGGGGATTTTATGTTTGATCATGCTCATAAAAAAGAAAAATTAGAGTTCATTGAATGGGAGATGGGTGACATGATCAGACCTATGCATTAGGAAAATCAATTTGATAGATGAGTAGAGGATTGAATAGAGTAGGAAAAACTTGAAACAGACTGGAAGAAAGGAAGCAAAAATAACATGATCTCTCCTATAGATGAAAAGTCAAAATCAGATAGGTTAAATGGAATGGTATGAATCACATAGCTAACAAAAGCAAGAACCAGGATACAAATCAAATTGTCCCAACTACAAGTTTAGCTTAGTTTTCACTAAAACACATTGTCTTTCCCTCTTCATAGATAAGGTGAGCTTCAGAATGTGGGGAAATTTTCTTAAAAAATTTTTTCTTAAATTTTCTTAAAAAGATTCTTTTTGAGGAGAGTTAGAGAGATGATGGGGGATAAAGAAGAAAATTCAGAAAAATAATGAGTACTTAAGATATAAGCAAAACAAATCAAAGGATAATATGTCTTCCTGAAACCTTAGTCTATCACTTCTCTGACTGGTGGTGAAATTGCTTCTGAAGTCCTGAGACATAGTGATGAAATGATTGGAGCTCTTAAGTCTTTCAAAATTGCATTCCTTAGGCAAGGCCAAAATGGCGGTCATAGGAAGCAATGTAGTGAGGCACAAACATCTACAAACAGGTCTCAAAAATGCACAAGACCAAGACCTTTGTCCCACTCAGTTTGGCACAGGGATAAAGAGGTATTTCTGAGTATAGTGGGAACTGTTTCTGGCAAGAAGCACAGTGGGGATGGTATTCTAGGGCCCAGGGAGAAACTGTACACCATGCCAAGAAATAAGCAAACCTATAATTGAATACTGCTGTGGGGATAAGTGCCAACTGTTCTCTTCATGTCCTATTATCCAGTCCTCAGTCACAAATCCAGAGTGGAATCAAAAATCTACCTGCTGACACTGAAAGCTTTCCATGATATGAAGATGCTGGGTGTTGTACTGACAAAAGAGGATATTCAGAAGTTAGCAGCAGAAATTGTGATATGACTCAGATCTCAGGCATAAAGCAGGCTTTCACTTCCAATGTCTATCAACCTGCAGGTGAATTCTAAACCAAAGGTGACCCTATAATTCTGTGGTTTTCAGTCAACACAGCTTTCTAGTTCACTAAAAGGGGCTAAGTACAGCAGTAGTCTACTCTTGCTCAGACCCAAATATAGTTATAGAGCTCAGTTTGGGGTGAGGGGAAAGAAAACAGACTTTGTCCTGGATCAAACCCCTTTGCAAGTACTGAAAGCTAGCAAGTCCCCAAGCTGTCTGTGAGATTCTGGAATAACCCATCATTTAATACCTGAAGAAATCAGCAACAGGGAAAGTCCAGTCATTTTCAGAAATGCCTTATAACCTAGCCCTAAAGTGAAGTCCAAATTCAGCAAGTAGGCTAGAAGAATGTACTAACAAACAAAAACCTCACACGGTGACAATACAGCTCTAACATTTAAGAGATTATTCCCAAACATTGACAACATGCATTTCTTTGTCACTCTCCTTTTGGAGGCATATGCACTAGTAGTCATATACTGAGTTACATAACTGAATGAGTAACTGAGTTAAAAAGTACATATAGTTTAGCAAATTTAAGGGCATAATTCCAAATTTTTTTCGAAAATGTTTGAATCAATTCACTATAAATGTTGTGCTAGTGTGCCTTTCCTATCACGGTTTTCTGCTTACCATCGTTTTCATTTTTGACAATTGTACAGGCATGATATAAAGTTTGAAAGGTGTTTTAATTTGCATTTCTCTTATTGGCAATTATATGAATTATTTTTAATGTGGTGGTAGTTTGTACTTCTTTTAAAAACTTCCTTTTCATATCATTTGATCATTTATCCTTTGGGGAATAGGTCTTATACAACTGTATCAACTACTTACTTATACCTCACCATTATATGAAAAATTTGCCATTTTCCCCTTTATCATTTTTACCACATTAATTGTGCTTGAGTAAATTTTTGCCATTTTATGTATTCAAAATTTTCTACCATCTTTTGTATTAATCTAGATCTTATGTAGCTAAGAATTTCCCCTAATCTGTATTTATAAAAAAATCTTTTTATCTTCTCTATTGCGTGACCTATTCTAGCTAGGTTATGAGTTACAGTTTTAAGAAATGTTTGTCTAAATCTGATGTGCTCCAAAGGATTTTCTAATTTAATTCACAATTTTATAAAATAGGGAGTCCTACAGTTAGTGTCTACTATACACAGAATATTCAAT
Source organism: Potorous gilbertii (assembly GCA_028658325.1). Lineage (NCBI taxonomy): Eukaryota > Metazoa > Chordata > Mammalia > Diprotodontia > Potoroidae > Potorous > Potorous gilbertii. The sequence continues at coordinate 383,349,665 of CM053771.1, forward strand.
TGTGTGTATCTTGTGTACCTATATAACAACTCTTCTATTTTTAAAATGAATAACAAATGTTTATTTCTTTCTGTTATAATTGTAAATATGGTACTATTTAGCCTTTGCTTTCTCATTTTTTTTCATAATTTCCCTTGAGATCCTTCACCTTTTGCTCCTCAGTAACAAGACAGATAGGATACACACACACACACACACACACACACACACACACACACACACACATATATTTAAAAGTTCAGTAACATCATTTTTTTATTTGCATAGCCCCATAATGAAAAATCAAATTCTCTCCAATTATTTGTCATTCTTTAATTTCTGTAAAGGGTATTTTATAGTTCCATACATTTAAGTCCTGAATGTATTTCTATATGTACTCTATATTCTCAAATATTTAATAATTTTGAATTTATTTTGAAAGAATATTTTTCTATCTCATTCATATCTCATGATAGATGTTGCTAGTAACAACCACAATGGCTAATGATTTGTTGGTTTGTTTTCATATTTTTTTCCTCCTTTAATAAAGATCTTAATTGTTTTAATTAATTTGAGTTGGCTCTCTGGTGTCTTTAAATTAATCTCAAAGTATATACAAATAAAAACTATTTTATTTCATTACTGACTATATTTCTGTAACTTCTTTCCTTATTGTATCTTATTGAAAAAAGCATCATTTCTAGAACTATGTTAAATAAGAGTAGTGACAATTTATGTCCTTGCTTTATTCCTGACCTTAGTGGAAATGTCTCTGGTGCTTTTAATGTTTTGGCTTTCAATAGATTTTTTTGCCATTCTAAGGAAATATCCATTTGCTCATGTTTTCTTGAGATTTTAACATTAAAGATTTTGTTTTCTAAAGAACTTTTTCTTCATCTACTGCTATTGTAGGATTGTTATTATTTATGCTATACTTTGTATGTCTGCAGTATTTCTAATGCTAAAATTACTCTGCTTCTGATAAAAATCCAACATAGAGTTCATAATGTTTTTAATATACAATTATAAATATTTAATATTTTTATATAAATAGTCATTTAAGTTATAATGCAATGGTTACCCTTCTCTGTTTCATGTCTCCTTGGTTTAGGGACAAAAATCAAATTCATACAATAGAATGAATTTAGTAGAATGTTATCATTCTCCATTTTCAGAAAAAAATAGGTGACATTTTAGTTAGTTTTTCTCTGGATATTAAATAGAATGCAATTGTAAATCCACCTAGCATTTTTTTCTTTTTAGTTTAAGAGTTTATTTATGACATTAAATTTATTTTGCTTAAATGGTTTTTTACAACATCTAAATTGCTGTTCTGTTAGCCCACTATCATTACTCTTTTCCAACTCTTCATACTTTTCAATAAATTTACCAAGTTTACCATGTAGCTGAATAAAATAGCTGCTAATAATTTATTTTTTAAAATCTGATATGGATTCTCCCCTTTCTTCAAAAATTGGCTATTTTGATTTTTCTCACTTTTAAAAGTCAAATTGACTAATCTTTTGCATGTTTCAATATCTTCTCCAAAAGCAAAGAAAAAGTATGGATAGTTTTTTTTTAATTATTTCAGTGGGTCTCTTTGGGTTGTTTTCAATTTCATTTATGTCTTCTAATTTTCCAAGTATTTGTTTTGTTTGCTTTGCATCTTTTGATTTGTCCTAGATTTTTTTTCTTTTTTTACTTACTGTCCTAATTCATTGCCCTTTTTATTTATTTTGTTGTTGAAAGGACTTGAATATATAAATTTTCTCCAAGGGGTTAGTTTTGATTATATCTTACAAGTTTTTTGCTGTTTTCTCATTGAAATGTTTTCTTTAAAATTGCTGTTTCTGTGATTAGTTTCTTTATCCACATATTCTTTAGAATGATATATTATTAGTCTTTACTTAAGTAGAGATAATTTCTTCAAATGCCTTTTGTTATTATTTTAAGTGTATTGTGGTCAGCGATGAATATATTAAATACTTCTGTTTCCTTTACTTATTTATGAGTTTTTTTCGTGCCTCATCTCATGGTCAGGTTAAGTAAGTGTGCCATGTAGAAATAAGAGGCATATATACTCCTTTTGTTTATCTAATTGCCAATGTTGTTACGTGTACTTTTCCTGAAAATTATATTAGGGTCCTTAATGGCATTCTTTTAATCTTTTTGATAGAATTGCTTAGGTATGAAAGTCATACTGAGTTCCTCATATAATTTTCCCATTTCTATTTTAATATAATTAGCTTTTGCTTTAAATACTTAGATTCTACTTCATTCATTTCATGTATACTGTTTCTGTACTATTTTATTATTAAAGGTTACTATTAGCATAATGCTGAGTTCCTACTTACTTATCTTCTTCTAGAATTCTCTGAAAATATGATCTCTATTCCTATTTTTTTATTTAGTTCTATAGAGATATATTTGCTACTCCAATACCTAATATTAACTTTATATGAACATTTATGTTTCAAATGCATTTCTTTTAAACAATGTCTTGTTAGATTCCACTGCAATCTTTTTTCTATACTCCATTTTATAGTTCACCTTATTCACATTGTTATTATATTGTTCTTTCCCTCTAGCCTATCTTGTTTTTATTTTATTGGTTTTTATTCTCCATACCACCATCTCACTCTTTTTTCCAATGAAAAAATGAATTAAATAGAATAGGATAAAAATCAATAATCCAAATTGAAGTGATACAATCCTTTCTCTATGCCACACTCAGCCCAGAACCAGATCACTGATTTTTATATTTTCTTTCTCTCCTTTTAATCTCTATTTCATGATGAACCCTCTATATCTGAAGTTTGATATTTTTTTTTGGAATTATGGCATCCTTAATATGAGCTTCACATACATATTTCTATCTATTTCTCTGTTGAATTTAGTGTGTTTCTACACTGAGCTTTGAATATGTTTGAATTTGTATATTTTTTTGTGTGTTTTTCAACCCTCTTTTGTTCCATTTCTAACAAAAATGAACTACTTTTGCCTGACTCTCTTGAATTCATGATTCTATAGTTTTCAGGTACACCTCAATTATGAGATCAACAATTTGTCCTTCCTACTCATTACATTAAAAACGTTACTGCAAGTAGCATGAAAAAAAATTTAAATACCAAGAAACCACAGTCAAGATCACACAAGACTAATTTTAAAGTATAAAGAAAAAGAAAAGTTTGGAATATGATGCATCAAAAGGCAAAAGAAAAAAGTGTGTAGCTAAAAATGACTTTTGCAAAATTGAGTATGAAGGAAAATGGAACTTTAATTTAATCTATGGTTCCGTGTTTTGACTATGCTCTTTCTGACTTTTAATTTTGGTGGGTTAACCACACTCCTTTTCTGTAGAGTTCTTTGCCTTCTTTTCCTGTCACCAGTCTTCCCCTTCCCCGTCTCAGTCTTGTATTGTGCTCATCAATTGCTGTTCCATTTATTTATGCTTACTTGTTGCTAAATGAACCCTAAGGAAATCACTAACTATGCTGATAGAGTCCTCAACAAATTCATAATATACAGTCTTAACTGGGTCCTGACTACAGAATGGAAATCATTCTACAATTCCTAATGGACTCACTATCCTATTAACCGCAGTTTTTTTCAACCTTTTCATCCCTCCTCAAAACTACCATGACTCCTTTTCCTTTCAACCCCTCAGCTGAGAACCCTCCCTCATATTTCATTGAAAAAATTGAGGACCCTCATAGAAAGCTCCTTCTTGACCCTTCCTCCTTGTCTCACAAAATTTGAAGGCCTTTCACCACTCTATCTTCTTTTAACTCTATAGCATAAGAAGGGGAGACAAGATTAAACTCTGTACATGCCCAAAGGATTCTATTACATCTCATCTTCACAGGTAGATGGTCCCTTCTCTCATACCAACTCTGTTACTAATCTTAAATCTCTCCTTGTCTACCGATTACTTCCCTGCTGCTTACATACATGTCCATGTCTCCTCTATCTTCAGAAAACCTTCTCATGATCTGTTCATTCCTATCACCTATTGCCCTGTAGGTTTCCTCCCTTTTATGGCTAAATTCATTGAGAAAATGATCTATGAACAATGCTTACTTCCTTTCCTCTCACACTCATATTAACTCTCTCCAGGCTATCTTCTGACCTTAGCACTTAACTGAAACTTCCTTCTTCCAAGTTACCAATGACCTCTTCATTGATAAATCTTATGGTATTTGTCAGTTCTCATTTTCCTTGGCCTCTCTACGGTCTTTGACTTTATTCATCATTCTCTTGTCCTTGATACTCTCCTCTCTAGATTTTTACTACATTACTCTTGTCTGGTTCTCATATTATCTGTATAATCACTCCTTTGAGATTTCCTTCACTGAATTTTGTATCTAGATAATGCTCACTATGCCAAAACTTCATCCCATGTTGCATTTGCTTAAAGTTGGAAGAGAAAATTAAATTTAAATGTGAGAAACATTTGATAAAAATATATTCCAGAGGAAGCAGTCATCAATATTTTGAGACATAGATTAATCTTTTTCACTATGATTGAATTTCAGGTAAAAAAAGAATTGTACTCTGCCTTATCATGGGGAATTTATGCTTATGAAAAATCAAGTAATAAAAATCAACTGCATGAAAACAATCAAATGTATTCATTGTCATAAGGTATATATGTATGCTGAGTTGCTCTATAAGAATAGAAGAGTTCTCAGGGACCACTTTAAGAATAAATAATAATATACCAATGAGATCCCTTTTCAAAAATAACTCATCCCTTATATATTTGCTTTCAAATGCTACATAACATGAGATCATTTCACTATTTTGCTTAGAGAATTGTTGTTTTGAAACATAGGAATTGAGGGCTTCGTTTACTTTTCATTGTATTAATTTCTTATATTATGGCTTTATAGAACTACTAATAGAAATTATTCAAAAGAGTCATAATGTTTTGAATATATCTTCCTTAGTGGGGTTGTGATATTAAAGATATTACCATCATAAAGTAATACACATCATTAAAAAGAGATTCTATTAGAGGCTTTATCATTGCATAGTAATACACATTAATACAGAGTAACTTCAACTGCAAAGCCTGTTGAGGATGATATAAATTTATAATATACCTCAAAATTGTTAAATCAGTCAGATAAGAGAAGGCAGAATAGTGTGTAGGACACTTATAATCACTCCTGAGCTGCTTTTGGTGGGATGAAGGTAATTTCAAGACAAATAATTTTAAATAGAAAATATCATGTATATGCTATAAAGTTTTGTTTCATTTCAGCCTATGCAATAGCTCTTCAGATTTTTTTGGAAGTAGGAGGCAACCTGCTAGACTCAACAGTTACCAAACTGAACTCAGGATCTTCCCTCCCTCAAATCTCTACTTGTCTACACCATATAAATATTGAGATGCTATAATACTTCTAATAATCCAGACTCGTAATCTAGGTGTCAGATTTAACCTGCCACTCTTTCAACCACCATTTTGAATTCATTGCCAGGTTTTATCAGTTTCACCATCATGACACCTCTTATCAATATCTCTCCTCTGACACTAAAATCATGCTGGTACAGGTCCTTATCACCCAAAATTGGACTACTGTAACAGTCTATTGGTTGATCTCTCTACTTCAAAACTCTCCTTACTCTAGTCAATCCTCCATCCAATCATCAGTCACTTGCCTAAAGCACAAATCTGAAAATTTTTCATTTAATTCCAATTACTCTTATCACCTCCAGAACAAGAACAAAATCAATCTTCTATTGGCATTAAAAATTCTTCAAACATGGTACCTATGCACAAATTGATATTCATTAGGGCATAAAAACCTCACAATCAAATGCAGGAAGGCAGAAACATAAAACAAATGCTTTTCAGATCATGATGCAATAAAAATTATGTGTAATAAATGACCATGGAAATAGTGGTTAAAAACCAGTTGGAAACTAAGTAATCTTATCCTAAAGAATGAGTGGGTCAAACAAGTCATAAAAACAATCAATATTATTGCAGAGAATAGCAACTATGAGACACCATGCCAAAACTTATGAGATGTAATCAAAGCAGTTTTTAGGTGAAATGTGATATCTATAAATGTTTACATGAAAAAAATAGAGAAAGAGGGGATCAGTTAATTGGGTATGCAACTAAAAAAGCAAGAAAAAGAACGAATTAAAAAGTCTCAATTAAGTACCAAATGAAAATATCTGAAAATTAGTTGGAGAGATTCATAAAATTGAAAGTAAGGAAACAATTGAATTAATAAATATGAGTGATTTTATGAAAAGAACGATAAAATAGGTAAAACTTTGGTTAAATTGTTTTTTAGAAGAAAAAGAAGAAAACTAAATTACTATTATCAAAAATGAAAAGGGTGAATTCACCACCAAATAATAGAAATTTAAATTAATAATTAGGAGCTATTTTGCCCAACTGTATGCTGAAAAATCTGATAATCTACAACTTGCTCAAGAAAATCCCATGGTTTGTCAAGAAAACCCTATAGACAGAATGCTTCCTGGAGTCATAAAGGGTCAGATACAACAGAATGACTGAATAATAATGTGTTCATAATAGTTATTTTCATGTTTTTTCCATGAACAAACCATGAGGTCCTTGAAGGCAAAATCTGTCTTTCACCTTTCTTTTTTTCACCAAGCCCATACATATCGTAATGCCTGGCACATAATAAGAGCCTAAAAAATATTTATTGACTGACTGAATTTTTGAATGCTATTTGCTATTATCTCTGACTCATTTCTCCAGTTCTTCATTGTAACAAGTCGTACAAAAGCTCTGGGAGGTCTTATTAAGAACTTCATTTCACCTTCTTACTGAGCCAAGAATCCTGTGTCTTCTTAAGCTTCACTTGCTGTCAAAGAAAAATGAGGTCAAAAGATAAAATTAAATAGCTGTGAGTCCCTCCAGTCACTTTAAGAGAAATAGAAAGCTTTGATTTGAACTGATGACATTAGAAATTCATTCATTTCCTAAGAGTGAAATTAAAAAATTCTACTCCATTATGTTATACTCATCATAATTTTTATTATGTTGTCCTGTCAATCGCTTTAATATTGGGGACTTCCTTAATTCTTTCCTCACTTCTATGGACAATGTTGTAATATCTCTTTTAAACTATTGTCACTTTTTAAAAGTCACTCTCTCTCTCTCTCTATTTTGTTTGCTTGTTTCAGCCTTGAAATATGTCTATAGGATACAAAACAATCAGTCGAAGGGTGGTCATCTTGTGGTTAAGCACTCCAGTATTCTAAAATAGTTCACCCTGTATTTATGAAAAGAAACCCTCTAAAATAGTCTAGACTCTAGACACAATGGCCTAATTTATTCTCTAGCTCTATAGAATAGATGGTTTTATTTATTTGGCTTTCAGTTGTCCTTTAGGCTATTAGGACACCACTTAATAAATTTCTGCTTCGTCGCACAAAGTGATATTCCAGTGGTGGCCTGGAAGAATTAATGTAGTCTCCAAAGGGGATGGATGTATTTCCAAGAAGTAGTTAATATACTGGGAAAATCTGGTCCCTTATTATTTTCTATCATAAAAATCCATAGGATAGAAAGATTTAGTAATCATCTCATTCTATTCTCATTTTCTATACCCTCTTACCTCAAGTCACACACGTATGGTAGTTTTACTTCATTCTGACACACTACAGTCTCTCACTTCATATTTCCCTTTAGATTAATGAACTATGAAATCTTCATACTGCATTTGTGGTGTACACCTCAAACCAGAAAATTCAGAAGACTTGTAGCTGAGGATGGTGGTGGCTATGATGAATGAATAAAAATTTAGGAGAGATTACATTAAATATATTAAAGATGTTGATAATAAAGATTACTGCTTAGTCATGCCTCTAGAAGTTCATTCATATTTGAATGCAGCTGGCTTTAGCATTTAGGTTATTTCTACTAAAGAATTTTCACATTAACTGTCATTCCAGAAATGAGAATTTGCAAGCAAGATGAAGCAACCTTTAATCCTTTAAACTGCTAACACAACTAAGAATTCACATGCATTGCTAATAAAATTTGTATTTTGTGAGTCTCAGTTTCCTTAGAAGGACTGTTTCATTTTACTTTTTAACATTTATTTTCAATGTTTAAAGTGTAAATTTAAAACCTGTGTTTGAGAAGATGTAGTAGGAGTCATCAACATGAATGAAATATGCATAACACAAATGCTGTCTTTTTTATCTGGAGCAGTTGTATCAAACAGCCAATGAATTTGAATATCAATTTAGTATTTGTTAGTTTCAAAATGACTTTTTCTGTCAAAAATTCATTTGCCACCCATTTAAAAGTTTACAATCATACAGAAATCAAATCTACAAATATAATGTTGTATAACATGGGAAAAATATTTTTGGTTGTGAATTATCATATGACAATGAATGTTGGGAGTGAATATGATTTCATCTTATAAGAACAATTAAACAGAGTAACTTCAACTGCAAAGACTGTTGAGGATGATATAAATGTATATATGTGTGTGTTTGAAATTAGGTTAGGCTTGGAAGAAATCTAACATTTATGGCTCATCTGCTTTCTAATAATCTTATTCCCTCCAAGACATTCCCTCCAATTTTCTTTGCACTAGCAGACCAAGTCTCTAGAAAGTGAAATATACTACTTTTAGTCTCTAAGTAAACTCATGAGTGCAACTTCTATTACTATAACTCAGAAACCCATCAGTTCACTTCATAGTAACAGTCAGTAGACGCATTTAACTCTTGGCAAAGATGTTTGTTAAAATGGCATAGTGAAAATGGTATCTATAAAACATCCCTTCTACTCCCCATAAACTCAAGGAGTGATATTTTCCCTGAAATATATACCATAGCCATGAGAAGCCTAGATACAAACTCTAAGCATAATGTTATTAAGCACATGTAGAGAACATACATGACCAAGGCAATTCACATGTCCAGTAGCCTAGAGCCCTGAAGTCCTCCCTTTCCTCATGAAGTATCCAAGAATTTCACTTTTTGGTATAGTATCTCTACTCAGCAGATCAATTATATTGAGACCCAGAGACTGTCTTCCTTTTCCACAAGTCAAACTTGATTAATAGGGATGTTTTTTCACTATTTACTTAACAGTATTTTGTTTTTTCCCCAGTTACATATGAAGAGTTTCCAACATCCATTTGTGTACAATTTTGAGTTCAAAATTTTTCATTCTCCTTTCCCCTCCCTGAGGCAGCAAGCATTCTGATACAGATTTTACATGCACAATCATGTTAAACATATTTTCACATTAGTCATGTTATGAAAGAAGAATTAGAACAAAAATTTAAAACCACGAGGGAGAAAAAAACATATAAGGGGTGAAAGTAGTATGCTTAGATGTTTTCAGACTCTACTTTTTCCGGATTTTTAATCACAAGTGTTTGGTATTGTCTTGGATCACTGTGTCACTGAGAAGAGCTAAGTCTGTCATTATACAATGTTGTTACTCTGTGCAATGTTCCTCTGGCTCTCTTTACTTCATCAGTTTATGTAAGTCTTTCCAGGTTTTTCTGAAATCAATGTGCTCACCATTTCTTATAGAACAATAATATTCTATTATGATATGAATGTGTCATACATCACAACTTGTTCAGCCATTCCCTAACTAATGAGCATTCCCTCAATTTTCAATTCGTTGTCACCACAAAAAGAGCTGAATAGGGCTATTTTTTGAGTCTATAACCAGCTATCTTTTTTGCTGCCAGATATTCTGCTCTTGCAAGGTGCTTCTCCTCCTGATGGAATGCCTTTATCTTTGAGAATCCTGTGTTCCTGTTCCCTCAAGCATGCTTTGAACTCTCTAGAGGCAAATTTCCAACTATTAGATGGGATATCTTGTTCTGGTTGAATATCTCCTGTGTTGTTAGACACCATGCCTTCTGGGGCAGCGGGGAGAATAGCCCCTCAAAATGATTCACTTTCAACTTCCATTTCCCTCTGTCCATGGTAGCTCCTGACATAACTTCCTGCAATGCTTAAATTATACCTTTGTGAATCATCTAGAGATAGAGGTAGCTGAGTATTTCTCATAAATTAAATTGTTCCCACCTTACTCAGAGAAAGATATTCATGCTTCCTAAAGTGATAAAGAGTATCAATACTGTGTCAGAACACTAATACCTCATTCTATGATTATATCTTTTGGCTACATCATTTGAGATGGAAGTGTGGGGAGGGAACCAAATCCCTAATTGCAGAAAAAGTTCTTCATTTCCCTTTTCAATGTAAAGCATGTCCTACTGACACTTTTCCTTTCTTTTCCCTTCTTCAGTTTTCAAAAATGAATTTGTTCTTCTCATGGCATATGATATCTCTAGAAAATAGAAAATTATTGTTTGTAACAGATTTGGAGTCTTTACTATTTCAATTTGGGGAGTTTGATGCACAATGAAGTGCTGAGCCTGGAATCAAGAAAACTTGAGCTCAAATTCATTCTTAGACTCTTAGTTGGTATATGAGCTTGACAAGTCCCTTAAGCCCTAGTTGTCTCAATATTCTCAGCTGCAAAATAAGAAAAATAAGAATACCTCCCATGGTTGCTGTAAGGATAAAAAGAGATAATATCTTTTAAGTATAAGCACTTTTGAAGTGCAAGAATCGGTCTCTGCTCCATAATAAATGTGTATGAAGCACTTGTTCCCTCATATTTTTTTGTACTGGGGAAGAATGTATTCAAAAGTACTTTATCATTTAGACAAAATCTTTGGTTTTCTTTTTATCAGAACTTTATAAATATTCATTTGCATCTACTCACATTTTTAAAAAAAATTGGAACCTTAGAAATTAAATCTAGAGTATAAAAGGCAGAAAATAATGCATTTGTCTTATAATTCAATAAACTGTTTATCTTACAGTGACACTGGCCATTTTGTTATAAATTAATTAATTAAAAAACAGAAAAATTAAATATGAATACAAGGAGCCTTTATTTTATTCATTTTCTTTTATCTCCTATTCAAAATTAATTTCAAATACACAAAAGGATCTTTATGTGACATCTAACCAATAATAGTTCTAAGCATCATTACATTCACATTTTATACCTCAAAAGCAGTTGCTATCATACATATGTGTACTCCAGTATTCCTCTTCCTCTTGTCAGTGAAAATGTGAGTTATTTTTCTATTGGAAGTGTTCTGTGATCTTTAATCTCACATCTTTTGGGCCTTTCCAAATGGCTACCCCTATCATAAGTTTTCAGATCACTGATCAAAGTATAGAGTTTGTGAATATGGAAAAAGATTAAGCTAACTAGCCCTTATAGAGGTCAAACCCATGCTAATCTTGACCTACTTAACATTTATTTGACTAGTAACTACTCTGTATCTTGCAAAGGTCCACTATAGTGTAAGGAAAACAATACTGTAACTAAAGACAGAAGGAATGGTTTTAAATCCTGCCTCTGACATTCATCATCAATATAACCATGGACAATCCACCTTGCTCCCTGAACCTTATCTCTTCCCTTTTATGAAACGGGAATAAAAATGCCATACTATAATTTCTATTTCACAAAGTTACTATGAGGTTCAAAAGCAGAATTTCTGTGAAACATTATATAAATCTTTGCTATTTCTTGTGTTTTGTCAATATCATATGACATTTTGACAGGGAAATCAAAGAAATATTAGCCACAATGAGAGGAGAAAAGTGCAGGGTGTGGTTATGACGGCAATACAGTTTAGGGTATAAAAAGAGAAAAAACAGATTCTGGATCTGTCATTGGTTAGATGTCATGTGAAGATCTTTCCCCTAAATATCCTATTAAATTTAAATGTATATCATAGATACAAAAAGTTCTGGAAACACGATTTTAACCAGTTGAGCTCACGATCCACAGAAAATGTAATTTAGTCAATTTAAATTCATGAATTGAACCAATTATTATATGTTTATAAACTCTGAGGTGAGTAGTAGCAACATGGAACTTTATAGTAATTCCCTTCACAAGAACAACACTATCCTCCCAGTCCCTTAGGTTCATTTTGGAATCTTCAATATCTCCCATGCCCTCCCCATATTCAATCTCTTATCAGGGCCTTTCTATTTCACCTTTGCAACATTTCTTAAATACATTCCTCTCTCTTCTCTGATACTGACACCTCTCTAGCGCAGGTCTTTGTTATCTCATTCTTGGACTATTGCTATGACTTGCTACTTGGTTTTTCCTTACTGAAGTCTCCCCCCACTCTAATCCATCATCCATTTAATCACTAAAGTGATTTTCTTAAAATTCCAAGTCTGATCCTGTCATCTCTTCCCATTACCTTCTCTCAATAAACAGCCGTTTCCTATTGTCTTTAACAGCAAATGCAAAATGCTGTGTTTGGCTTTCAAAGTCAATCATAACTGACCCCATCCTACTTTTTCAACCTTCTTACAACTTTACTTCTGAAACACTAACTCTAATCTAGTTCTATTTATTTCATGGAATTCTTTGAATCTATAGCATTCAGTTTCTTATATGTTTTCTGTGGATTGAAATAAAAAGTTTGGATTGGCAGAATTTCTCACCTAAATTCCGATGTCCCTAAAACCTATAGGACCAATGCTCTGTCCACTGGGCCGCCTAGCTGCCCTCATCTGCTATTCATTACTGACAACATGCTGTAGGTTTTCTTGCTTTTCAATTATAAACTGAGTTTACTGTCCATTTGTTTTGAGGGTAAACAATATATGCCCTGTTGAACCAATTCAATGGCTTACCAATTATACCATGTAGTATCATGTGAACAACAGGTATTCTTTATCTACTTGGCTTTTCTTGTATGGATATTTTTTTTAAATATAAAAGGTCTTAGAAAACTCTTCAGAGTTCCAGGGCTTACTGCCATCAGCAAAGTGTTAAATGCGAACAGAAGCATCTGGAGAACCTTATCATCTCTAGGGTTGTTTAAATCAGTGATGTTAGAGGGATGTTTTGCATTTCATATTTCTAATTTTTTGTTATTTCTTGTAATTTGGTGCTGATTTTGATATTGCACTAACAATCAATGATGTGTCTGAGCCTGAATAGCAGATTTAGACATGATTCCAACTTCATTAATCAGACACTTCTTTTTTTCTTTAAAACGAAATTAATTTCATTTTTATAACATTTGAAGAATATCATTCCTGGACCTTTCTTACTTCCTTGATTTAAAAAAAAAGTAATCATATTACAAAGAACTGTAATTTTGATGTAGTTTATAAGCCTATGGCTTCTTTCATTTTTAGATACTGAACCATGTTTTCCAATACATGTTCCACTATTTTCCTTTATGGTATACCTTTGTATTCAGTCAGTAACTGTTAAAGAAAATGATGTAGTTTAGCCTATGAAATTCTTCCAAGGATTTCCCTGCTTTTGTTCTCTCTCCATTTTCAATACCTCTTTAAGACATGTTGGTGAATAAGCTGTAACACTTTTTCATTGTGTTCTTTTAGCTTAAGAAATCACACCTCAGCAAACTGCATAGATTTCTCAAGAATAAAAAAGAATATCCATAAATCTTGGCTTTAAAATCTGGAAAAATGACACAGGAAAAGAATAATAGTTTAGTTCCTTTGCTACCATTGAGCTCTTTGGATAACCCAGAGCATTATGCACATAAAAACTTTTACTCATGTCATACTCTGTGGTTTTCAATACATCATGAAGTTACCTGAGGTCTTACTTGCTATGTATTTCTCTGGCACTTATGCACACTTTGATAAATACATGTATATGACACATGATGAATCAGGATACTTGAAGAATATTGCAACACAGATGTATCAAGGCATTATCCTTCCATATGTTGAAAGATACCAAACTGGAGTTACTTACAAAATGATATGACCTTTCAGAAAATAGAAGATAGTAAAATAATTACCATCTTTAAGAATTTTTAAGTGTTCTTGGGGTGATATTTGGTATCATATCACCTCAAAGCATATTCAACACCTTATTTTATGTTACATCATAAAGGATTAGAATTCCCAAAATCTACTGGCCATTGATTCAGTTATTATTTTTAGAAACACATTTTAAAATATTTTAAAACTTTAAATTTTTATTTAATTTAAAATTTTTAATTAAATTAATTTTAAAATTACAAATAGCATTTTTAAAATATACAGCCAACAAATTCATAGACATGATGTTGCATACATTTTCTTTTTAAAATGTATTTTATAGAGTACTAGACCTGGAGTTGGAAATACCTCTACTCAAATCCTGTTTCAGACACTTACTTGTGACCTTGGGAAAATCAATTAACTTTTGTTTCTCTCAGATTCTTTATTTGTAAAATGGGGAAAATGATAATAACTTGCCTCTCAGGATAACTGTTATGATTAAATGAGATAAAAATTGCAAAGTACTTAGCACAATGCCTGGCATATAGTAGATGCCATATAAATGCTAGTATAATTCTTATTATTTTATCTGAATCATTGAGGGGGGGAATTCTTTTTCCACACTTAAATACTCACACCACAAAACTCTCCCTTGGAATAAAAAAAAGAGAGACTTCTACATAGAGATTGCATTTGATAATATAGAGAGTATTCTGTTCTAGTGTTGTTCCACCTCTCAGAAGTGACAAGACAGATGTGTTTCATTGTCTCTTGCCCAGAAGCTTTATTTAAAAAAATACAGAGTTCCACTTCTCTATAGTGATGTTATAACTTATGATATTTTAGTCATGTGTGGGCACCTAGGTGGTACAGTGAATAGGGTGGCAGTTCTGCAGCAGCAAAACTCAACATTTGCAATTTTAAATTTGGCCTCAGACACTTACTGGCTGATGTTCCTGGGCAAGTCACAATCCTATTTGCCTCATTATTTTCATTGGTGAAATGAGATGGAAAAGGAAATGGCAAGCCACAAGAAAGTTCCAAATGGGATCATGAAGAGTTGAACATGACTGGAAAATGACAGAACACACTCATATATGTATAAGCGTGTATGTGTGTGTATGTGTGTGTGCGTGGGTGTGTGTGTGTGTGTGTGTGTGTGTGTGTGTGTGTGTATTGTCCTTTAGGTCCTTCTAGTCACTCAGGTTCAGGTCCTTGCTGAACTCTCTCACTCATTTAGCACATCTAGTCAATGAATAAATCTTGTTGCTTCTTTCTCAAATTCATTTCTTAAGTGACACAAGCACTCTTATCAAGTCCTCATCACTACTTGCTTGGACTATTACAATATCCTCATTATTGATCTCCCTATATCAAATCCTTTTCCCTTTCTAATACATCTTCTATACAACAGTAAAAGTAGTTTTATTTTAGTACATGTCTACCCATCTTACTTCCTTACTAAATAAACTTTAACGTGAGAATAGGATCAAAACTAAATTTCTCTATTTGGCATTCAACACCTTGGCAATCCATCCCCAGAATACCTTTCCAAACTTTTTATATATAATACCCCTTTTCACCTTCTACAACCTAACCAGATTGGCCTCTTTGACTTTACTTATGAACAGCACTCTGCATCTCATTTTATTTTCTGCCTTTACATGGATTGCCTCCCATAATGAGGTTATAATATTTCTTCCCTATCCCTCCTATCGTAACTGTGTAAAATAATTGGCATATTAGTAGGGGCTTGTGACTCTAGCAGAGGAATCACTGATGACTCATAAAGAAGAAAACCTTATTATCAGCCTGGTTAAGATGGAATGCTATGAATTATAATATTATTCTGTTGCTCATTTCATTTCTGAACATGAATATTTAAAACATTTGAAGTTTATAATAATTTTCATAATATGTTATCAATATTTCAGAAGAATATAGAAGATTGCTATTAACTGTGGATCCTGTATTTCCTCTAGAGTAAGAAAACACATAAAATATATAAATATATACACACACACACACACACACACACACACACACATACACACACACACATATAATCTAATTAGCATGTGTTAAATTTTAATCTTATGCCAGATGTCTATTTGCTCTTTTCAATCAATTCTCATTATTTGAGTCATTTCAGGAAAAAGTCACAGTGACATGTCATTTCTAATATTTACAGTCATATTGTACTTAAGGAAATTTGGTTATCAATAACTCATACTAAGAGAAGCTTTCTTATAACTAGTTTGAGAACACCTGGAATATTCTGGTAAATACAGTCTTTCAGGAGATTTCTCAGGTGTAATAGCCCCTTTGTGGACATAAAGAAGAGTGTTTCAGGAGAGTTTGCACAGTCTTCCATTTACAGTCCTTTGGCTTGATAAAACTTAATGATTTTTGCTCCCTTGACCTTGCAACATTTGAAGTACTCAATAGCTGTCATTTCCAGTTGTCACATTGCTATACTTATCTTGTTTCCATTTTTTTTTGAGTTCCAAATTTTTCTGTCTCCCTTTCTTCATAACAAAAGGGGAAAAAAACATGGGAAAGAAAAGAAAAAAGAAAAGTGAAAATAATATAATTTGATCTTCATTCAGACTCCATAGTTCTTTCTCTGGGTATGGATAATTTTTTCTGTCAGAAGTCTCTTGGAATTGTCTTGGTTCATTGTATTGCTGAGAAGCTAAATCTATCATAGTTGATTGTTGCACCATGTTATTACTGTGTATGATGTTCTCCTGGTTTTGCTCACTTAACTCAGCATCTGTTCATGTAAGTCTTTCTAGGCTTATCTGAAATCAGCCTGCTTATCATTTCTTATGGAACAATAGTATTCCATTAAATTCACATACCACAACTTGTTCAGCCTTTCCTCAATTGATAAGCATCCCTTCAACTTCCAATTCCTTGCCATCTCAAAATGAACTGCTATAAAGATTTTTGTACATCCTTTCTCTCTTTTTATATATTTTTTAATCTTTTTTTTGGAGGGGGGAAGGCAAGGCAATTGCAATTGGGGTTAAGTGACTTGCCCAAGTTCACATAGCTGCTGTGTCAAGTGTCTGAGGCTGGATATAAACTCAGTTCTTCCTGACTCCAGAGTCTGTGCTCTACTCACTATGCCACCTAGCTACCCACTATGATATCTTTGGGATACAGATGCAGTAGTGGCATTGCTGGAACAAAAGGTATGTAGAGTTTAGTTTCCCTTTGGGCATAGTTCCAAATTGCTCTCCAGAATAGCTGATCAAATTAATCCATGGTACCAACAATGCATTAGTGTTCCAATTTTCCCATGCCATCTTCAACATTTATTATTTTCTTTTTCTGTCACATAAGCCAATCAACTAGATGTGAGGTGGACACTCAGAGTTGTTTTAATTTACATTTCTCTAATCAATAGTGATTTAGAACACTTTTTATATGACTTTAGACAACTTTGATTTCTTCATCTGAAAACTTACTTGTTCATATCTTTTGTCCATTTATAAATTGAGAAATGACTTGTATTCTTATAAATTTGACTCATTTCTCTATATATTTTAGGAAAGAGACTTTTATCAAAAATATTAGTTTCCTACTAGATTCAATTTTTAGTAGAATCAGTATTATATTTATGTAACAAAATCATGTACAAAAGATCAAACGTAAATATTACTTATTCACATTTTCCCTTGCATATATCTTCAATATATTCACACTAATCATCTTCTGAAACATTTCTCCTCTCTAGGTGTCTCCTCATTTTCACTATGCTCACAAAAATGCACAAAAGCATTATGAAATATTGTTCCACATGTAGATCCCACTTTGAGAATAAATCAACTAGAAGCTGAGTACTTGCCTTTGCCAAAATTCTTTCCTTTATGAAAGGATTTTTCACAGCTTCCTTTCACTGAACTTTCCTACATGGAATTCAATTCACATACACCTTTTCAGGAACTCAGCCACTGCATAGCTCAAGGAACCATATGTTGATATCCCTTTGTCAGCTCTTGCGGTTTATAAAATAACTACAAATTTCAAATATTTTCAGAAATAGATGATTATGTGCACTTTTCAGTGTTCCATGCCTTGTGTTTTTCCAAATATTTTAAATAACTTAGTTTGTAAAGATTAATTAAAGTTTGAAAATGATCCTCACACAAACCCTTGGAGGTTTGTGATATTGTTATTTCCCTTTTACAGAAAGGAAAACTGAGACAGATAGCAATTAAGTAACTTACCCAAGGTCATATAACTAGTAAGTATCTGAGACTAGATGATAACTCAGGCCTTTCTAACTCCAGGCCCAATATTCTGTTTAATATGTTGACTTATGTTGGTGCAGTGGATGAATGCAATGATTGTGATGAATTTAGTGCTGGTGAATTAAAATGCAGCTTCAAATATTTACTAGCTGTGTTACTTAACATCTGCCTCAGTTTCCTCAAATGTAAAATGGAGGTAATAATCATAGCACTTACCTGTTAGGGTTGTTTTGAAGATGAAATGAGATATTAGTAAAAGTGCTTAGCACAGAATCTGGAAGATGGTAGGCACTATGAAAATGCTTATTTCCCTCATTCTCTTCCCTTAAGCCCAATGGAGAAACTTGGGCTCTTTGGAGAGGAGTGACTGGTGCTCAATTTCCCCTTGAAAAGAACCAATATAGCAAGCTTTAGCATGGCTTCATCTACTCTGCTCTCTCCACCCAAGGGTCTAAAGGATATTTTCAGTTTTCTTAATCACCAAAATTTGTTTGCATTTCTTTATATAGTGTTGATTGGTCATATCTGCTTCAAGTTTATGTACCTTATTTGAGAACTAAGTATTGCAAAAGAAATTACAGTAAGGCACATTACACAAAGAGAGATAAGGAATAGAAAATAGATGGTCTGAATTATAGAAGGTGAAGGCAGAAATTTCCTTGTAGCTGGAGGCACTAGACTCATATGTGATAGAGTAATAATAATGTAATGTTAAATAAATATTAAAATAGAACTTTTCAAAGTGGAACAAAGAACAACAATCTGTTCTTTTTTTCCCTTGCTCAAAATATAGACTTCAAATAGCAATGACTCTTTGGTGAGGGAGAAGAGAGCAGCTGTAGCTGCTAGCCAGTTTCTTTTTCCATTATTCTCCTCCACTCATGCTCAGAGAAATCTTGTAGTAGTGGAGCCAAGAGTAGCCATTTAGAAAATAGATCCCATCTACTCTGGGGATAAGGGGAGAATCTGGATAGGGCTATGGCATCCTCATTTTCAGGACAGGGATTAAGAACCTTTCCCTTCCAATAGTGATACTGCAGATGAGCTCTTTGACTCATACTATCAAAACTTTGCAGACACACTGCTACAAATATATCACGATGGACATGCACTAATGTGATAAAGTTGCTTAAATGACATTAAAAATGGCAAATAGCATGTTGTCATACATTCAAAAATGGATTTAGACAGCTGAACCATGTTGTGAATTTATTATAGGTAATTAGCAACTTAGACATCTGCAAGAAAAGGTCACTTTTATCATTTGGAAATAGTTTTAAGTGATAATTCTTTTGAAAGATGCATGAGCCTCCAACAGCTGAATTCACATTAAGTTATCAATCAAAAATAACCTAAATGAACAAAAATATGTTGTGTATGTTTGATCCCTGCACAATTTTTAATTTAGGATACAAAATACAGAGAGCTGCAGTTATTTTGACAAAAGGAGCACACCACTTTAGGGAATTACAGTAGTCTCAAGTTACATGTAAGCCCATTATGATGGTTTTGAACTGATAGTTGAATTTTGGTTTAAAAATGTGAATAGAAGCATTTGCTCTTCCATCCAGAAAATCCTTTAAATTTAGAAAATGTGTTGAATAGCTCAAAAATAGTGAAAATAATGTGATTTTTACAGTATTTGAATAACAGGCTAAATGTGCTTTCCACCACAAATTTCAGAACTTAAACATGTGTTGAAAAGTCTCAGAATATAATAAATTGATTTTACTTTGACCCATTAAGGATTGAGTAAGCTATATAGAGGTATTCTTAAGACTTTTTACTTTCTACTTTTAAAAGAGCAAGGACTTATCTTGATATATTTAAGGCATCTGGTAAAGTCCAAGTAAGTATAACAAGTCTTTTCTATGGTAGGTAGATAAATAGATAATAAAAAAATTAGTGAACAAATAAATAAATAAGGATTTATGGCTGTCTTTGGCCCAGTTAAACTTTTATCTAAACATGTCCAGACCAGGAGATAAATTACATATGGATCTTGAACAAGATTTTTTTTTTATATACTAGGGGGAAAATTGCGTATAGGCAGAACCATGATTTATGAAAATATTGATTTCAATGTTAAATAATGAATTAGATGTCTGATCACATTATTATTTATCAAATTTTTTGTCATATAATTAAATTGTCACCTAATGGATTGTATTATATAGGTTCATTAAATATTAAAACCTACATATGACACTACTCACCTTTTCTTTGGCTAACAACACATTTCCTCTGTTCTTTCATACTAAGGTCAATATTAGTCATTTTACTATCCTTGTAGAAAAGCGTTTAGTCAAGGCTGCCAATATTTGAGAACCTATAAGCAAACTTAGAACTGGGTTAATATAATAATAGTGTTTGATGACTCATCTATATTGTCAGCAATACCAAAATATTTTTAAAATAAAGTAAAAATAATTTCATTCATTTCAAGGAAACTGTGAGAAATGAGCATGAGAAAAACAAGCATAAAGAAAAATATTGCTGAAATATTCAAACTATATATATAAATGCATACATATATATATATAATATAATCATATTTCCCATCTTGTATGCCTTTTATTTTTCCTTTAACTTGACAGAGACTTTCAAATATCTGCCCCCATCCCAAATTATATAAGGTAAAATTGCCCACAAATGTTTTAAATGAAATAATGTTTATATTTTAATATCTCAAATGTACTATTTTAATTAACATATTAAAATAAAATAATTTAATAATTAATGTATTGATATTAATTCTATATAATTCTTATAGCCCAAGATTTTCCACAATGATTTCAGAATTTTTCTTAATTAATATAGGTCCTTGTGTTAACTAACTATATATCAGCTGAATCAATAGCTCTTAAATACATAAATAAAGCCTAAAGCATATATAAATATACTCTATGAGGAACTGAGCTAATCCTTCTGTGTACTTCTCTTCTGTGTACTTTTATTTTTTTAAATGAAACATAAATTATTTGAATGGGAAAAATATTCCAAGGATACCTCAAAATCAGAATTAATTTAAAATTAGCTCTTGTTTTTGAAGAATTTTTATATTAATACATATTTAGATTCTTGTTCAACATTTAATTGTTAGAAAACTGGAAAGCATCAATCCATCCCTTAAACCAACATCCCTCTTCGACCTTACCATCAACTAGTATAAATACATTTGCAGAGTAACTGACTAGGTGAATTTGAGCAAGTAAGTAGAAAGAAAAACTGAATTTGTTACTTATCTTTCTGACTGCTAAAGAGTGGATTATATTCCACATTTATCACTCACTGTATCCCAAGAGAAACTGTATTTGTTCCTACTTTAATGAATCTAGATGCTGTTAGCTGGTAATTAGTAGACTGAAATGCTTGACAGACTGAATCATTCAGGTACAAGCAGGTAGCAGTTATTTCTAAGTCATCATTTTTCACTCACAAAAATTCTATTTTAAACTCCAAAATACTTACATGGGGTTCACAGTAATGACTTCAAACTGTGCCCAAGTAGAACAGAAAGATTTACTAAAATTGCAAGTATTTTTCATGTAAAAAAATATTGAGTTTCCTGCAGCTTTATGAATGAGGGCAATATAGTTTTTTAATTGCTTAGAATATTTTAATGTTCTGTAAGTATGAGATTAAGTTGGAAGAATTTAATATGCCATCTTTGATGCTTTCAAAACATATAAACACACATTTAATGTTTAAATTATCTTTATAGGTAATATTAAGCAAAAGTTATTTGAAATTAATTTAAAAAGCATTCACTCCTATGTACAATAATATGTTTGCCTGGTATCTATATGCTGAATCATAAATGCCATATATTTAAAATGATGCTAAGTAAAACATAAAATCTCACAGAAGATCAGTTTCCTCACTAATATTCAATTCAATTAAGAGTTCTTGAAGTCTCATTAGGTACAAAGCACTGAATTAGGTAAAATATGTTGAATAGTTCATCTCCAAAGTGCATCCTAGATAAAAAACCCTTATCAATATACCATTGTACTCTTCTGACAATTCAGAAAAGACCACATGATTTTAACCATTATGTGCTTAGTGTTGTACACTTAGCAGACCTTTCTGGATTACTGGATTGAATAGAAATTCCAGCAGGAAAGTTAAAAAATTACTTGATCCATTGAAAAAAACCAAATTGTCAAGAGTAAAAAACATGTTATAAGGGAAATTTTTACTCAGTATCCTTTTACTTACCCATTTATTTTGTTGCTTCCCTAAATACCAAATTACCATAGTCCAGTCCTGCCTATCTTATTTCAAGCTTCCCCTTGGCCCCCTAAGTCATGTTAATACTATGCATTAAAAACAAAACTGGACCTCATGATTACCAGGTTCTAAAAACATTTGAATGCCAACACTACTACTATTGAACTATGGACCTTGAGTAAGTCCCTTAACCTTTCTGACATTAAATTTTCTCATTTGTAATTGGTAGAATGTTTTTTTATATTCAAGTGCTATTCCTTTGTTAATTTGCATTTTTCTTTTTCTTTTTTTTTTTTTAGCTCTTCTGTATCTTGACCCTCAGGCTCTTTGTGTCCACATCAGACAGAACCTTCCCTCAGTGCCATATTAAAACTAGGCAGCTGCCTGGGGGACAATGTCCAAGAGATTGTGGTGGTGACCAGTTTATATATTTTAATGTCCATATTTTTAATGATAGTACATTATGCTCTCTGTGGTAGATAGGCACTTCACAGCCAGGGCTTAAGTATTTAGTCAAAAGCTACATGAAGAGATTGCAATTTTCACACCTTGACTAAAACAAACAACAAATAGTTCTGTATCTTTGTATCAGCTCTACAATCCCATTTCTAACTAATTACACATTATATCACCAAGGCATTATTCACAGCACTTCTGGTAACTATGAATATGGCAGTGTGGTTCTCAA
Source organism: Potorous gilbertii (assembly GCA_028658325.1). Classification (NCBI taxonomy): domain Eukaryota; kingdom Metazoa; phylum Chordata; class Mammalia; order Diprotodontia; family Potoroidae; genus Potorous; species Potorous gilbertii. The sequence continues at coordinate 383,372,663 of CM053771.1, forward strand.
TTGCCAAGTTTAACAGACTCTCCATATAGAAGGCAGAAGAAAAACACTTATTTAGATACCAGAGAGTTAAATCTCAGAATCAGAAAGGTAAATTTGTCATGGGGACCAAGAAGTTAATAAACATGACCACCACAGAGAGTAAAGCCATTTCAAGCTTTCCCCTGTCTGCCAGGGCCATCTCACAAGCAAACGCTCAGGAGCCTGAGCTTTGCTCTGCCTCCCTGCCTCCTTTCTCCTCTGCCCCAGTTGTGCTCACTCACTTCCTCCCCATTCCGCTCCACCCTTCCTGTTTCACCTGTCCAGCAATCTCCTCCCAACACATGTAACTTGGGCTCTCAGGTGATTTAAACAGATCAAATGGGCCTATTGATGAATGAGAAAGATCTTTCCATTTTAATTACTATTACACACATGTGTTTAATATTTTTTTTGGAGACAGTGTTCTTACTTCTCTTGCCTAGCTCATTGGAGAATGAATGTTCACTAATGGACTTTGAAGCAAAGCAAACAAAAATCACCATAGCATTAGGTGGGAAAAAGATTTGGAATAGCTTCTGAGATCATAGCCAATAAATTAAGAAATGCATAAGATTTAGGAAGCTATAAGCCAATCCATGCATAATTAGAATCGTTGAAAGATTTTCTTTTGATTAATATTAATCACCTCTCAGTAAATTTGCTATCTATAACCACAAACTGTCTCTTTTGGTTGTCATTTTGAAAGTTAAATTTAATCCATCATTTTTCTTATTTTACATGATGCCAAATAACTATTTAAACTTTATAGAAATAATTTTATAACTAGTTTTCAGTATGAGATTACCTTAAATTAAACTCATCGTAGTTCTTTCAATGTGGAGATGACAAAACACGGGTAATCTAACAATATTTAGAGGTAACTTGGTGAAACAGTGGATTAAATGCTAGGCCAGAAGTCAGGAAGATGCAAAGAGAATCTGGCCTCAGATACTTACTAAATATGCATTCCCTGGAAACTATAGGGGACCTCTGTCTTCCTCAGTTTTTCAATTGTGAAGTGGGGGCGATAATATCCCCTATCTCTTAGGGTAGTTATGAGGATAAAAAATATTTTGCAAGTTCTTCAGTACCTCACAGTATAAATTCCATCTGTTAAGGTCAACATTAGAGAAAAATGGTTGCAACCCACTTTTAAAGTGCAGATTAAACAAAGAAACCTTACCCCTATAAAATACTCAATTGAATCTATAGAAAAAGTAATAACACTAATATGATTAATTATTCTTTTAATATAATTGATATTGCTTATTTCCAAGTTTCCATTATTTGCCCTCTCAATAATTTCTGGAATCTTAGGAAAGCTCTAACCTCTCTAAAGTAATGGCATTGACAAAGCTGCCTCAAAAGCAAAACCAAAAAAAAAACGTGGTACTGGCTCTCAGATGGCATTAGAACACCTCTGAGGATCATTCTATGATTGTGTTACTTTTATGTATTTAACACTTTATGAGCTCTCTCAAGAGGCATCTGGGTGGTGAAGTGGACAGGGTGCTGGTCCTGGAGTCAGAAAGACTCATCTTCCTGGGTTCAAATTTGGTCTCAGACAACTTGTTATTTTTGTGACCTGGGAAAGTCACTTAAACCTATTATCTCAGTTTTCTCATTGAAAAATAAGCTGGAGAAAGCCATTTCAGTATCTTTGCCAAATAAACCAAAAATGGGTCAGCCATAACTGAAGAGAATGAAGCATCAAGAAAGGACTATAAAACATTTATTTTAGCATTAATGTACAGAGGTATTGTAGCATAGTGGTTAGTGTGCTGAATCTAGTGTTATCGCTGTGTGACCATGGGTATGTCACTTAACTTCTCAGTATCCCAGGAAACTCTAAACTCTAAATGTTAAAAGATTCCTTCCTCCAGAAAAGGAAGAGAAAGAGAGAGAGAGAGAGAGAGAGAGAGAGAGAGAGAGAGAGAGGAATCAATAAATCAAATCTTTATTAATTTACAAGAACTAATGAACCATGATACATTTTGAGATTATAGAAATTATAAAATTACAGAAATCATTTCTAGATTGAAGCAGCTCCATTAAAAAAAAACATTTGAAATATCTATAAATTAACTTTGTAGGAATGACCACATTCAACATATGCCCATTAGTTAAAAGCAAACTTTTCTACATGCATAATACCTGCGTGTACATAAACACACACACACACATACACACACATATATATATATACACATATAAATGTGCTTGAAGTCATGAGTCAGACATATTTCAAAGTAATGAATTGAAATCCCAAGATTTTTATTTTAATGAATTTGTGCCATCTCCTTTGCTTCCAAAATCACTTTGAAAATGCAAGGAGGACATGTCATTTTTCAGCTTGCACTCACTCAGAACTAAATGGTGAAACAGCACTTGCTGATTCTTATAAAGCACCCTGGCTATTCTTCAATTACACCCAGATTTCATTAGTGAAAATGCAGGGTTTTGTAATTAGATACCAAATTTGAAGGGTTCACACAGATATGCTAATAACACCATTAAACCTCTCCCTTTATATGTAAATCTGAAGCCCAGATGTTGCATCATTTGCAAATCTTGCAATTAAAGCATTTTATAACTTGGAGTTATGCAAAGGGGCAGTAGACTGGAAAATGGATAAAATTGCTTGGCTAGGACATTACCATAGTAACATACTGACCTCCATTCAATTAGTTACTACTGAAGATCCAGCTATTAATTATAATGGTCAAAGTCTGAATCTCCTCTTATCTTTTTAATATGGACATTTTTCACTCACCATAAATCTCTGACTTTTAGAGGCAAGACTCCCAGACCGAAGTATTAAAGTGATAATGCTTAAGCGCTGCCGGAAAGTGAGGGTCACTGAAGGAACCCCATTTATCAACTATATTCAAGATAGTTTTTCAACTTTTTGTAATCTAAGCACTCTGTCAGACAAGCGTCAAAGTGAATATTCATTATGGCTCATTTTAGTTATTGAACTCTCTGCATTATATGTGTCAGCAATTATCTCTCACTTTAGAAAGCCATACATAATTAGGGCCAAGCTAATCACCATGGGGCCTGCAAAAAAGATAGATGTTTCTTTTCTCTTCTTATATTTTCTAGTAACAAAGTTATAATTGACACAATAGAGAAGAAGAGTTATAGGAAGAATATTTTTTGTGTAGATACAGAAAATCCCCTTGGGCAATTATTTCATATATTCTCCTCTCGAAACAAATTGCAAACAACAATAGAGAGATATGTGGGAGGAGGGAAGGGAAGAAAAAGGAGGGGAATGGAACCCGCATTTACATATACAGCATCAACAGTGCCAGGCACTGTGCTGAGTGCTTTACAACTCTCTCATTAGATCTTCCCAATTATCCTTCAAGTTAGATGCTAGTATTACCCCATTTTATCACTGAGGATGCTGGGGCAAAGAAAGGTTAAGTGACTTGCCCAGGGTCACATAACATGTAACTATCTGAGGGCAGATTTGAACTCATTTCTTCGTGACTCTGGGACTGACTCATTGTGCCACCTAGCCACATCCTAAAAATATTACCAAAAACACATATTAACAGAAAAAAAATACCACTCATGTAGTAAAAACTAAGGATAATTAGTCTATAGCCAATGTCCATCATCCATACAATGTTAGGGAATTAAAGGAAACATTCTCCCCACCACCACCGTGTTGTTAAGTCCAAGGTGAGTGATTTTCAAGTGGATATAGGCAAGGATCATACAGAATGAGAAGTCCAGTATGGGTTGCAATCTGTAACATTAGCATGCTTAGTCATATTTTTGAGTTTTCAGATGAATTATGGGATAAATTGGAAATACAACCTATCATATAATGAAGCAGCATGGCAGATTGGTACTAGTACTGGAATATATAATAGATTTGAAACCAGGATTTGGCTTCTAATAAAATCTCTACAGCCACTTACTGTATAAACAGTAATAAACAGTATAAACATATAAATGACATCGGATGAGTCAGCTTTTCTGAACATCAGAGTTCCCATATGTGGAAATGAGAGGGTTAGTACCAAATGACTTCTAATATCTCTTCTAGTTTTTAATATTCTATTTTTGGCAACCTAGAGCAAACAAATGATGGATCCTAAACCTGAAGACATTTAGGAGACACTGTACACTGAAGAAAACCTCTAGAAGTCTTTATGATTTCAAAATAATCATTTAACTTTTAAGTTATGAACGTGTCTTGGCTCCCTCAATTATAAAAGCAGGAAATCTTTCAGAGAATTTAAAAATAGTTTTAAAATTAATTAATAGTTTCCATCTTGGTTTATCTTGCTTCTAAAATTTTTACCTTCTAGCTTCTTATGACCCAAACCAGATTCTACTTCCTCCAGGAAAATTGTCATCCTCCTGTTCAGTAATGACATTATTTCTCAGATTTCATATAATGTTTTATTTTAGAACTCTCTTATAGTGTATATTATAGTAATCTGTGTTTGTATCCCATTTCCCTAGCAAACTAAACCTGTGTGATGAAGTCAGGGGACATGTGTGTTTCCAAAATGAAACTCATTACATTTTCCCCAAAACTTGGCCTTCTTTCAAACTTCCTATTTCTTTTGCAGGTGCCACCATCCTTACAGTCATCAAATGAAATAGAAAAGTTATCTTCAGCTCAATAATGTCATTTGCTTTCATAGCCGATTCATTATCAAGTGTTTTCAGTTTGAGTTTATCAACATCTCTCATACCCATCCGCTCCTCACCTATATTATTGTGAGCCTCCTTAATTATTATCTTGCTTCTAATCTTGCCCCTCACTAATTAATCCTACACTCATAAATCAAATTGGTATTCCCCAAAACCCACATGACTCTTCAAAGTATTAAGTATTTGACTTTTTTTCTTGAAAAAATATTAAACCCTTAAGTAGGAATTTAATGTCCTCCAACATCCAGGAACTGCATTTAAATTTATTTTGTATTAAATGTTTTATTTTTTAAATTTTTAAAATTTAATTTGTGTTATTCTCCATATACTCTTGGTTCCAGGCAAACTGGCTTACAAGTTAGACATATTCATGATATTTCATCTCCCAATATTGTGTTTTTGCCAAAGTTGTCTAGATACAAGGGTGGGGAACTTACAGCTTTCAAACCATATATGACCCTGGGTACAGCATTTTGATTGAGTTCAAGTTTTATGGAAGAAATCCTTCTATTAAGGAGATTTGTTCTGTGAAGTTTGGATTCAGGCAAAAGGCTGCACTTGAGGATCTAGAGGTTCACATGTGACCTCTAAGTTGTGGGTTCCCCATCCCCTGGATTCTAGAAGGTCCTCACTCAGTTCTCACATTTGTCTCTGTATCCCTAGATTCACTACTTTAAGTCCAAACTCAGCTCTCTTGCTACCTCCTACAAATAATGTCTTTCCTGACCCTGTGAGTAATTAGTTTTCTCTCCTTAATTTTTATTATTATATAAATACTTTCCTGCATATATGCTGTATTCTTTATTAGAATATTAACTCCTTGTGAGCAAAAACTATTTTTCTAGTTGTATCTTCAATACTGAGACAAAGGTCTTGTAAATAATATATACTTAATAAATGTTTGTTGAGATAAAGTTTTCATAATCAATGAATATATTCATAGGTCACCTAGCACTATCTTCTGCACACAGTAGGTGCTTCAGAAACATTTTGACCTTATAGAATGTGTCCTGCTGTCTTCTACACATTCATATACTCTATCTTTGTAATATTTTCTACTTCTTTCATCTATGTCTAATCTTCTTATGAGTCCTAACTTAAGGGATCACATTCATTTATAAACTATCAAAATCAAATGTTATAGAATAATCTATTGATAGGGTAACTAGTCCCTTGGTCTCTACTTCTAATTAATTTGTCAGATTTATACTACTACTACTACTCTTTAAGTGAGGTATAATTTATCAACACTATTTTCTAGCATGATTTCTTAAAAATTAAAAATATTAATTTTCTGAGGATGTTGAAAAATTAGAGAAAAATTGGAAGTAACTTGAAAGTATCTCTCTTTTAGATATGAGTATTTTATATTAAAAAGTTACAGAGAAGGACATTGTTCAACTTCCCTGTCTTATAGTTTTATAAATAAGAACTTTGACTTTTGAAGAGTGAATTTTGAAAAGATATAAAATTTTGAATTAACTGGTATTGGACTACTAATGGGGCTAATTCATTGCTTGAATCTTTCATTTAGGTACACAAACATTTCAGAGATACTGATGATTATCAACTTAAATGACAAAGAAATTCCTTTTTGAGGTGTGTGGGTGGGGAGGGTATACCTAAAGTTTATAGAAACTAGTACAAATAAACATTGTCAATAATCTTTTTAAATTTAGCTCTTTTTGGTGATTATGTGATAATTGTTGTTAGTGTTGTTAATGTTATAGTGATTTATAAAACATTAAGTGATTATATAATATCAAGAATTGTTACATTGTGACAAATCTGATTATTTAGATCACAGCTTTTTTAAATCTAAAGTCACAAAAAGAATATAAGGCTAGAAACATCTACGGATTTAGAAATTTTAAACAACTAATTTTCTTATAGGTTAATATTTTCTCTTGTATTGATATCCCAGTGATAAATGAGGGGTTATAATTTTTCCTTAAAAGGAATTTTAAAAAGCATAATTGAACATTTCATATAATGTAAAATGAGAAAAGTTTCTGAACTGAAATAATGAATATTAGATAATTGATTAGTTACTGAAACATGCACTTTAAAATGGTACTTACAATTTTTTTTGCATTTGTAGTTATCTTGTGGTCACTTTCATTTATATGTTAATTAAATCTTTCTGGTTAGTGTAGAATTAAAGGACAGAAATAAAGTGAATGAGGTCATTCTAATACCTTATCTAATATAGACTGAAATGTGACTAGAAGGCATTAAATAACTGGTATTTGACATGTATTTTTTCCTGTGATAGTTTAGAATATGAATAGGTGGAAGATGTTTCGATTAAAAAGGAACTTGGAAGTAAAATGTCAACACTGTAAAATGTAATTGAGATATTTTTGCAGCATTTATAAGTTATTGGATACATGAAAATATAAGGAGTCATACTACAAAGTAAATTAAAATAGAAACAATTTAAATTACATTGAAAAGTGGTACTTAGAATTTATATATGTGTGTATATGTATATGTGTGTATGTATATACCTGTGAGTGTACGTGTGTGTATCTCCAAGGTCTATTATTGAAATGAATTTAAAAATTGACCACTTTTATATTTACAATATATGTTTATAAATTTAAAAAATAGGGACTTTGCTTTTTGTCTGAGGCATCTTGTCTAAACCTAGCTCCTCTTCGTTGTCTTTATAAAAGCAGTAAAATTGTGAAGCACAATATATAAAAGACAACAAAAATTGTGTGAAAGAAAACAAATCCTCAGAAGGAAAATCATTCCCCTCAAAGCATCAAAAATTCAAAATGATTACTACTACTACTAATAAAACAAGAACACCAAGAAAAATACTCTGAGCGAAAGAAAAGAAAGGAAAAATCCGCTTAACAAAGAAATGACAAGACCTATAGAAATTGATCAGAATAACCATGATGATTCCCAGAGAGGTTCTGAAGTTTAATAAGAGAACTGAAGATCTTCCTTTTAGAGAGGTGGGTAGATAGGTATCATAGCGAGGTCTAGCATCTCTGGTGGGAGTGCCGACAAGCTCTTTTCAGGGTTGTTCTTTCGCTGTTGGTGACCATTGTCCACCCAACTTTCACCTATGGCTCTAAGAAACTGTAACATGCACAGCAGGCACGCTCCAGTAAAACCTTCTTGATAGATAGGCCAACACAGGTTAAGGATAACCTGTGGGATTTAAACCCATCAGGGAGATAGGTGAGTTCCTAATACAAACAAGTGAATAGGTGGGTGTGAACATCTTGTTTCAAAAGATTATGAAGGTAGCAGAAGCAGGCACTAAAGATCACTTCGAGTTTGGTCAGACATTGGATATGCCTAGGCCAACCACTGCATCCAGAACCATGGCCAGTTATCTTGACATTGGTCTTGACACTGAACTCTGATAACTGGAAGAGAGAGTGAAGATGCAAACTTCATGCAACTCTGCATCATCTAAATCTAATTCACTTGCAACTCCAAAGACATCACCCATACAGTTGAGAGGAACTATTTGTGTCCAACCTGTGGAAGAGCCTTCCAAGATCCTACTGGTATGATTAGCCACAGCTCTACACTTCATAGACAATGTGAAAATTTTGTTCCTCTTAGAGCAAGAATGACAAAAAACATTAGAGATTGAAGGTTGTGGTTTTAGTTTTATCTCAGATACTTGCTTAACTGTGTGATCCTGAACAGGTCATTTAATCCCTATCAGGCTCACCCTATCAGGTGAGACTGGGAGAGGCTTTCACCACACCCATTGTTCTGTTCTGACTCCCCCTCCTTTACAAAACCTTTCCAGATTAGTGATGATGAATGCACTTTCTTATCAAAGTGACTTATTCCTTCCTTCCTTCCCTTTCTCCTTTCTCCCTTTTCTCCCTCCCTTTTTCTCTTTATCTTCCTTCATTTCCTTCCTTCCTTCACTTCTTTCTTACTTGCTTCCCAAGCTCTTTTTGTCTTTTCTTCATCTATCCTACCAAGAAAATCACAGTTCTAAAATCATATATATACATATACTTCCACAACTAGAAACATGTAAACACCCACATCCATATATGTATATATGTACATCCACATACATACAAACATCATATATGTTGATATATGTAGATGACTTTGTTCCACAATGCAGAATAGGAATTTTCTTATTAGTTTCATATTTCTCAAAATATCACAATACTCCATCATTAATATACCAGCTATTTTAGCCATTCTTTAAGCACTGTACTTCCATCCCATTTTAAATAGTTTATTCTATTTTATCATCTTTTACTTATATCAGTTATAATAATGATAGACTTAACAATTTTGAAAGTTATTCTTTTAAGAAATATGTCTACAATTTCTGTGTCAGTTTTTTCTTTACCTTTTCCTCTATGTCCACAGTAGGATTATCTATGTCATTTGGAAAGAAATTTGACCTTGTTCATACTATATGTTGATGATATATAGCTAGCAAAAAAAGTACTTTTATAGCTGCCAGAAGTGTCATATATCCTTAAAATACTGTTTAAAAAAGGGTTTTTTTTTACTAGAATAAATTATTAAAAGATTCAATTAAGAACAAAATTTATAAAGATCTAACTCATGAAATAGCTTATATTCACTCCCTTTTAGGATTGAACACCCATTTCTATATGAGGGAAAACATACCAAACTAAGAATAAATGAAAATTTCTTAGAAGTAAAGAAAAAAAAATCATCACTAAGCTAAGATTCTATTTTAAAATATCTGTTGAGAAAGTTAGTTTAATGAATATCATAAAGGCTAGAGAAATTATTGCATTAGTTGGCTATGTGGCATTATGCAGATTTTACACATCATATCTTTGAAAACTATTGACATGACAATATAGTTTTCTTTGGAATTTGAAATCATCTTGGCTCAATAAATGCTGATAATTTATTGAAATCATAGCATTCCTAATAAGTTTCCATCATGTTCCCATTCTCAGCTTGCTACACTAGAGATCTGAGTGCTTCATCTTAAATATTATCAAGGACTTTTTCTTTTGAGCTAAATTACCTCACTCCCAATGAAAGAAATCCCTCACTGTATTATTACCAACGATTTATTCATATATATGTATATATATCTATATATATGATTTTTGTTCTTCTATGGTCTTAGATAAATGGGTTCCTTTATTTTTTGAATGTGAGTATTTATTGTGGAAAAGGTATTTGGTAGAAACAGAGTCAAGGCTTTCATATAAAGATTATGGCCTTGATCCCCACAATTAGTGAAACAACAGTCAGAAGTTAACTTGAATTTAAAATCATATCACTTAAATTAATATTATTTAAGGGAGGGTGTAGACGTGATGCTAACTCAATGCCTGTCTCTCTGAGGAAAGCATAATGATTAAGAATCTGTCCACTATCTCCTGGTTTCCCTCATGGTGAGAATTAAATTGGGTGAGAATTCCTTGGAAAAGCTTAAGGGGAGAAGAACTAGGATTTTGTGACTATATATTCAATACTGCAAAATATCTATGATTTCACTTTTGGAAATATTCCCTCAGTGGACACAGATCATATTATGTCAACACCATAGAAAACTTGGTCAGTTTTTAGGGCTGTTACCATTTTGCCCTCACTTCTAGCTTGCATTATTCCCTGAATTGGTCTCACTGTCTCAAATCTTTCTCCAGTATAGTACACCCTCTACTTAGCTGTCAAAGTTGCTTTCTTTAAGTACAGACATTTTTGTATCACTAGTTTAAAAGAAAAACAACACTATGGTTCTCTACTGTCACCAGGAATAAATGTAAACTCATCTTCAAAATTTGGACCCAATCAATTTTTCCAAGCTCACTGTATATATGTGTATATGTATGTATACCCATGAATTCATAGGCATGTGTATATGTGTGTGTGTGTATGTTACTCCCCCTTCTACAATCTGAGATCTAACCAAACAAGCTTTATCTCTTTTCCTCACAAATGATTCTTGATAATGCATTTCTATATCTTTGTGTTTGTCATTTCTCCTAACCACTGTCTAATAGAATCCCTTTTTTCCTTCAAAATGAAATTCAGTCATTATGTTCTGTGTTCTACTTGTAAATCTTATCTACAATTCTTCATACAATTTTATTTATTTATTTTTTTAATATAAATTTATTTATTTAACTTTTTACATTCATTTTCACAAAATTTGG
>CM053771.1:383384009-383432461 GCA_028658325.1 Potorous gilbertii
CCACACACTAATATAAAGATATACATGCATACTTATATGTGTATATACATATACATATATATATATATACATACACACACACACACACACACACACATATATATATATATATATATATAAATTTTTTTTGGAAGAAGGGAATTAGCAATTGGGAGAAATCGGGAAAAACTTCACGTAGGAAAGGCAATGTCTTAATGAAGTGAGGAGTCCATTTTTGAACATGGGAAAAGGCCTGTGCAAAAGCTCAGAGATGAACATTAGATATGAAGAAATGGATGTCCTTGAGAAGTAATGTTATGTGCAAGATCAAACAAATAGTAATAGAGTCAAGAATTTTGTAATTGATGACTTCATTAGAGCTTACTAAAGTAACCTAGATTCATTGCTATAACTAAAATAGATTTTTAAAATCACTTACTGAATAAAAGTATTTCTCTGGCAAAATCCATTCACTTCTTTACTTCTTTGGAAATTTTCTTCTTTCTTTTTTTTTATTACCCTTCTCTTTCTCTGTCAAATTATTCTTTTTGGCTGTTTGAGGAACAGCTGTCAAGTGGTTACCTCAGAATCATTTTTTCAAAATTCTGTTCAAGATTTGCCAATTTTTTGACTAATCCTAAAACCTTACTCTAATTTGCATTGATGATGAGGGAAATAATAAACTGGATACCTCGGTACCACTGAATTCTCTATTTGACGCAGGAGAAGGATATGCCTCCAAATAACAACAGAGTGGGATTGAAGAGATTAGGAAGAGGGGAGGAGATTAGGAAGGGGGGAAGTTCTGGTTCTGTCACATATTTGGTGTATAACTCAGAGTGAGTTTCCCAAATTTTTGTTAAAATTTTACAATTTGTAAAATGGAATAATAGGAGTAGCCCTGTATACTTCATAGAGTTGTTCATGAATGAAATAAAATAATGAATATGAGTGTTTTGAAGATAATCCTTATATTGTACAAATGTAAAAGTGTCTTCTTTTTCTATTTCTTTACTAATAAACAGTATTTAATTTTTTGCACAAAAAACCTAGAATTAATACTCTATAAGAATACCAATTGGTAACATCTAAATTCATTGACTATAAGTAGACATTTTCTGATCTATGGCATAGATGGAGTATAGACTTTTCAATCCTCTATAGTTTTTATTTCAAACATATTGATGATATTCTCTTCAACTTGTTTCCCTCAGTTTTCTGTAACTAGGAATTTTTAAATCGTATTATAACATTTAATCCCTTCTACAAATGTAGAAATATTTTAAATTAAATATAGAGTTTAATTAACTTAGGTTCATTGTTGTTGTATGTTTGTCCTTCATTCTAGAAGAGGACCATGGTGTCAGGGAGATGATGGCGGGACTTGTAGGTGACTTTGATATGAGTGACACAAGTCTGTGCAAAGTCACTAACCTCACTTTCTCCTCCAGATTCATCTGGATCTAGTGGCCAGATATTCATCAGGAAAACTGGAGATGGCTCAGGATACGATGAGAGACCCTGGTCCTTTTATGTTAAGGTCTTTTTGGGTTCTCACTATGAGTGATACAAGACTCATTCAATGAATAGGTCTCTTCAAGTAGTTACTCAAGGGATGACCCATTTAATAAAAGAAATTAAGCTGGAAGGGCAAGACCTTCAGGTTTCCTGGACAAAAAAGAAACAGTTAAGATTCCTTGTACTGTGATTAAAAAGAACCAGTCTTACTACATGTGGCATGAGATATTTTTGATGCTATTTAGTTATCTAAATTGTGTACCATGCTTTTCAATTCACCTGTTTAGGAAATTTTTATAGGTCAGCTGGCAAATACATAGTTGAAATTATGTGTTGGAGAACACCTTATTAAAATCACTTAGAGAAACTTCGCTGCATTTAATTTCTCTAAATCTTGGGCTCCCCATCTGTAAAATGAGGGACTTGGACTAAGTTGCTAAGGTACATTCTAATTCTAAAAACAATAATCCTACCACCATAAACTAGGATACATTATATTACTCTGAGGATGAACTTAATATGTAAGATATGCATATAGGTATATAGCTAGATTGTTGAGTTCAGAGGTGCATATTAAAACATTGCAATGAAATTCAGAGTTAACAATTCAGACCTACATTTAGAAGGAATTTAGATTTAGATGCACTGGAACATATTAGTTTATAATTTGACTCTTATATTGTAAAAAGGATTTCTTAAAAAAGGAATAGCACCCTTAGCCCACTTGGTGGTGTAGGAGACATTAGAAATAACTACATAATCCAGTAGAAGATATTTTTGTTAGCTGTAGCATAGCTATATAATAAAATATGAATTGCCTTTCGTTACTTCTAACTTGTGTCTCACAAAATTAGCAATTCTATGTATATAAAAAGCAATAATTATTTCCTTAAGAGTAGTCAGACTATATGCTAATCTGGGGATACATAGTCCTTTGGTTTATCAAACTTTTCAATTAAACAGAATTTATTTTAGTGTTTTCAAAACCATTAAGAATAAGAAAAATGAACGTTGTTTTGCTTTGAACATAACACAATTATCAAAGCTGAATCTTTAAGAAGTATTGATAAAAAATGTCATCGAAATGCCAAACCTCAAACACACTTCCTTAAAGTCTCCATTTGTTTTTTTCTCCTTGAATGTTTGTAGTCTATAAATTCAAGAAAAACAAGTACATTGTTATTTCATGCTACTTCAACAAAAATTTATTAAAGCCTAGTTGTTCAGAGTGCTATATTAAATGCTGAAGGAGAAATAAAAGGCTTAGGAAGTTTATAATCTGGTGGGGAAAGAGATGTAAATAACCATAGAGAATTTTATATTTAAAATAATAAAAAAATGTGGAAGTAGATGCTGGTATAGGAAAAGGGTTTTTTTGTTTTTTTTTTTTAAAGAACAGTGCATATTTGGTCTAAGGAAAGAAGAATCATTTCTATCTTCAACGATCAGGGAGGTCTTTATGAAAAAGAAATTTGAACACTTTGGGGAACTGAAATTAATATGAGGTAATGCTCTTACATTTGGACCTAAAAATATCAATGGCAAGCACCCTCCATGTCAGGTATAAAAAAGAGAAGAACAATACATGCATACATGCACACACAGACACACACAAACACCTCATAGAATGGCAGGTAGAATGCAGTGATTGAGTTTTAAAGAGAAAAGAATTTAAAAGCTTTGATCAAAGAATAAGAAAGAAGAAAAAGAGGTGAACAATAGTAGCATTAACAATAGTGAATTAACACTTTCTGACACTATGCCAGAAGATAGGTATTCTTTCATGATACAGGGTCATATAGGAAAATTTAAGGAAAGGAAAAATTAAGATAACTTGGGGAAAGAGTTTGAATTGCATTTTGAACATGGAGAAAATATTTCAAGTTATATTCTCCAAGGATCAAGGAATTAAAATTATTTGTGTTTCTGGAAATAAAAATATCCAACTCACAGTTATCTTGAAAGAAAAGATAAATTTAACTCAAACACAATATAGGAAAAATGTAAGTCCTAGTGATACAAAATTGAAATGTAGGACATTCCCTGTCTTTAAAGAGCTTACACTCCACTGAGGGAATATATTATGTACACAGAAATGTAAATGTATGTAAATATAAAATAAAATGGAGGTAGGAAAGGTAGAACTAACAACTAGAAGATTAAGGAAAGGTCTCATTAATGAGGTAACACTTGAGTTGAGCCTTAAATATCCAAATGGGATACTTCAAGAGGAAGTTGAGTGTATTCTAGGCCTGAAAATTATGCAACAATAATCTACAGGCAGGAGATGAAATGTTTTGTAGAATGAACAGTCAGTTGGTCAGTTTGTTGTAACCAGACAGGAAACATGAATTGGAACCAGATTGTGTAGGACTTTAAAAGGCAAATGAAGAAATTTGTTTTTTGTGGTAAAGGCACTAAGAAGCCACTAGATTTTATTGGGGAAGGATAGACATGATAAGACCTGCATGTTAGGGATAGAAATTAGCCACCTGAATGGAGGATGAATTGAATAGGCAATAAAATGGAAACCAGGGGAGCAAAAATGTTTATTGCAATAGTTTAGGTGATAAAGTCCTAACCTGGAGTGGTATCTCTGTCAATAAAGATATAGCATACCATCTGTCTGCTTTTGAGGCAGGAAGGACTAGGTGAATATTTAGCTAATCTCCATGGGAAATACAATATTTCCCCCTCTCTCCTCGAACTTCTTAGCCAAGCTTTCTAGCCTGTGGAGAGATTATTTAATTAAGTGGGAACCCTGAGAAGACTAGAACTATGGACTGGGGTATAAGCAGAAAGCTAAGAAAACACTAGCAATTTGGACTGCTCTGCGGTCTAGGGCTCTTACTATATAACAAAGGAATGCTAAACATGTTTCCTAGCAGGGAGTCTAAAGAGGCCCATCAAAGGTTATCTCTACAACTCTTTCTCCCCTTTACTTACAACATTGCATTTCAAGTAAACTTTTATTATCTAGTTACAGTTTATCTGCTTTAAAAAAAATGATTATCTCCTCACACAAATATATGTGGTTGATCTTAGACAAGTACATGTGACCACATAGGCTCATTATAATCCAACTCCCAAGGACACAATTGTTAGAACTCTCTTTTCTCCAATATTGGCTATTTATTAAAAGTCACATGAGAGACATATGGGCATAAATTTGATTTGATTTAACTCTTACTAGATCTCACTTTTTTTTTAAGGCAGAAAGTATAAAAATGGAGTCCAGCACCAACTGTTCTTTTTAAATAAAGCCTGAATTTATATCAATTTGATATAGGAGTTATGAAGCTGGAGCAATGGAGAAAATATGGAACTCAAATCTTAAAAACTGAGTGCAAGAAATTGTTTTTTAACATGTAACTGGATAAAATAAAATATAAAAATTGTAAAATAAATACAGCCTGCATTATAATTCTTTGTAATCTAGCTTGAAACTCTATCCTTCCATTGAAAGTGCTCTTCCTAAAGTTGCCAACAATATTTTTATTGCCAGATTCAATGGCCCTTTTTCAGTTCTCATTCTCCTTGACTTTTTTGAAGCTTTCAGCACTGTTGATCACCCTCTCTTCTATATTCTCTTCTCTCTAAGTTTTTGGGATGCCTCTCTCTCTTGATTCATCTTATCTGACCACCTCTCAGTATCCTTTGTTGGATTCTATTGAAGAACACATCCTCTAATAGTAAGAATCTCACAGGATCCTGTGATGACTCCTCTGTCTGTACTACTTCATCTGGTGATCTCATCAGTTCAGTTGGATTAAATTATCATTTCTATGCTGAAAATTCTCACATCTACCTATCCTGCCCTAATTTCTCTGCTAACATCAAATCTCATATCTTCAACCACCCTTCAGATATCCTGAACAGGATGTCTAGTAGACATCTTAAACTCAACATTTCCAAAATAGAATTCATTATTATTTCCTGATAAAAGTCTACCCATTTCCTACCCATTGTATTATAGACAGCAATACCATTATCCCAGTAACACAAGCTCTTTGATTCTACACTGTCTGTCAACTCCCTATGTCCAATATGTTGCCAAGCTCTGTCTATTTCACCTCTGCAACATCTCTCAGATACTCCTCCTACTTTCTTCTGAAACTGCAAATTGTATAATGCAATCCCTCATTACCTCATGTAATAGTCTGCTTGCCTCAAGTCTTTGCCCTACACTAATCTGGCCTTCATTCAGTCATCAGTGATTTTCCTAAAGCACAAGACTGACAATGTAAACTGAGTCTACTCCCTGCCCCTGCAAAAAAAAAAAGTCCAGTGATTCCCCATCACCTTTAAGATTAAAAATAAAATTCTTCAGAATTCAAAGCCTCCATTACCTTTCGTTTTTTCTACTTTCCACTCTCCTTCTCCCCAACATGTACTCTTTGATCTAGTACCACTCTCCTCCTTGTGTTCCACAAACAAGATGCTCCATCTTTTAGCTCTAGGCATTTTTTCCTGCTGTCCTCCATGCCTGGAATGCTTTCCCTCCTCATTTCTGCCTATTATCTTCCCTGGATTTCTTTAAGTTCCAACTGAAAGTCTTTTTTTTTTCTTTACAGGAAGCTTTTCTCAACCTCTCTTAATTTTAGTTTCTTTCTCCTAACAATTTCCTATTTTAAAGAGGAAAAATGTTTTTATAAATAAAGAACAGATGAAACATAGAAAAGAAATAAATTAGGATCATGGAAGATAGAATTAGAAAGAAAATTAAGCATTTGACAGAAGAGGTATAATAAATTGTCCAAGCAACAAATTCCCTGAAAATTACAGTGGATCAAATAGAAGCCAATGGATCTCTGAGACAAGAGATATTAAAATCAAGACTGAAAAAGTAAAATAAAATTTAAGGCACAATAGCAAAATAACTGAGCTGTAAAACTCATAGAAAAGAAAAAAATAAGAATCATTTGACTACCTGAACCGCATGACCACAATAAGAGTCTAGACATAATATTTCAAGAAATCATAAAAGAAAATTTCCTTGAGTTCTAAAAAGGAGAAAGCAAAGTCAAAACAGAAAGAATTCACTGGGCAGTTTCTGAAAGAAACCTTCAAATGGAAGCTTCCAAGAATATTATAGCCAGAATTCAGAGCTTCCAGATCAAAAAAAAAAAGTACTGCAAGAAGACAGATATCAATAATTCAAGTACTGAGGAACCACTATCATGGTCATATACTTAGTATTTAGTAGTCAATACTTCATGGAGTATACAGCTTGGAATACCATATTCCAAAAAGTAAAAGATAATAACTTACATTGAAGAATAGTATTTATAACAAAGCTGAATATAATACTGGGGTGGGGATGGGGGACCAATGGTCCTTTAATGATATAGAGGACTTCCAAGAATTCCTGCTCAAAAGACTTAAGCTATTCATAATTTTTTTTCACCCAAGTTAAGAGAAACTTTAAAAGTTAAACACAAAAAAAACAGCGATAAAGGACTGAACAAGTAGAAATTATATATGTTTCAAAATGGGAAAAAAATACATATGTCTTTAGTGAGCCCTATGTTCATCACGGGTCATACAGGGAATATTATTAGACAGAGAGTCTGTGAGTGCTTTTGTTATATCTTGATAATCTTAAGTGAAGAATTGAAAGAGAGGGGCAGAGACATACAGTGGGAGGGAGTGGAAAAGGAAAATGAAGTTTATGAAAAATTATTTCACATAATCAGGGTACACAAGTAGACATTTATACAAAAAAGAGTAGGAATGTTGAGGGGTGCAATTGAAACTTGAACCTTACTATCATCTACACTGATCAAAAGAAGGGATAACACATGCAGCTGGTACACAGAATACTTCTCACTCAACAAGGAAATGGAAGAAGTGATAATATAAGTTAGTGGGTAGGCAGCTTAAAAAAAAGTATTAATTTTAAGCAAACCAAACACTAAGAATGTGGAAAGATATTTACGATTTTGCAGGGTTTTTTTTGAGATGTCAAAGAATGGAACTCTGAGGAAATCTCCATAAATTGAGGAATGACTGGGTATTATGTTATATAAATATGATGGAATATTATTTTGTTATAGCAAATTATTATGGAAATGGTTTCAGTGAAACCTGGGAAGACTAATATTAACAGACACAAAGTAAAGTGAAAAGAAACAGGAGGATAATTTATACAGTGACAACAATATGGTAAAGGCAAAACACCTTTGAAAGATTTAGGAACTCTAATCAGTGTAACCCTGAACCACAATTCCCAAAATGAACAATGGAACAATGATGAAATCCACCTACAAAAAGAGAAGTGAAAACCTTAGAATGTAAAATGAGATCACACACACACATGGGCACACATGCACATACACATGCACATATATGTAATATATATATATATATATACATTTAATATGATCAGTATGGAATTTCTTGAGCTTGCCATGTTGCAACAATGTTTTTTTTAATTTTCATTTTGGTGAGGAGGAGTAATTTTGATGGGAGGGAAAAAATTTCTTGCTGAATTTTTAAAAATATAAAATATAATTTTCTAACATATTTGAATTCAACTTGGTAATATCTTAGCTGAGATATGAATGAAACTAGGGAAACCAAAGGCAGAGGTGAGAAGGTAGAGTATTATAGAAATCATAGTCTTGAGGCTTTGAGAAGGGAGATGAAATGTCTTGTTTAGCAAAATAGAAAAAGGCTGGTATCACTGGAGCAGAGGACACAGAGGGGAGTTAGAGGACAAGAAAAGTAGAATGAGCCAGGTGATGACGGGTGTTAATGTGAAGCTGAGGATTTTATTTTTGATCCTGAAGGTAATTTGGAGCCACTAAAGTTTTAGAAAAATCATTTGGGAACTGAGTAAAGGATGGAGGGCAATAAGGAGAGACTGGAGGAAGGGAAATGAAAGGTACTAAGGGCTTGCACTAGGATTGTGGTGGTGTCAGAGGAGAAAAGGATATGATAAGAATATGAGAAATGCCATGTAAGTAGAATTGATGGTACTTGGCAAAAGTTTGGATAGGGAGAGATAAGAAAGAAATCAAGGATGACATCAAGATTATGAGCTTGGGTGAGTAGAAAGATGGTAGTACCCCTGACAGTAATATTTGGAAGAGGGGAGAGTTTGTGGAAGTAAAAATGGTATCTTGTTCTCGTCCCGCTGGTCACTCTCCTCCTTCTCATCATTGTTATAATGTTTACAAGCAGTCATATAAAAGAGACAATAATAAGAAATAAGTTTGCAGATAGGAAGGAAGTCATATACAAACTGTTTCAAGGATCAAAGGAGCATAGTTTACAAATTGTGGCATATATAAACCAAAATTCACATCATGGCAGCATGTGATCCATCAGCAAAAATCATCTATGTGCTGCTATCAGGGGACAAGGCATATGATATGTACATTCCAGACCAAATCCAGACCTCCACAGCTCCAGACTAGCAAAATATCAAAAGAGTACAGATAAATTTTAAATGCAACTTTTAAGCTTTG
The DNA here is from genome assembly GCA_028658325.1 of Potorous gilbertii. Classification (NCBI taxonomy): domain Eukaryota; kingdom Metazoa; phylum Chordata; class Mammalia; order Diprotodontia; family Potoroidae; genus Potorous; species Potorous gilbertii. Next base: position 383,392,979 of record CM053771.1, read on the forward strand.
CCGATGATTGTGAGGTGATTTGTATATGTTAATGAACTAACCTTGATGTGGCACAGATAGGAGTTGTTCTTTCCCCCACAAAAACTCTATGAAAATGACATCTCAAACTCCTGACACTCCCACCCCCCAGCACTCTTCCTTCTTGCAAGGGTTCATGCTGTTCAGGTGTTCCCAACTCCAATCCACAGTTACATAAGTGACTTATCCCCTCTCTGTTCTCTTCCTCATGCTCCCTACCTCTCTTCACCATCTCATCCTCTATCCTAGTGCCATCTGCCTCTGTAATAACACTTTTTGCTGCTTGTCTCTATATTTTCTGTGCTGTTTGTCCTCATGCTTGTTGTGGTGTGTGTAATTGCTATCCCACGTCCCCGAAATTGTGGGTTTTCTAGGCAAATACACAACGAATAGGATGTGCCTTTCCCCCATTTGTAAATTTTATAATTTCATAAATTAATTATCCATCCAGGAGGAAATATAGTGAATTTAGTTTTAGATGCCAAAGTGTTTAAGATGTCCAAAGGATATCGAGTTTGAAATGTCCATGAGGCAGTTGAAGAGTTCAAATTGGAGATCAGAAAAGTGGTTGGGGCTAGAAAAACAGATCTAAGAATCATCATCTATGGAAGATGATGAAATCACTAAGCTAAGTAGTATAAAAGAAGAAGAGAAGAGGGCCAACACCAGAGCCTTGTGGGATACTTACTACTTATGGACATGACCTACGAAGATTCAGCAAGGGAGATTGAGGAGAACCAGGAAAGAACCATGTTACAAAACCAGAGAGAAGATATTTCAGGGAGAAGAAGGTGATAAACATGACATAGTAGTCAAGACAGATAAGAAGTAATAAATGGTCATAGATTTCATGATGGAGATGATTGCTAACTTTGGGGAGCAATTTCAGTTGAATAATGAGTTTAGACGCTATACTGCAGATAGTTAAAAAGAGAGTGAGATAAAAGGAAGTAGAAGCATCTATTTTAGAATGAGGGGGTGTAGCTAGGAGAGATTAATGGTGTAAGCAAGAATTATTAAAGATGCGGGAGATACAGATGTGATTATAGGTAGCCGAGAAAGATCTAGGAGATACTAATGATTGTAGAATATCAAGAATGGGGATGAGGGAGTAGAGTGGGGAAAACTAGAGAAGGTAGACTGGAATTGGATAACTTTTGCATGTAGAAGAGTTTGGCTTCTTATTCATGTAAGACAGGAGTGAAGGGGGAGATAGTGGTGGAAAGAATCTAAAGGATGTTAGAAGAGAAGGAAGGACAAAAAGGAATTCTTGGTGAATAACTTCAATTTTTTTCAGTGAAATAGAAGGAAAAAGTTCTCAATTGAGAGGATGGTGAGTTTAATACCTATGGCAGAGTTAAGGAGGGATGAAAAGATTTAGAAAAAACAATGTGGTCATTATGATAAATCAGTTAATGAATTTTAAAAGGTGACTCAATGAAAGACCAGTGGAGACTATATAATTATTTTTGTGGATCAAGTTAGTGCAGTTTTGTGATATTTTTTTTCCATCTCCATTCTGAAGCATGAATGTAGAAACAAAAGAGAAAATGGTACCAAATGCTACAAATATTGAGGCCTGATAGTTCATAATTGGAGATTAGATGCAGGATCAAGGTACCTGAGAAAAAAAGGTAATATGGCATTGAATATATTCATCAAGACATCGAATGGTAAAAGAAAGAGCTGAGTACAAAGGGATTGGAGATCACGGTGAGGACAAATCGAATGTTTAGGGACTGTAATGGAGAGAAAAAGGTAGAATGATAAATGTCATGATCAGAGAAAGGACTGTCAAAGCTCAGTAACGTGGGATACCAGACTTACGAGGCATTTGTGTGTTGAGGGGAGATGGGGTGCAGGAGTAGGTCATGAGAAATGAAAAAAAAAATTAAAATTATTCAATTTTGCAAATACAACAACAACAACAAAAGAAAAGTAAAGAAATATACTGTTCTGTTTTATTTTTGAGGGGAGGGGGGTATAAAACAGCCATGACTTTCAAGAAATTCAATTTACTTGATAACTAAATTCATTAAGTTGTCTTTCTTCAGTCTTTATTCTAAAATTTGTTACCTCATTTTCTGAGTTCTGCTTGTTCCCTTTTAGGATTCTCTTAATCCATTAGAATTTCATCATTGTATTAGGAATTTTCTTCTCTCCAGCTAAGGTCCCTTGATTCTGACTTTATTCAAGAAACTAAAAGAGACTTTTCCTGAATTTTTTAAAATAAGTTTTATAAATATCTTTTGTTTTATTTATATCACTAGAATTCTCTCAGTTTTTGTCCCATTTTGAATTTTGGAGAGTTATTTCATGTACCAATACCAAAACAAAATTAAAAACAAAATAAAATGAGCCAAGATGGTAATGTAGAAGCAAGGACCTGCTAGAACTCTCCCCCACAAACCCCAAAACAGTCTGTAAAAATGATTCTAAACAAATTCTAGAGTAGCAGAAGCCACAAAGAATAGACTGAAGCAAATTTCCAGCTGAAGACAGTCTTCAAGATCACAAGAAAGGGTCTATCTCATGGAGAGGAGTGCAGTTTGGCCTGGGCCACACTGGTGCAGACAGAGCTGGAGTAGAACTTAGGAGACTGAATCACTGGTGGCTATTATGGTTTTCAGACTTTTCAACCCATAAGGTCAGTGGGAAGGATTTCTCACTTGGCTGGTGGCAGTTACTGCTGAAGCCTACACTTAAGAAAGAGCTCAAAAGTCGAGGGAAATGAGTAAATGGGGGGCAAAGAAGCAGACTCTAGATTTTTGGTTTCATAGGGAAGAGGTATTTTCTCCTGTGATTGGTGAGAAGAAAATAAAAATATACAATCAGAAGAAGAAAAGAAAGTCAAAACTACTGCATCTAAAGTCTCCAAAAAAATATAATTTGATCTCAGGCCATGGAAGAACTCAAAAAGGATTTTGAAAATCAAGTAAGAGAAGCAGAGGAAAATTGGGAAGAGAAACGAGGGTGATGCAAAAAAATCAAGAAAAATGAGTCAATAGCTTGCTAAAGGAAACCCTAAAATACTGAAGAATATAATACCTTTAAAATTAGTTCAATCCAAGTAGCAAAGAAGATCCAACAAAACAATAAGGAAAACAGTCCCTTAAAAAGCAGAATGGTCAAATGGAAAAAAGTTCACTGAAGAAAATAATTCCTTAAAAATTAGAATGGAGAAATGGAAGCTTTATAAGAAATCCAGAAATTGTAAAACAAAAAGAAAGAATGAAAAAAAGTAGAATATAATATGAAGTATCTCATTGGAAAAACTATTGACCTAAAAGTAGATCCAGGAGAGATAACCAAAACATTTTGGAACACCTAAAAACCAACATCATGAAAAGAGCCTAGACATCATCTTTCAAGAAATTATTAAGAAAAACTACCCTGATGTTTTAGAACCAGAGGTAAAATAGAAATGGAAGGAATCCACCAATCACCTTCTGAAAGAAATCCTGAAAGGAAAACTAGGAATACTGCAGACAAATTCCAGAGTTCCCAGGTCAAGGAAAAATATTACAAGCAGCCAGAAATAAACAATTCAAGTATTGTGGAAATATAACCAGAATAACCCAGGATCTGGCAGCTTCTACAGTAAGGGATTAAAGGGCTTGGACTAAGATATTCCAGAAGTCAAAGGAACTAGGATTAAAACCAAGAAACACCTATCCAACAAAACTGAGTATAATACTTTAGGGGAAAAAATGGCAGGGATCAGAGGGCTTGGAATATTCAAGAGGTCAAGTGAGAATCACCTACTTAGCAAAAGCGAGTGTAATACTTCAGGGGAAAAAATTGAACTTCAATGACAAAGAGGACTTGCAAGCATTCTTGTTGGAAAGACCAGAGCTGAATAGAAAATTTGATTTTCAAATACAAGAGTCAAGAGAAGCATGAAAGATAAACAGAAAAGCAAAACCAAAGGGACTTATTAAAGTTGAAATGTTTACATTCCTATGTGGAAAGATGATACTTGAAACTCATGAGACCTTTCTCATTATTAGGATGGTTGGAGGAAATATATGTATGTGTGTGTATATGTATGTGTGTGTGTGTGTGTGTGTATGTGTATAGATAGATAGATAGATAGATATAATATACATAACACACAAATATACACACAAGGCATAGGGAGAGCTAAATTTGAAGGAATGATATCTAAAAAAGAAAATTAAATGTTGAGAGAAATATATTAGGAGAAAGAGAAAGGGAGAGGTAGAATGTAGTAAATCATCTCACATAAAAGAGGCAGAAAAGAGCTTTTACAATGGAGGGGAAGAAGGGGAAGATGAGAGGTAATAAGTGAGCCTTTCTTTCATCAGAGTTGGCTTCAGGAGGAAATAATATACACAATTTGGTATGGAAGTTTATCTTACCCTACAGAAATGAGGGGAGAGAGGATAAGAGAGGGGGGATAATAGAAGGGACAGTAGATTGGGGAAGGGCAATTGGAAGCAAACACTTTTGTAGAGGGACAGATCAAAGGAGAGAATGGAATAAATGGAGAGCCAGATAGAAGAGAGGGAAATATAGTTAACATGTCACCACATGACTGTTATGGAAGTGTTTTGCATGACTACACATGTATAACCTATATCAAACTGTTTGCCTTCTCAGTGAGGGTGGATGGGTGTGGGGGAAGGGAGAGAATGTAGAACTCAGAGTTTTAAAAATGAGGGTTAAAAAATTATTTGCAGCCATGAATATTGTGGGACAATTCTGAATCACAAAATACTACAGGCTCTCCACATGGAAGACAGAACCAAAACATTCATTCAGATCCCAGAAAGCCAAATCCATCATAATTTATACACAATAACAATGCAGAAGACAACGCCATCCCCGAGCCTTTTCCCTGCTAGGCTTCTCACAAACCAGTTACCTTAAAAAAATCATAAGCAGTCTTCCCTTAAACAAATCACTAACTTAAAGAACATGCCTTTCCCACACTCACAGCCAGCTTCCTGCTTGCCTGCATCCTGCTTAGTTCTGACTGCTCTCTCACTAATTTCCTCTCAACTCTGCTCTAGCTCTGCCACCATTCAGCAAACTACTCCCACCACAGGCCCCATGTGACTCAGATTGCCACGTGATCCAGGCAGGTCATATGGGCCTATTAATGAGTGGGAAAGATCTCATTTAAGTTACTGTTATAGTAGGCAGTTAAGAAATAAGATATATAGGCAATGGGATATAGAAATCTCTTTTGCCCTACAGGAAAAGAGATGGGAAGGGGATAGGAAAGGAGTGGGGGGTGTGATAGAAGTTAGGGCAGACTGGAAGAAAGAGTAATCAGAATATATGCTTTCTGGGAGTGAGGAGAGGAGGGAGATGGGGAGAAAATTTGAAATTCAAAATTTTGTGGAAGTGAAAGTTACAAACTGAAAATAAATAAATTTTAAAACAAAAAAATAAATAAAAGGAAGAAAAAATCAGCAAAAATCATCAATACATAGAAAAAGTCTGAAAATCTGTGCAATTCTCTATACCACAAATCTTCCCCTCTCCCACACTCCTAGTTACAATGGCCAGGCTTTGGCTAAGTGCCAGGCCCAGTTATCTTCACGAGGTTTGGGTTAATAAAATGCACATGGAGGAGAACCAGTTCTGATTTCATCTAGAATATTGCAGCAAAACAGTAAACTACATTACAGGGAGAATGCCATGGCCTAATTTGGTGTTAGCTGGCTTTATCCCTCCAGTGCATCCCTGACAATCTCTGACAAAATTTTGACTTCAAGTACCCTAGATTGTCTGTGGCCCTTGCTGACCCAAAACATTTTTCTCATTTACCTATTTATCCTTGATTTTCCCCCATCAATGTCCCCTTCAGACCCTCAGGCTTCTAGACAATTTCTATGCAGTCCAGAACTGGGTGGAGCAACTAAGTGGTTTCTGTTTTTAGCTTTACTGAATCTTGACTTCATCTGGCATGCCTTTTCTTTTTTGTTATAATGTATCTCAGGGGAACTGGGCTTAGTCATCCTTGCCAGAAGTCATTCCTTTACATTGCCTACCAATAGAATCAACTGGTTAGACTAGATAATCTGTAAAGTGTCTTCTAACTCTAAGATTATAATATACTAATCCAAGTTATTTTAAGGTTTTTATATTCATAAAGATTTCTAATTTTATCTAATAAATTTAAAAAGTTTTTATAAAATAAAAATTTTTATTAATTTAAGAATGACTGAAGAGAAAACTGAATATAGCAATCATTTTCTGTTAATCATGCCTTGGGGAAACCAGTTCAGATTATAAGGTCATAACAAAAAAATACCAAGTATTGTCCTATACAAAAACAAATCAATTTAAAAATATCTTCCTTAAAGCTGGGCTTCAAGCCTAGCAGAATCAGTATATTCATTAAAATCATTTTTTTCTCCTTTCTTCCAAGTTGGTGAAAGTCCTGTTCCTTTTACAAATGTCTTTCAAATTCATCCTTCTTTCCATTTTGACATTTCTCCAGGTATTATCCATTATTTCTATATGTATTTCTTGTTGCCATGGCTTTTTTTAAAAATAAGAACCATGGGTATAGCATTTCAAGTAAAAGAAAGAGTAACATTTCTATTGCAAATGTTAATTCTTACTATGCCCTTGTCAAAGCAAGCATCTTTCCATTTTGTCTTTTCTTTTAATGCATATTTTATCAAAATGTTCAACAGTGAAACCAGAACGAATCCTAATAGTCGTAGACTACCTAATTTCTTTCTCAGTGACTAAACTCCTCACATTTTTCCAGTCATTTTAACTTAATGAAGTCAGACAAAGGAATAGGGTTACCAATAAGTTTATAAAATGTAGTAAGGAAACACCATTTTATTTGCATTTTAAAATCTCAAATTTTAGCAAAAAATGTTGTAAAGGGCTAATGAAAATTGTTAGACTTTTTTTACTCCTTCCAATAATTTAGGAAAAATTATTAATGTATGAAAAACAAGAAGAAAATGTTTTAATAATTCCCTCAACTACTTTTTAAATGTGCAGATGCTTCCTAGGCATTTAATTGCACTTGTCTTTCCAGTATTAACAGTTTGTTCATGTCTTTATCTTATCATACTGATTGTTAGCCCAACAGGTATTTCCTCTACTTCCAAATCCTTAACTGCTATAAACCTTACAATATACATTTGAGGACAAAAGTCATGTAGATAAAACATGTTTTTATTTCTTGTGGAAGGAATCTTTGGTGATTCCTACCAAAAATTATAACAGTAATGACCCCAAATTGCTCTGAAATGGAGGCTACGGCTGACTTTGACAGGACAGATAGTCACCTCTGCTGGAAAACCAGGGAAACAATGAACCACCTAATTCAACTGTCTCTCTACTCACTCCTTTTCCAATAGCCCAGTGACATTTTATTTGTGTATGAAGGTTACCATAACTTCTTCTTAACTCACATGGAATTAGCAAAATTTTAATGATATACAACTGGTCAACAATAATTATACCAGAAATCAACGATTGTAATTTTAAAACCAATCATAATTTTGGCCTCCAAAATGAGACATATTTCAAAGCTATTCAATTTAAAATTATTGTACAACTGGTATTTATCATTTTTTTTATGTTAAACATTTTGGAGGGTCTGTCTCTTTTCCATGGCAGGCTGGGTGGATGCTAATTAGGTTAGAGGTGTTGTTGATTTAGTGCTTTAGATAGCTTCCTTTTGTATATTAGTATTGGTCATTTCCAGTTTTACAAATATTTGTCAGTTTTTGTGTTCTTTCTTAGCTTGGTATTAACTTGATCAGCGTCATATTAAATTGTCTTAAAACTGTGAGACAAAGGTTAATGGAAAACTATATCTGCAAAGGCAGCTTGATTTCCCTACAATAAAAAAGTCTGTTTTATTTTTCATCTTTTTACCTATAGAAACTGTGATAGTAATCCAAGTTAGAAAAGGGGCCTTTCCTTTGAAGTTTAGTCTGGTAGGAAGATATGATCATAATCTCTTCAGTATGATAAAAATATTTCACCTGGTTTTTTGGATGAATTGATGAAACTGCCGATTTTGTTAAAACTGAGAGGGAAAGGAATTAACTGAAAATTGCAACTCTTAAAATTCATTCTAAACCCATTAACACTTGAATTTACTTGCATTTACATGGTCTTTAATGGTACATTTTTAAAGTCCAAATATGATCTTCAAGCGAGATTAGAAAAATGGGATAACCTAAAAAGAAAATTAAGTTTGCTTTCAAATTTTTAAAGTTAATTGAGTAATGGTTGTGTATTTTAAAGAATGCTATATCAACAATTTTTAGGATGAATTTGAAAGAGAAAAGTTCTAGATCCAAAGAATAGTAGTCCGAAAGGCAAAAGACCTGGGTGGTTCCCAAAAGGAGTGTTATATGGTCCTAACAGTATGACTTTCAAAAGTCTCTACCTTTCTGAGTTTCAGTTATTTCACTTATAAAATCTAGGTATTGAACTCTTGATACCAAACTCTAACATTCTATGATTGTAAAATCACATTCATGAATACAAAAATATTCCATGCTTGCTTCAATGGAAAGGGCATTATATTGCTGTTAGAGAACATGAACTTAAATCCCAGATTTGCAGCTTACAATCTATTTGAGCTTCGATGATTTGAATTTTTGTCCTCATCTGCAAAATGACTGAGATGAGAGGATGTCTATGGACCATTCCAGCACTTCATCCTATGAATTATGAAATTCTATTAGCATAAGCATAAAACATGCTTTGGAATCTTAGATCTATCCCAATTGAATGATTATTAGAGGGATCTTAAAAATCAGTTTAGTCAATTGATCAATTTGCATTGCTTCTACTCTGCATACAATCCAAATGGATACAATACCACCTGGCAATCTTATGTAACTATTACTTTGTGTAGTGATACAGTAGCAAAACACACTAGATATTAAAAAATCAGAAGATTAACATTCATTTCCAGGTGTACCACTTATTACATACTGTGTGACCTTGAATAAAATCAAAATCTCTCTTGGCACCTCATTTGACTCTCCTATAAAATAAAGGTAATATATCTGGATCAAAAGTTATGTCAAGAAGGGTGTACATAAAGCAGACTATAAAGGACTTGGTGAGCTGGTGCTGGATACATTGGAGTACAGTGGATAAAAGATCAAGATTATTGCCTGTCATGCAGAAAGGCAGGGTTTGGAAGGCAGTTCAGATCTCACCTTTCAGATATTTATGGAGCCGAATGACACATCCATCTGCTCCTGAAATTAGCTGATATCGCTCATGGCTGAGTCAAGTACACGAATAAGTTGAATGTTGTCTATTTCCCAATGACAGGTCTTCCATGGGAAAAAAAGAGTCCCTATCAAAAGCAGAAGACCCTCATGGTGTCTTTACCATATAGGTGATGTCCAGGGTTGAAGGTCAAGTACAAAATTTAACAGGTCAATCGAAACAATGAGTTGAGGTGACAGTGAGGCTAATCTATATCCTGTCCTCCATGCTTATATATTGAGGTGTCAATGATCCTAATTATGAGAAATGAGTTCCTCCCACTTATTTTTACCTCTTTATTTTTTCATTTTCTTTCTGTTCCTAAAAACAAGAGAGAGAAAAATCCACCACAGATCTCTCTGCTTGCCTTATTTCAAGATCCATGATTCCTGAAGTCATATGATTCTGAAAGGACCCTTGCCTCTCTTCCCCTTGTAGGAAAACTGTCATTGTTTAGCTCCATTCAATTGTTTAATTTATCTTTCTAGGTTTCTTTCAACCTCTTTTTTTCCTTTGTGTTTCAAATTTTCTAGATAATTAGCTGTGGTTTTTTTTTTTTCCCAATCAGGAATGCTTAAAAGCCACTAAAGATCTTTCCACTAATAATCACACTCCCCTTCCATAACATTATATTCACTATGGTGGTAAGTTACTCTTTGTTACAAGTCTTTATATTTTGTTTTTTAGAGTAGTAGATTCAAATATTTTTTGCTACTTTTTACTAGTAGTGGCCTGTTATGATCCTAGCTGTCATTCCTTGGCATTTGACTTCTTTCTTTTGGGTTTCTTGCAGCTCTGAACAGAAACTGGGTTTTGACTATAATGTTCCTAGGAATTTTCATTTCTGACATTTCTTTCATGAGGTAACCAATGAATTCTTTCTATGTACATTTTGACCTCTGGTTCCAATAAATGTGGGTAATTTTCATGTATAATTTCTTGAAATATGGTGCTCATTTTTAAAATCATGTTTTGCAAGGGAGCCTCATGAATTTAGGATCACCAATTTTCCAGGTTATTCATTTTGATAATAAATACCTCATATTGTCTTCAATTTTCCAATTTTATGATTTTTTCCTACCGTTTCTCTTTATTTCATGTTATCTTTGAGATTTGTTTGTTTCATTTTAATTTTTTAGAAAATCTCTACTTGGTTAAGATCTACTGCCATCAACTCTAAAGTATTTGTTCCTTTTTAGAAATCAAATTCCATAGTCTTTGTGGCCAAGTAATTATTTTTATTCTGCTTGTAATGGTTGTGGACATGTACTATCATTTTAAAATTCATTTTTTTAGTCCATAATACTTCTTTATAGTTTTCAAGGTCTTCTATCTATTCATATTTCCAGTTTTAGTTTCTCTTTGTATTATTTTCCAAGGCCAGGATCCATTGCCTTGTATATGTCTGAATTTTGCTTTTCTGTTTTTTTTCCAAATACCCTGGTACTTCTACACACAAGAGTGGGGGAAGGCTATAATGCCCCCATTCTAGTCCTTCCAGTGATTTTTATTCCCACCTTTTGTACTTCCTGAGCCTGGGAAATTAGGTGAGAAATGATGTGACCCTCAATAATAAATAGAAAGCTAGAAAATAGGAAAAGATTGGGCCCAAGGCAGAAACAATGAGTTCTTTTTTGTACATATTGAGTTCAAGATATTTCAGAAATATTCAGTTCAATATTCATACTAGAACTTTGGAGAGAAGCTATAACTGGATATATAGATGAGGAAGTTGTCACAGAGAGAGGATAACTGAACTCATTCCTTGGTAATTATTCTATCTTATACGATTTAAAATAGTTGTCACAGCCATAGTGCCAGAACTTAATTCTTCTTCATTCTTTCAAAAACCAATGTTAACTAGAAACCAATCCTATCTGAGAGGACTTCCATTAATTTTCACTTTTTTTATTGTCCTGATATATTTTTGTACCAAGTTTGTGATAATTTGATAATTGAGGTTGATGTTACAGTAAGTATTTCATGCAAAGAATCATCCCCAAATACTGAACATGTTAATCATAGAATATTATCAATGCTTTGGAATTACTAAGTAACCTTGTATAAGTCAGTGCACACTGCTCCATGAGCCTAAGTTTTTATATCTGTAAAATAAAAGAGTTGAAGAAGAAGATTTCTAAAGTTCCTTTGAGATCTAATTCCATTATTCTATGGTCCTATGTGTATTTAGTCTCTTCACAAAGTCATAGTAGAAATTTAACGGTTAGTGATTTTTTTTTCCTGTCCTGTCCTCTTATAGAAAGCTAGGCAGCACAGTGGATAGAGTGCAGGCCTGGAGTCAGGAAAACTCATCTTCATGAGTTTAAATCTGACCTCAGACACTTATGTGTGTGACCGTGGGTAAGTCACTTAACTGTGTTTGTCTTCGTTCTTCATCTTCAAAACAAGCTAGAAAAGGAAATGACAGCCTCTTTACCAAGAAAACCCAAGTTGGGTAACAAAGTGTCAAACACAATTGAAATGACTAAATGACAGTCTTAAGCTAATTAGTGCTCTCTGTGTGAAAAGAATGGCATGGCAAGTCAGTTTTAACTAGTATTTTTAGATTTTATATACATTACTGTACTTAATCTTCATAGTAACTCTGGGAGATAGATAATATAGTATTATCATTCCCAATTTATAGATGGGAAAGCAGATACACAGAGGTTATGAAACTAACACAAGGATCCAAAATATGAAAGGGACTTCAACTTTGTTTTCTGATCTACTGACTCTCGGCTAGTTATTTTGAAAGTCAAATTATTCTCCTAAAATTAATTAGTTCTCTCCACATGCATAGAAGCTGGCTGTGAAATTATGTGTACAAACACACTGCTCAGCTAATAATTAAAACTTGGGAATATGAAACTATTTTTCAAGGATTTGTTGACTATTATTTTAATTGACCTAGTTCTTAATTATCAAGTAATATACACAGTACACACAACTATAAGACATTGTTGTCCATACAGTTGCCTGAGAAACAGAAATAAAAAGTCTGGCCTACATGTTGAAGTTCTTTTCAACTAGAAAATCAAATACACCATAGAAATATTTGGTAACCCTTGCCAGTATTTTTGGAAGCACAAACCAGTTGGCTTAATAGATGATTAAGAGACATGGTGGATGAGAAAGGTGAAATAAAATATATCTGACATAAAATGTGGGAGAAGTAGAGACAGAGCTATGTCTTTTATAAGAAAGTAAATAGAGGAAAAATACTGGACATTAATCATAATGATATCAACCACAAGAAGTTACATGCCCTTTAAATTACTTCTTGAGGAAAATACTCCATTGTTAAAGGTTACAATAATCCTAATCAAAATTTTTGCAACAAGAGTAAGTGTGGCTATTTGATAGGCCTTCAGTCACGTTCAGTTTTGTCACTTTTAAATATCTTTTGATTTCCTTCCTGTCAAAGTTGGAATTAGAACAGGATAAGTCTCATATACAAGAAAAAGTATCACAAAAATGAAAAGACTTTTCTAGACTGGAGAAGAAAAGCTAACATATTTCTAAATTTTCTAAAATTCTAAAAATCTTTGTCAACAATACTTAGTTCTTTAGGTTCACATGCATGGAAAACTAATGTACTAGTCTGACATTAGGTAGAATTTCTCCTTCCCTGCTATAGAAAAACTTATTTGTATGAAACTGGAATATATCATGTAAACAATGCTGCTATGTGTATATTTTTTTCAAAGTATTTCCTTTTAGGATTGTACTCTTTATTTATTAACAACCTACATTTATATTAAAAATTCAGATACAGTAACATTCATCACTAGAATTATTTGGTTTAAAGTTGCCAGTAATTACTGCTAATTCTAATCTTTTAGAGAGAGCAAGCAATACATTCTCTTTTTTTCCTTTCTCTTTCTCCATTCTCTTTCTCAAGGCATAATTTGTAAAGAAAGTACTGACAGAAGTTTTATAAAATAAGAAGCAATGGTAAGGAGAGTAACCATGCTAGTAAAATCATGGAGTCATTAAATTATGAGTATATTATCTTAGGAATATGTTTATGGGGAAGTATGACAATCTTGTTTAGTTTTATGGCTTAACATATAAATCATTTCATTAGTTATTAGTAGAAACCACAAAGAATCTTCAATTTATATCATATCTAACTCTTTCAGTACCTAATACCATTTGGATGTTTTCTAAAGTCAGAATTTTAAGAGGTAAGGTCTCCTGGGTCATAACATTTGAATGACATTGTATAGAATATGCATATGTGTATTTTCTGCGATGGAAAAAGATCATTAAAAGATATTCTCCTTCTTACATGCCCCTATATGAGTATAATTTGTCTGAGCATAAAACTTTCTTGAAATATATACCTTTAATGAAGGTTTTGTTCCCTAAGAAAGCTCAAAGTAGATTACCCAATTAGCAGTGCTTGAATATATTCTCTATTGCTGCCTGCTTACTATGCTTGCAAGTTGTTGAATGCTGCTGTGATAAATTAAACAGGTCTCTTTATTCTTAATCATTTCTAGAGTTCAGAATACTACTAAAAGTCTCTTCCACCAGAATTCCTCCTTGAAAAGAATGAGTTATAGTTATTCTTGCCAAGAGATGCCTTCTTTGTACTTTATCACTTCCTGTAATCCAACAGTCTGAATCTGTGCCAAGTTAATTAGTGAGTTCAGTGCTTGTTATATCAAGAGTCCAAGTAAGCCAAAAGAGGTGACCCTCTTAGTCCTGGAGTAAAGATTTATTAATTTCCTTACTGTATAGAAAGTTGCTCAAATTTGCTCAATTGGTAAACTTAAAGCAATGTTTCTGTTGGTAGTTGAATGTTTTCAAAATATTTTTGCTACACGTAATGTTTCTATGTAAGTAGTTCAGGGGGTATTCAGATTTTTTTATTTCTATTTAGATTAATAGCTGCATTGTGTCCCATTCACAAAAAAATAAAATCAGTATATTTAGTAGCTTTGGCAAGTTTTGATTCCTTTTTTTTTTTGAAGAATAAACATTACTCAGAATAGCTTGGGACTTCCCCTGCCCCCCTTTTTTAAACCAAACTGGAAAGCTAAGAAAATTTTTAATGTTGGCCCCAGTAATAGGGAAGCATCTTTTTACCTTGGTCATATTACATTGTGTTAATTTGATTGAAATTTAGGATAGTTGAACCCCTTATTACAGGACTGGTTCCAGACTCCACGTAAGTAACTCCTTTATAATCTATATTGTTGTTATGCTCTACAATAGGTTAAGTATAAATAGTCTGTGTGAATATTTGGGGTGGATACTCTAAATTTGTGCATCCTGCAGTTTCTTTGAGGTATTTCAAATCTGCTTTACTCATAGAGCCCAGCACCTTTTCTGATCTGGACACTCCATGCTGAGCGATCCTGGGCTAGTGTCTCCCATGTCACACAATCAATTTCAAAGTTCTTAAGAGATACCTTGAAAGTGTCCTTATATTGCTTCTTCTCACCACCATGTGAACACTTTCCCTGTGTGAGTTCCCCATGAAATAAGCATTGTTGGTGACAAGCATTCTTTTTGTATTTGATGAATGTAGCCAGTCCATCAGAGTTGTACATTCTGAAGCAGAGTTTGAATGTTTGGTAGTTTAGCTTGATTAAGGATCCCAGTGTCTGGTACCTTATCCTGCCAGATGATCTTCAGAATCTAAGATATTTCAAATGGATGTGATTCAGTTTCCTGGTATGGCATTGGTATACTATCCAGGTTTCATAGGCATATAACAATGAAGTCAGGATAAGGCTCTGTAGATCTTCAGTTTGGTAGTCAGCCTAATACCTCTTCTCTCCCATACTTTTCTTCGGAGCCTCCAAAACACTGAGCTAACTTTGTCAGTGCACGTATCAGTCTCATTGACAATGTGTACATACCTGGAAAATACACTACCAAGGTAAGTGAACTTATCTACAGCATTCAAAACTTCTCCATTTACTATAACTGATGATTCCAAGTATGGATGGTGTGGTGGTAGATGATGGACCAGCTATATTTTCTTGGTGTTAATTGTTAGGCCAAAATTAGCACAAGCACCAGAGAATTGGTCTGTATTTTGTTGTATCTCAGCTTCAGAGACTGCATTGAGTACACAATCATCTGCAAACAGAAAATCATGCATTAACGTTCCGTCCACTTTGGTCTTGGCTTGCCGCTTTTTCAAGTTGAAGAATTTACAAACAGTGCAGTAACTGAACTTAATGCCATGTTCATCCTTATTGAAAGCTTTTGCCAACATGACTGAAAACATCATGCTAAAAAGCATAGGAGCAAGCACACAGCCTCGATTCACCCCGTCGGTGACTGGGAAGGCACAAGAGCATCATCCATCATCTATAACCATTATCTAGGGCAAGTATGTGATCACGGAATTGATATACAATGCCAACAAACTTTTCTGGGCAGCCAAATTTTGACATAATTTTCCATAAACCCTCATGACTAACAGTGTCAAAGGTCTTGGTCAGATCTACAAACATTATCTACAGACCTCTGTTCTGCTCCTGGGATTCTCCTGGAGTTGTCAGGCAGCAAACACCATATCAACTGTTCTTTGCCCCTTTCTGAAGCCACACTAGCTCTCAGGTGGATGACTGTTTTCCAGGTACACCTACATCTACAGAAAAAACTTTAAATTTACATTTAATTGCTGAGGTTCCCTGAGCCTTATCCAAAGTCTAGAACCCAATTTTAACTCAAATTTAAAATTATTATGATAAAATGTTCATTTCAGAGCAACTAAATGACTGTTTTGACAGATGAAAACTTTCCTTTGGGGGATCAGAGTGGAGATGGCTGTAGGTTTAAGGACTGACCTATATTCTAACATCAAGTGGGAAGGTAGGGGGTTGTAAAACTTTAATGAATTATGAAAAAATGGACAATTTTTACCTACTTGGCAAGGATGCCCGTTGAAAATTACCTAATCATACCTCTTTTTCTGCCTTATTGCTTTGTACGGAGATCAGCAAAACCTTACTTTTTAATTCAGTATACTAACTTCTGTGTCAAATCCTGGAAGTCAAGCCAAAGGACATACTAAGGGGAAAGATAATGCGTTTCCTCTCCTTTACTTGTCCTGGCTGCTCTGATTTTGCAAAACCTTGCCTTCTGTCACAGTAACATGCTTGTGACATGTAACTCGGCTTAGGACCTAGAGGAGATAATTTTTTCTTGTATGGTGCCATTACAGATGTGCTGGGAATTTTTTCTGCCTTCCTTCCTTCCTTCCTTCTCCCTCCCTCCCCCCTCTCATTTTCTTCTTCTTTCTTTCCCTAAATGTCTAGTTTATTTCTGGAAACCAACAGAGAGGCAATAATTGCTTATCTTTGCTAAGTCTGAACATCATTTGTTTTGTACAGTCTGTCCTACACTTTGCTTCTCAAATTAAACACGTGGTTAAATGGGTGTCTGTATTTAACAAACAATTAGAAACAATTATAGCCTTCCCCCAGACTAGGGACACAGTAGCTATGAACTTTGGTGCATTTCTTACATAAGGGAAAGTATAACTATTGTATCAACTTCAGACTTTTATGTGACTTTATTGAATTTTCCCTTTCTACACTAATTGAATTATTTACCCTCAAAATGAAAAGATCCATTGGCTACAGTTATAGTGTCCACCTCAGTCATAAAGCTGACAG
The DNA here is from genome assembly GCA_028658325.1 of Potorous gilbertii. Taxonomy (NCBI): domain Eukaryota; kingdom Metazoa; phylum Chordata; class Mammalia; order Diprotodontia; family Potoroidae; genus Potorous; species Potorous gilbertii. The sequence goes on from CM053771.1 coordinate 383,409,883, forward strand.
AATTAGTCCTATTAAAGTTAGTAATGCCTACAGCTATTTAAACCTATTGATATTTTAACTGGGATACTCATGACATGTGAGCTTCCACCCAGTAACTTGTAAAGGTAACCAGAACAACTCCTTTTCTTCTTTCTGCTGCTACCACCTGACTGCCATGAAGTTTATTTTTAAGTTGCTTAAGACATTTTTTTCCTATTCTGTTTCTTGGAAACTGGTTCTCACTTTTCTTTCCAATTAGAATATGAGTAATAACAACAATAAATAAATATAAATCATGTTCCTATAGCACTTTAATGTTTAAAAATTACTTTGCATACATTATTCGAGTCCCAAAAATAGTAGGTACTAATATCATCCTAATTTTAAAGATTGCAAAATCGAAGCTGAAGGGAGTTATGTTATTTGACCAGCTTCTGTAAGTCAGTTGCTGAGCCAGTGTCCAGGTTTAAACCCAGGCCTTCACGACTTGTTGACTCAGAATACAAGGTTTGTTTTTTTTTTTTAACTTCACCAAGCTGACTTTTAATGATTTGTATAAAGTTGTTTTTCAGTTGTATCTAATGCTTCATGACTCCATGCGGGGTTTTCTTGGTAGAGATACTAGACTGGCTTGATATTTCCTTCTCTAGCTCATTTTACAGATGAGGAAACTGAGGCACACAGGTTTACGTGACTTGCCCAGGGTCACACAGCTAGTGACTGAGGTCAGATTTGAATTCAGGAAGATGAATCTTCCTGACTCCAAACCTAGAGTCTGAACTACTAAGCCACCTAGCTGCCTGTGATTCGTATACATATGCATGTGTGTATACATATGGATACAGATATGTGTATACATATGTGTGTATATATCTCTACATATGTGTGAGTATATGTTTATATATACATATATGTGTGCAATGTGTGTGTGTATATATATACACACAGACATTGCACACATATATATATACATATATATATATCTTTAATATATCCAGCCAAAGATCTAGAAAAACAAAAAACAATAAATAAGTGAAAATATTATGCTTCAATCTACATTCAGATTCCATAGTTTTTTCTCTAAATACGGATAACATTTTCTACCATGAGTCTTTTGGAATTGTCTTGGATCATTATATTGCTGAGAAGAGCTAAGTCTGTCATAGCTTATCATCATACAATGTTGCTGTTATTGTGTACAATGTTCTCTTTGTTCTGGTCACTTCACTAAGCATCAGTTCATGTAAGTCTTTTCAGGTCTTTCTAAAATCAGCCTGTTCATCATTTCTTATAGATCAATGGTGGTTTTATCTTTTCTTGCATGTACATGCATACATACATATATATATGTATATATATATATATATATATATACATATATATGTATATATATATATATACATACGTAGACACACATTTATATATATATGTATATATATATATACAAACACATACATACAATTTATTTATTTTTCAGTTTTCAACATTCACTTCCACAAGAATTTTGATTCAAAATTTTCTCCCCATCTCTCCCTACCCCTACCCCAGGACAGCATGCACCCCATCCACCCTTTCTTCCAGTTTGTCTTCCCTTCTATTATCTCCCCTTCTTCTATCCCTCTCCCCTCTATTTTCTGTAGGACAAAATAGATTTCTTTACCTCATTCCCTGTACATCTTATTTTGCAGCTGCAAGCAAAAGCAATTTTTGACATTCATTATTAAAACTTTGAGTTCTATATAGTCTTTCTTCCTCTCTCCCTACCCACCCTCCTAGAGAAAGCAAGCAATTCAATTTAGGCCATACATGTGCAGCCATGCAAAACACTTTCATAAGTTATACTGAGAAAGACTAACCACATTTTCTCTTTCCTTTCCTACCCTCCATTAATTCCATTCTCTCCTTTGACCTGTCCTCCCGCAACAGTGTTTGATTCTGTTTATCCCTTTCTCCAATTTGCTGTCCCTTCTATGATCTTCTCTCTCTTATCCTCTTCTCCCTTGCCTTCCTGCAGGGTAAAAATAGATTTCCAAATCCAATTGAATGTGTGTTATTTCCTCCTTAAACCAAATCCCATGAGAATAAGACTCACTTGTTCCCTTTCATCTCTCCACTCTTCCCCTCCATTGTAAATGCTCTTTCTTGTCTCTTTTATGTGAGATGATTTGCTACATTCTACATCTCCCTTTCTCTTACACCTAGTACATTCCACTCAATAATAAATTTTAATTTTTTAGGTAATAGATCAGTAGTATGGCATTACATTCATATACCACTACTTGTTCATCCATTTTCCAATTGATGGGTATCCCCTCAATTTCCATGTCTTTGCCACCACAAAAAGAGCTGTTATAAACATGTTTGTACATATGGGTCCTTTCTTCTTTTTTATAATCTCTTCGGGATACAGACCCTTAGTTGTCTTGCTGGAACAAAGGGTATGCACAGTTTTATAACTGCTTTGGTATAAAATTCAACATGTCTAAACCAGAAATCACCTTTCCCTTCCAAACCTTTCACTATATCAAATGACCACGTTGCGATTTAAGTTACTACCATCCTCCCAGTAACCCAAATGTAAATACTTGATGTCATTCTTGACTCTTCTCTTATAAGATCACCCAGGAGTATACTGGAGTCTACTCAAAACACATCTGGCAAGCTGATTGTTAAATTGTTGAGTATTTATACTTCAAAAATCAGCAAATACTTCAAATCAGTGATTAACTTGCTTCATTGATTGTATAGATTTAAGTCTTAAGACTTAAGAATATGATTGCAATCCTACCAAGATTCCTATAGAAAACATATAAACTAATACTAGGTGCTCAAAATTTTGTATTCACTGGAACTCAATTACTTCAAAAGTTAAGAACTAATATATGCATTTATTGACCATCAATGGTCTGTGCATTTTCTATTATGTTCTATTTCATATATTTCTTTTTCCTTTCTGTTTCTACTTTAATGCCTTAAATACAAGCTCATTCCTGAAAACTTGCTGATCTTTTTCATGGACTTCTAAGATGAGCTTTCCTGCCAGTATTAGAAGGTCATATGGTTGTGGCAAAAACTAATCAGTTGAAGGTCCCTTGTCATGAAAATAGAGGTGTAGGAGAATTGGAATGTCCACTGTTATATTTGTCTTGTTCTTTCTCCCATCCTGGTGAATGAATTAAAAAGCATTTATTAACTAATTACTATGTGCCAAGCACTATTTTAACAGTGGAGATACCAATATAAAAATAAACAGTCAACTACTGCTCTCAAAGAGCTTATTATACCCTACTTGGGGTAGACAACATATAAGTGGACATTCAACTGCAAGGGTGATGGATAGGCTCAAACATCTTAATGGTGTGTCAGAGGGGTAGATGGCAAGACCCATTGGTTCACTAAATTAAATCAGTAGGTCAGATGGCAGTTATCAGAGGTCTTTGGCACAACTGATAATGCTGGAAGGACCTTAGCAGAGTGCAACAGAACAGATCCTAAGTCTGGTCCACATTACTGAAAGGCATAGCATTGATAACTCCAACCTTATCCAAATGATGGGAACAGACACGTAGCCTGGATTGATTACAGGAAACAGAGGGGACAAATGGGGAAATCAAATAGAGCAGGTTCATTAGTCCTTTTGTTTATGGCATCACCATCATATCCAATCTTACTTAAAGTCCATTTTACTACAAGTATGTACCACACCCCAAAGTAAAATCACATTGAAATTATATCAAAACCAGATAAAAACCAAACTAAGGGACAAAAACTACCTGGCAGATTTTTGTGTTCATCCTTCATTGCCGAAGAAGACCAAGCCATCAGAGAAATGATGACATGACTTGCACTTGACTTTGTTTTGAGTGAGGGAGGGCTGTTCAGTCACCAGATATTGATCAGGATGACTGGAGATGACCCAGGATGCACTGGGAGACCTTGGCCCCTTTAGGCCAAGGTCTAGACAGGTACTCACTTTGGGTGAGGTAACACCCAATCATTGAATAGACCTGTTTAAGAAGCAGCCAGGGCATGGCCCCTTTAATGAGACAAAGAAAAGAAGGACATCAGTCTGGAAGGGAAACAGCAACAATTACTACTGATAATCACTCTTAAGATGGGAAAGTCCAGAAGAGAGCCTTTAGGCAAGGGGATAAGGTCCCCATGGTGTCTGAGCTTCACAGTACAGTAGATGTAAGGTTCAGAGAAGGGAAGGGAAAGGAACTAGCCAGTAAAACCCAAGTCAACTGGACATCTTTTGGTCATCCAAATTTGCCTTCCTTTGGAGAGGAGAAGGAAGGGGAGTGGAGACAGACAGGAGAGGAAGAGTTGAATCTACTCACAGGGTTGTGTTTGTCCTTCATTGCCAAAGAAGATCATGCCATCACCTTATGTTGGATCATCCAGAGTGCTGTATTCCCAAAATGTTAGTTAGAAAAGGGATCAGCAATCTCTTTAGTTCTGAGTGTTCTTAATAGTTTAAGAATATTTTTCAAGTATCTACTATGCACACCAGTGGCATAGTAGGGAATGTAAAGATCAATAATAGACCCTCAGATTGCTAACCCTCTAGTTGGGGATAAAAGATAGATGCATGGATAACTCTAATATGCTAGAATGTGATAAATACCATAAAAGAGAAACAAACAACATGTTATATGAAATGTTGTAAGAAAGAGATTCCTTCCAGTTGGGAAAATAGGATGTTCCATAGAATAGGTGGCACTGAAGAATGGGTATGAGTTAAACAGACAGAAACAGAAGAGGAATCCACTTCAGGAAAGATCTGGGTAAGGTTGCTTTTGAGGGGGTAGTTGTGGAGAGTTATTGAAAGATTGCAATCCGGATATGCAGGCATATTGGAAAATACTTCCACTAGCACAGGATCATTGGACTTCAAGTAAAATATAGTAGAAAGAACTGGTTTTGGACTCAGAAGACCTGAGTTTAAATTCTACCTTTACTTTTTTGCATTTTTAGAAGTTGTGTTTGCTTAATTTTAATCCTAGTGCATGGTCAATTTTTATAAGAGTGCCACATATAGCTGAGAAATACCTATATTTCATGTTCCCATTGAATAACCAGCAACATTAATTTTTGCCTCCTCTTCACTGCTAAATTTCCTGGAAATGGTTTCTGTATCTTATGTTCTATTTCCACATTACCTACTTCCCTAATAATTAAGCTTCTAACCTCAAACACTCTGCTGAAACTCTTCTTGAAACACTTCCTATTAAATCTCCAAATCCTGTGGTTTTTTCCAATCTTCATCTTTCTCAAACTCTATAGCATTTGAAATTGTCAGTTACCCTTCTTTCTGGAATTTCCCTTTGTGGAAAGATAGAAATTAATATTACCTCTGATTTCTTACTATATTGATTTTTCAATGTAATTGACTTTTTGCTATATTGATTTTTACAATTTTCAGTATTATAATTATTAGTATGTGCCTGAACTCACCTCACTCAGAAATGTTATCTTTTCTAGTGTGAAGGAGTTTAAAGGTGTGGTTGAAAGGGAATGCTGTTAATCACTCACATCTACTTAACTTAAAACATCTACTTCTTGTCTATAAACCCCTACCAGCTTAACCTGGTACAACTCCCCTCAAAAGCAAGTCCTTGCCTATCCTTGTGTTATCCAGATATCTCATATATGATAGCAACAACTTGGTATCACTATTCCACATATTGTAATTGCTTCCTGGGTATCAGCAGCAGAAATGCAGCATACATTCAGTTTCAATACCTGGTGCACCAGAAGGGTATCTTAACCTCCATCTAGCCCAAGTACTCATTCTCTCCATGCCACCTCAAATAAAGACTCATCTTAAGTATTAATCCAACCCTTTAAGGACCTTCACACCCCTCCTCCTCCAAAATCACCCACAGACTCTTATTTTCCAAAAAGCACATCACTCTTTTATCACAGCCTTATACCATTATTCTCTCCATTAATTTTCCATTTCTATTTTTTCCATATATTCAACAACTTCTCCATGTTTTTTTACAATGATCACCAGGCTCTCAAGAATATCTTGACAGCTTTTTAAAAATAGAATCAGGAGTAATTACTAGTCTATTACCAATACCAATGTATTCATTCCTGACCTTGCTTCAGAGTCCCAATTGAACAGTTAAGTTGCCTTTTAGCTTGAAATATATAATCTTACATTTCCATTTTGTAGAGCATATTTCCAATGTGGACCTATTTGAAATTTGGTTGTTCAGTTCTTTTAATTGTGTCTGACTCTTCATGACCCCACTGGTGTTTTCTTGGCAAAGATTCTGGAGTGGTTTGCCATTTCCCTTTTCCACTCATTCTATAGATGAGGAAGGAAGTGAGGAAATTGATTACCATTTGCCTTATTAATTATTTTATGGGCTAATTATTCATAAGAATCTGAGAACAGTGGGCCTAGCCATGAGCTGTGCTCCTTTTACCCCTCACATACAAATGCAAGTCTTCAATGAAATGAGATAGCGAAGTACAGTAGAGAAAACAGTGAACTGGATATCAGAAGACCTGGGGTCTGTTACTGACTTTGCCATCTGCTAGTCATTTGATGGGACAGCTAAATGACTCAATGAATGAAAACCTGAGTTCAAATCTGTCCTTAGACACTTACTAGCCATACTACTTATTTTGAATATATGAATCTATTTGACAATACACTGGAGAAGGAAATACCATACCACTCCATTGTCTTTGCCAACAAAATTCCTTGGACAATTTGACAGTTTGTCCCATGAAATCCACGAAGAGTTGGACAAAACTAAATAAGAACAAGGTATTAGATCTTGAGTAAATGATTTTTTGGTTGCCCTAGTTTTCTCAAATGTGGAATAAGCTACTTGAAAGAGATGAATAGACATGCAACAAAATATGAACAGAGGTCAGCATCAGATTTACAGCAGCCCTGGAGATACCTCCTCTGCCATTCTTGTGGGAATATTTTGTAGTCTGCTACCATGGAAATGAAAATTTTACTCTCTCTCTTTCTCAGGCATTGCTGGTTGCACTACCTGAGAGCACATAGTGTTCCTTTTCTGCTTTATATCCTCAGTTCTTATACCTTCTTTATCTTTCCTCTCTTTGTTAGCTTTTTGCTTTCTCATATTCATTGATCACATAGACTTTTTGCATTTCTTTCCCTTGAACTTTTTCCATTTATATCTCTTTTATTCATTCAGTACAAATGAGTTATTCAAATGCATTTCTCTTAGCTTCTCCCTAGCTATTAACTATCTGTCCTCCTTTTTCACTTCATGTCATTCCCCTAGTATTCCTTTACTCTACCGCCTTTATTTATTGTAACTTTCTATTAGATTTTAATTTCCTTATACTAATTTCTCTCAGTCTTTGCATGCTGCAAAAAATTAAAAAAGCATTTTATTGAGGTAATTACAAATTATTACTTGACTGCTGTAATTTTTTTAAAATGCAGGTTGTATCCAATTTGTAACAAAAATGTTGCCCACAAATGTGAAAGTGTCTAACATTGATCTTCATGACAAACAAATATGACTGAAGGGAGAAAGTTAACACGATAATATTGCCACTTAGTAACTTCTCTAGGCCAGAGACCAAATATTGACACATCAATCCAAAGTACTTTCCACTTTGGAAGGCAGTTCCCCTCTCAATGAGTATGAGTAAACAGTTCCTAAAAAACATTGCAAACCATTAACAGTCATATGAGATAGTGGGGCATTTGAGTAAGAGAAATGCAAATCAAAACAAACTGATGTCTTTACCTCACATCTTCCAAATTAATGTGAGACAAAATATAGAAATGGTCAATGAGGGAGGTGTTGTGAAAATGTAAGCATCCTCAGGTATTGTTGGTAGAGCTAAGGATTTTCCTTCTGGAAAGAATTTTGAATTAAGCAAAGAAAGTTATTAAAATGCCCATATCTTCAAACCTGATAATCATGACTGACCTGTGCCTCAAAGAGGCTAATGATACGTCAATTAAAAATGTTCAGGGGACTTAATCACTTTATTAATAAGTCCAGTATGACATTAGAAGAAGGATGGCCATTTGGCCTTCTTTCTTAGACCAAAGACAATAATCATGCCTGGGGCTCAAGGCTTATAGTTCTTTTGATAGAGGCATGGCAATCAACTCTGGCTGGTTAACACAATGTGGGGTGGGCTATATTAAAATGAAGGGCTATAAGTAACATCATGTCACCCTCGGACAGAGAAACTATGCATTCAAATCACTCCTAACCTTGGGGCCTCTAGTTACAGAATGTATGCCCTGCCCAAACCTGAGCAGAACACAATAGTTGTCCCATCAGGGTGGGGTCCTAGTCTAATCTCATCATCAGCATTGTTACTGTTCTTCAAGAGATTGAACTTATTAAATGGGGACTCTGGGAGAAGGGGAGCACTCTGGATCTCCTCAAATTACTCATTATTAATAATCATTTCTCTCAATGATAAAATGAAAGATCCCATATATTTCAAAATATTTCTCTCAGTGTTTTCTATGATAAAAAAGAAGTATAAACATTTATTGGAAGAATGCTTAAGCAGACTATAGTGCATGAATGCAGTGGGTATAACTGTGTTCTGTGGTATAAGAAATGGTGACTTCTGAATACAACAAGTGATTCACATAAAGCAAGGAGAAAAAGGAAAAATACAAATGATGACTGCCACCATGAAAATGGGGGGAAAAGCAAAAAAAATTAAATGCTATGAAATTATAATAATAAAGTTCAGCTCTAAATAAAAGATATGGAAAGACATCTACATTTCTTTGCTGACATAAGGGCTAATTGGTATATAATACTATATGATATCAGATATTTTTATGTGTTGTTTTTGTTGAACTTTTTTATTATAATACAGGGATCTATAGGAGGGGAAGATAGATAGACAGATAGAAAGAGATTTATATTAAGTGTATGTATATATCTACTCATATGTATATGGAAAATAGACTATATAAAACAATATTGAGGAAATATATTTAAAATAATAAGATACTAGGAGATGCAAAAATTTTTTCAATAAAATTTTATTTTATAAAGTTAAAACACTTCTCTACATAAGGTATTATCCCTATTTCACAGATGAGGAAACTAAGGCTCAGAGTGACTTAGTGAGGTAAGTGGAAGATCCAAAACTTTAAATCAAGTCTGAAATCCATACCCAATAACTCTTTCCACTATGCTGCAGCAAGTTTTTTGTGATGTTTGAGACTATCTAGATTTTCTTGTCGTTTTGACTGGGCAACTTAAAAGTACATATAAATGAGAATTGTCTATGTCTCATTCTGAGAAAATAAAACTAATTTAAGCCAACAAATAAGTGCATTTTAGTTAGTATTTAGAAATCTAAATATATACTGTATTGTATTTAGATATACCAACACATTGTAAAGGAGTCAAGAGCATAGTAATGTAGTTATGAGCATTTTGTTTTAGGTGATTGATCTCCACTCAATAAGAAAATAGAAAACAAGCTGATTTGACAATCCTCCAATTTTGCTTTCAGTGTTATTGATTCTCATTTCTAGTCCTTTCTTTTCAATGCTTGATCGTATGAAACACAATGATGGACACACTTAGCCTAATCACATTACATTGTCCATTGTCTGTGTGTAATGACAAATTTTACTACCTTGATCAATGTTGGCTCTGTTTCCTCTAGGAACATTTAGTCTAAGAAGACTGTTACATTAATAAAAATTCCCTAAATTATGTAAGATCTTTCAATGAAAAATTGCTAAAGAAGGAATATTTTACATTATAGGCTTGATACATATTTGTTTTGAATGTAATTGAATGTATTTTAGTATTGTGTGTAGACCTCAGTGTAAAAGTTGTAGCCATATGTTTTAAGTGCATGTTCTTAGACTAACAGATTTCTTAGTTCTTTTATTAAAAAAATTACTTTATTTTCAATTTATGGGATAAAACAAGCATTTTCATAACACATTATAATAAAGGTCTATTATGTACAACTTGCTATTTCTTTTAAATGTATAACAATCTCATTGCATAAATTTATTGTTTTCTTCCCTCACCCTTGAGATGACTACATTAGACAAACATGGGTACATGTATGATATACATACTATATATATATATATATATATATATATATATACATACACACATATACTTGTGTGTATGTATGTAAAATTATTCTGTACATCCTTCTATTTATCAATGATTTCTTAATATTTGAAGGGATCTTGGGTAACACCTAGTCCCAGTGTAATTTACATGTGAAAAAACTGATGCCTAGAATTCAATGCTTCTTCGAAATTGGAAAATGGAACCAATGAATTTTTCCAAGAAAAAACTGTAATTAATTGATCTATTACAAGGCATTCATATTTGAATTGGGGTTTGAAGGGAGAATTTAGTCAATAAGTATTTATTAAGCACTTACCATATCCCAGGCACTGTACTAAACAATGAGGATACAACAAATGAAACAAAAAAATAATCGCTGTCCTTAATAAGTTCATTTGTCACGGATTTGTGGGTTTACAAGCACAGGGAACCCTAATAAGGAAGTAAGGAAACTCCTTCTATCATTTACATATATTGGAAGTCAGAGGTGTCAAATATGCTACCCAAAGACTATATGAAACCAGAAACACCCCTTAAGTGTGACTTGAATGAGATTAAAATGTAATTGGGAAAGATTTAACAACATAAATAAAAATACAATTAGATATAGATAAAGCTAAGAGCTTTCTAAGTCACTATGTGGGCAGCAGGGATGCTTATGTGTTGGGTAATACACATTTCTAATTGAGTATTGAAACATCTGTAAATAACTTCTCTGAAATTTGTCTGAGAGAGTTACACTGAGAGATCAAGAGACTTGCCCAGAGTGATTTGTCAGAAGTAAAACTTGAACTCAGGTCTCCTTCTTCTGAGTTGGTCTCTTTGTCTACTACACCAGATTGACTCTTGTGGGTTTATATAAGTATGCATTTTTAAAAATAATTATCTTTCCAAAATGAAGTTGGCATTTCTCTTTACCATTGTTTATTTATTTAAAATGCAAAAATTGAAAGAATGAATTCCAATAATTTTAATCAGTTTTAATGCTCTTTATATTTCTCAAAATAAAACTGGTTTTCTTTGTTTTTTGACACAGTGGTTGAAATGAAAAAAGTCCACCCTTTTTCAAATTAAAGTTTTTCAAATCTTTCTGCCAAGGGAATTGAAAAGTTAATAGATCCAAAATAAGTTCCATTTAATGTATACAACTTAAGTTAAACTGGCACATGTTTAGGTGAGTAAAGCACCCAAGACAATCATGTAAAACAATAACTTAATGAGGAAATGCTTTTCAGCGAAAGAGAGAAACACAAATGTAGGTGATGTGTATGTGTGTGTAAAGGTCTGTCTAGATGAGGATCATAGAAAGGCATGAAAATATAATTTGTAGAGTCTCCACTCAACATTCTCCAAAGCAGAATGATTAATAGCAGGATGAAAAGCGTTAATAAATATTTTAAAATAGCATTAGTATTTTTTTCTAATTACATGTATAATAGTTTTCAGCATTATTTTTTGTAAATTTTTGAGTTCCAAATTTTTCTCCCTCTTTCCTTTCCCTCCCTGCTCCCCAAAACATCAAGGAAACTGATACTAATTATTTTTGTACAATCATGTTAAATATATTCCCACATTATGTTTGTCCTTCATTGCCAAAGAAGACTATGCCATCAGAGAAATGATGACATGACTTGCACTTGACTTTGTTTTGAGTGAGCAAGGGCTGTGCAGGTTATCAGCTTCACTTCTCCTCCAGAGTCATCTGAATCCAGTGAGTAGATATTCAGCAGGACATTACTCATGTTATGAAAGAAGAATCAGAGCAAAAGGGAACAACCACAAGAAATAAAACACAAAATTGAAAAAAATGAAAACTGTATGCTTCAATCTGCATTCAGACTCCATAGTTCCTTTTCTGGATGTGGATAGCTTTATCCATCATGATTCTTTTGGAATTGTCTTGGATCATTGTAGTGCAGAGAAGATCAATATCTATTACAGCTGATCATCACACAATGTTGCTCTTATTGTGTACAATGTTCTCGAGGTTCTGCTCACTTCGCTCAGCATCAGTTCATGGAAGTCTTTCCAGGTTTTTTTCTGAAATCAGCCTGCTCATCAAGTTTTTGGAACAATAGTATTTCATTACATTCATATGCCACAACTTGCTCAGTCATTCCCTTAATTTCCAAATTTTTGCCACCATAAAGAGAGATGATCTAAGTATTTATGTACATGTCCTTTTCCTTTTTTATGATCTCTTTGGGATACAGACCTACTAGTGGTATTGTTGGGTCAAAGGGTATGCACAATTTAATAGCTTTAAATTGTTCTAAATTGTTTTCCAGAATTGTTTGATAAGTGCATAACTCCTCCAACAATGCATGTTTTCCAATTTTCTAACATCGTCTCCAACATTTATCATTTTTCCTTTCTACTATATTAACCAACCTGATATGTGTGAGATAGTAACTCAAAGTTGTTTTAGTTTGCATTTTTTATTTTTAAAAGTTTATTGTTGATTTGTGAATTTAAACAAGCATTTTAATAACATAGTGCTAAAAAAAAAGATGATTGTACCTTAGACTAAAAACCTACTGTGCACAGCTGCATATTCCTTTAAAATATACAACAAAGTTATCATGTAGATTTTGTTCATTTATCCTTCCCTCCCCCAATCCCAAGATGGCTTACACAGATATATACACATGTGTACAACCACACACACACATACATGCATACATACACACAAATAGATAATGTTGTGCATAAAATTATTCTATACATCTTTTTTTCAGTTCTTTCTCTGGACAGAGAAAGTGCCTTTGTTCATATTGCCTTTATACTTAATTTAGATATTTATAATAGTCAAAAAAGGGCTATAAAACAATGCATACCCATCAATACAAATATTTGATTTGTATCCCAATGAGAGAAAATGAAACAAACAAGAAAAGAACCTATATGTTCAAAAAAATTTACAGCAACTCTTTTACTGGTGGTAAAAATAACTTAGAAATTGATGGGATTTCTTCAACAATAAGATGTCTAAATGCAAAAAGAATGAGAAAAGTTGTTGCTAACTTCAAGAGAAAATTGAGTCAACATACAAAGAGTTCAGAAATTTGGTGTACCACACTGAATTTACTTGTCTAGGTCAGAATACTTGCAAACATCATGAGTGGTTTGACAGATATGATGGGGAAATTCAGAAGATTCAAAATATAAAATGTTAACTCCAAGTTCTCTAAGAAGGCAGCTTTTAACTCCATCAAAATAAAATGCAAGTGAATCTTAGGGACTTGGAAAATTTTTGACTCAGTAAAAAAGCAGATGAAATTCTTACTAGGACTTCTCAGAGCTTTTGTACTATTTGGAGGAATGTATAGTACTATGTAAGAGCAAAAATTTAAATGTTCAAGAAGTCATTCAATAAATATTTAATCTAATTACTCTATTTTCAACACTCACTCTTATAAGAGTTTGAGTTCTGAATTTCCCCCTTTTTCCCTCTTCCCCTCCCAAAGACAGCATAAAATCTGTTATAGGCTATACATATATAATAATAAACATATGTCTACATTAGTCATGCAGTGAAAGAAGAATCAGAACAAAAGGGGAAAACCAAAAGAAAGAAAACAAACAAAACTAAAAAGAGTAAAGACAATATACTTCAATCCACATTTGGATTCTGTAGTGCTTTCTCTGGATAGTGATAGCATATTCCATCATGAATCTTCTGGAGTTTTCTTAGATCACTGTGATATATATGGGCATGGTGATACAAAGAAAGGCAAAAGGCAGTCCTTGCTTTCAAAGAGCTCTTGGTCTGATGAGGAAGAAAGCATGAAAACAACTATTGTTAATGAGATGGTATTCATTTATTCAGTTATGCCTGTTTGTTTATGACTCCATGGAACACACTGTCTATGGGGTTTTCTTGAGCAAGTTGTAGACAAGATTAAGTGGAAATAATCAATGAAGAGTGCATTATAATTAGGGGACAACAGGAAAGACTTCTTGTAGAAGGCAAGATTTTTTCCTGGGACTTAAAGGGAGGCAGGGAAGTCAAAATATAGATAAAGAAGGTAAGTGTTCCATGCAGGAAAACTAATTCTTCTTGGATTGTGGAATGTTATGTTTAAGGAATTTTATAGGTCAGTGTCATTGGATTGCAGAGTACATGGGAGAGGAAATATTAAGTGTTAAAAAAAACTGGAAAGGCAGATTGAGTTATGAAGAATTATTTTTTTCTTACTAGTACTTACAAATTATCTATAAAGCTAGTTTTTAACATTCATTTAAAAAGAAATTTAGGGGGAGGCAAAACAAAGATGGTGGAGTAGAAAAACAGACCTGTACAAGCTCCCTCCCATAGCCCATAAAATACCAGTAAAAAATAACTCTAAACAAATTCTAGAGCAGCAGAAGTTACAAAATGACAGTGAAAGAGATTTCCAGCCCAAGACAACCTGGACAGTCGACAGAAAAGGTTTCTCACACTGGGCGTAGAGCAGAGCCCAGCCAAACCATACAGTGTGGCAGGGACAGGGCCCAAAACAGGCTTTGTGGTACCACCAGCAGTGACAGTTCTGATTGCTCAACCCCAAAATGCCAAAGACAGCTTCAAAGATCAGTGAGAAATCTCTTCCAACTGGGTGAGAAGGAAACATTATCTGGTCTAGCCAGCAGCAGCCACTGCAGTGGCAGTATACAATTTTTAAACTCTCTGCTTAAAGACCCTGGGGAAATTGAACAGCTGATATGAGCCTCAGACCTGAGTGGCTCTCCTGGAGTGAGGAAGAGTGCTGGCAGTGGAGCTGGTGGAGGGAACCTTACTGGAAGATCCTGGGAAGAACAGTGTTTGTGGTTGCTCCCAGAACAGAGCACAGGCCAGGAGAGGAGTAAACTCCTTTCCTTTGATTGTGCTACCTTGGAGGAATGGACGACTTACAGGTTCTCAGAGTGTACCCTCCTCTTGGCAAAGGATTCAAAAGTCAAGTAACTGACTGGGAAGATGCCCAAAAAAGTGGGAAAAAATAAGATTATAGAATGATATTTTCTTTGCGAACAAATATTTTCATGCATCCTTTCGACTGAAGAAGAGCAATGCATACCATCAGAGGAAGACCAAAAATTCAAGGCTTCTGCATTCAAAGCCTCCAAAATAAATATGCAATGATCTCAGGTCATGGAAGAGTTCAAAAAGGATTTTGAAAATCAAATAACAGAGGTGGAGGAAAAATTGAGAAGAGAAATGAGAGCAATGCAAGAAAATTATGAAAATGAGTCAAAAATTTGCTAAAGGAGACCCAAATAATTGGCAGATGGAAGCTAATGACTTTATGAGAAACCAAGAAATTATAAAACAAAACCAAAAGAAGGAAAAAATAGAAGATAATATGAAATATCTCATTAGAAAAACAACTGACCTGGAAAAATAGATCCAGGAGATACAGTTTATAAATTGTGGGACTACCTGAAAGTCATGATCAAAAAAAGAGCCTAGACATCATCCTTTCTGAAATTATCAAGGAAAACTGCCCTGATATTCTAGAAGCAGAAGGCAAAATAAATACTGAAAGAATCCACTGATTACCTCCCAAAAGAGATCCTAAAAGAGAAACTGCTAGGAGTTTCTCTTACAATGTGTAGCCAGGTTCCAGAGTTCCCAGGTCAAGGAGAAAATATTGCAAGCAGTTAGAAAAAGACAATTTGAGTGTTGTGGAAATACAATCAGGATAACACAAGATCTAGCATCTTCTACATTAAGGGATCAAAGGGTGATATTTCAGAAGTCAAAGGAACTAGAATTAAAAGCAAGAATCACTTACCCAGAAAAACTGACTATAATGCTTCAGGGGAAAAATGGTCATTCAATGATATAGAGGACTTTCAAGCATTCTTGATGAAAAGACCAGAGTTGTATAGAAAATTTATGAACTGCTTGCCTTCTTAGTGGAGAGGGAGGAAGGGAGAGAAGTTGGAGCTCAAAGTTTCAAGAATGAATGTTGAGAATTGTTTTTGCATACAACTGAGAAATAAGAAATACAGAAAATGGGGTATAGAAATCTATCTTGGACTACAAGAAAAGTGAGACAATGAGGATAAGGGAAGAGAGGGCAGATTGGGGAAAGTGGTAATCAGATTGCATGGTGTTTTGGGGTAGGGAGAGGGGAAAGACGGGGAGAAAATTTGAAACTCAAAATTTTGTGAAAATGAAAGTTGAAAACTAAATGTAAATAAATAAATATTTTTTAAAAAATTGAGTTCCAAATTTTTCTCCTTCCCCAAGACAGTAAGCAATCTGATATAGGTTACACACATGCAGTCATGTTAAATGTATTTTCACATTACTTAGCTGAATCATAATATATTCTACTCCAGACTTTTACCTTTACTCTGTGTGTATTTCTCTGTTTCAAATATGTTTCTTGTAAATAACATATAGCAGGATTATGTTTTTTAATCCACTCTGCTATCCACTTTCATTTTATGGGAGAGTTTATCCCATTCACATTCATAGTTATGAGCATTAACTGTGTATTTCCCTGCATCGTATTTTTCCCCATTTATTCTGTTCCTTCTTCTTTCACCATTGTCCTCCTCACCAGAGTTTTGCTTCTGATCACCACCTCCCTCAATATGATCTCCCTTCTATCAGCCCCCTCTGTAATGTTAATGAAATAAAAAGATCTCCATCCATTAATAAGCTTTTGTGACCACATGTGTTCTACCATGGATATCTTGTTGCTTTAAACTCTAGCTGAGCTGTGATACATCCTGAGTCACATAGAACCCATTGAGGTTGCTTAAGGAGGAGCTTGCTTAGGGTGAGGCTTACTTGTATGAAGAGTTTCACATCTTTTTGGTACTAAGGTAATTAGGCACTGAGTCACAAGGGTTGTGATGCCTTCTATTTCTGAAAGTATATACACACATACACACACATTATATGTGTATATATACACACATATACATTTTATAATAGGTATATATGTATATATATATATATGTATATATGCATATTATTTATGTATGTATGTATATATTCTGATGTTGGTATTTTGCTTTGGGGATTACTTATGAGAAGGACCTTTTGATTTCCTGGAGAGGACTCTGAATAGCTATTTGTTAAGAGCCCCTCTTCTACTCAGAGGTTTGTGCTCTTCCAATCCAGTGGTACATGTAGGTGGTTGTGTTACTTTATTCAGGCAGTGGAAGCCTTTTCTGTTGAATCGCTGTGATAATGTCTCTGCATGTATTTTCTATACTCACTTCTTTCTTATTAAAGTGAAATTGTTGGCTCCTTGAAAGTTGTCTTTCCTTTAGAAAAGCAGATCAAAGAACCTGTGCTAGCAGGCCATCCTGTGTGTGCTAGGATGTTTGCTAATACATTTGGCATAGTTGGCAGGATCTGCACAGACTAAAGAAAAGTATGGGATTTTGTGGGACTGGGATGGTTGCTGACACACACATTGTGTTACTTTTTGTCATCAACCTGAGAGAACCCAAGCAAGGAGCAGCAGTGGAAGTGGTTTCTTGGGTTCCCAGGGCAGGGCCCTGGTGAGATAACCTTTCCTCCCCCGTCTCTACTCTCACTAGCATTTCTGATGAAATAGGCCAGAGCAATGACTTTGGGAGGAAAACATGCTTGGGGGAGGTGGTGACAGTCAGGGTCAAAGTAAGACTTGAGTGGAGTAGCCCCACCCCAGATTCTGCTGGAGAGGTGGAGGCTCTGGAAGTGTGATGTGCCCAGAACTCATACTGGAGCACCCCCCCCCCACACACACACACACACATACGGTTGGGGGAGGATAAGCTGCAGGCCAGAAAAAGAAGCTGTGGGAGTCCCTGGGACCCCTGGAGCCTCCTGCACCTGGAATCAGGCAATCCCTTCCACCATGCGGTGAGACTTGGAGAAAGAAAGAGTGGATAGCTGCCTGCATGCGGACCTAGGCAAGAACTTGGAGTGATTGGTCCTTGGATTGGCAAGAGGAGGAAGCCCAGAGCTCAGGAAAACTTTGTAGCAAGGACAGAGCAGCAAACATGGTTTTCTGTTACATCCCTCTGGGATGAGTTGGGACTCTGGGATTAGAGATGTTCATGGTGGTATGGGGGAAGTGCTATAACCCCTGGAGAACCATGTGTTGGTTTTGCCACCCAGTCACTCCTCAGGACTTGGAAGTGGGACTGGAGCAGTGTTAAGACTTGGACTCTTCACCTCAGAGTACCAGGTGGGAGCCTGTAACAGCGTTGTGGGGAGAAGGACACACCCTGAAGAGAACTTTATTTGGACATTCTGTTTTGAGTTGACTTTGACCAAAGTATATGGAGTTCTCTAATGTTATATACTTTTGTGTTTATTTAAAATCAATTGACTATCCTGGTAATAAGTTGTTACTTTATGTATTTTTCAAATGTGAAGCTCAACATATTTATTCTATGATTATTCCTTTTATATTGTTGTGGAAATTATGTTGATAAGATATATATGTATATTTCTTAAGAGATATTAATACCTCTATTTGTTCCAAGAGCCGTGGTCATAACAATCTCTGGTTTAGCTGTGTAGATTGTAAGAGCTAAGTGTTAGATTTAAAAGGCCAAGATCTAGAGGGGTGGAATGTAAGCATAAGCAAAGTGGCATTTTTTGTTGTTTTCTTTTAAAGTTCAGTTTCCCAGGCTCAGGCTAAATTGTGAACATCTGAGGGATTGATCTCCTTTGAACCCTGATAATTCACAGCTTTGCTGAGGCAATTGGGCACCAAACACATGGACTTTCAAGCTTTTTAGACAATCAAGGGTCAAGTCTTTGTTATATATTCTGGGAATTTGGGGGTTTTGCTTTCTGCTACATTCACTTATGAGAAGGACTTTTTGATTCCCTGGATGGGACTCTGAGTAGCCATTTGTTAAGAGCCCCTACTATTCAGAGGTTTGTGCTCTCCCAATCCAGTGGTGTATATGGGTGATTGTATTACTTTATTTAGACAGTAGGAGAGCTGTCTGTTGAATCTCTGTGGTAATTTTTCTGCTTGTATTTACTTCTTTCTAATTAAAGTAAGATTGTTGACCTCTTAAAAGTTGCTTTCTTTTAGCAAAGGAAATCAAAGAACCTGTGCTATCAGGACATCCTAGGTCTGCTAGAGTGCTTGCTCAGACATCTTCATTTCTTTCCCATTTCCTCTCCTTCCCTATAGTATAGGGTAGATTTCTTTACCCAACTTAGTCTGCATGTTATTTCCTCTTTGAACTAAATCTGATGAAAGTAAGGTTCAAACAATGCTCACTCCCCCACTTCTTTCTCTCTACTATAGTGGTTCTTTTGCACCTCTTCCTGTGAAGTAATTTAACCTGTTCTGCCTCACCCTTTCCTCTTCTCCCACTAAAATCCTAAAATCATATGATCACATCAAAGTCAACTTACACCCACACTTTCTATGTAAACTCTTTCTAACTGCCCTAGTAGAACTATAGTACTCAAAAATCATCTTCCCATGTAGAGACAATAACTTAAATTTTATTGAATTAACATTTTTTTTCCTGTTTACCTTTTTATGTTTCTCTTGAGTCTTGTACTTGAAGAACAAATCACATCATTTGTTATCATGTGTTTGTAATTTTCTTAATTGTGAGTATTACTCATGTGCAGAATGACACATCATTTATTTCTACTTTACAGAAAGTCAGCATAAAAATTTCCCGTTTTGATCTTCTGAAATTGCTCATAAGCTATGTCATAAGGATAATGTTGGTTTGAAAAGAAATGTTTTGTGGCAGGGAGAGGATATTTGAATCACTGGAAAATTCTATCAAAAAAAATCCTCAAACTAGATACTTCTGCTATTTTGCTGTCCATCTATCTTGCTGTCCATCTGAAATTTCTGTCCAAGATAATGCACAAATAAACTAATATATCCCAAGACACTAGCAAACACTTCTGGCAATTATGTGTTTCCTTTTTTCTTATACCTTGTTAGGCATCAACACTCAAAGGATTATTGAATAAAACTTTGTGTGATCTAATCTGTCATGGAATCATTTATGATCTAAACATAATGCATAAAAGACAATTTAAGAAGACTCTTTAAGGTTATACTTTGTTCCAATGAGCTAAATGTTGAGGAGTTTTTTTTTCATTCAACAAGTATTTCATACTCTCCTCAATTGTATTATTTGGCAAATGTGAATGACTAAAGATAATCATCTTCAAATGTGTGCTTATTCAGTTCCTTGATATTTTCATCAAAAATAATAGTTTTCATGCCCATTAACCATTCTTATCAAGTTTTCAAAAAAAAGTCAGAATATAGACATAAGAGTGGTTTTGATTGATGTTGTTTTATGCCTATTTCTTTGTCTGATATATAATCAAAATTCTCATGCATCTATGATTTCATCAATTTGAAATTTTCCTCCAGTGATAAAGATTGAAACACCATCCATTGTCTATCCATTTTTTATGACTCCTGATTATGCTTCCATAAATTTATGATGATAGACCTTATTTGTGTTCTTCTGATATCAAAAAGGTACCAGTGGAGCACTATGGTTATACATCAGTCTCTCTTCATCATCTTTTACTGCTCCCAGCCATCTTACAAAGTACTGTTAAAGCAATTTTCCTTAAATGTAGATTTGATGATGTGACTGCTTTATTTCCTATTGCCTCTAGATAAAATATGAACTCTGTTTTACTTTTAAAGTCATTCAAAACATGGTTTCAACCTATCATTCCAGCCTCATTAGATAACATGACCCACACACACATTGTGTGGACCAGTTAAACTAGCCAGCTCTTCCTTCCTGATATATGGTATTCTATCTTCTATGGATATCTTCTATCACCACATCTTTGTACTGACCATCTCCAAGTTCTAACATCAACTTCCCTCTATTGCCTACCTCATAGAATCCTTCTCTCCTTTTATGAAACAGCCCAAGAGTCTTTTTTAAAGACCTCACTCTCAAATATTAATACCCTTTATCCTAAACTACTTAATGTTTTATTGAACTTTATATATTTCTTCATTTTATATTCATATAACTTATATTTTTATATATACTTGTCTCATTAGAATGAAGGTAGAGAATGTTTCCTTCTTTGTACTCCTATTTTTAGTGCTTGGGGCATAGTAAATACTTGATAAATATATATTCATTTATTAATGTATTGGTGTATTTCTCCCCTTTCACTTTAAACAGACCATCTTATCTTCTTTCCATAACATTTTTTAGTGATAACTTTTCCTCTTGTTCTTCTTAAATGTTCCTCATTGATTACATTGAATAATGAAGCTTGCTCACACCAACAGTGACCTCTCCTATTGTCCTCTGTGTGAAACTATTTTCAATCTTCAGAGACTATCATATTTTGTCCCTTACTTCCGCATAGCAAACTATTAAATTCTTAGCATGAAAAAAGAAAGGTGATTGCTTTCATGAGATACTTGGGCTAATTAGAAGAATTTCAAAGTTTTCAAAGGATGATCTACTGCATCTTCCTATTTTTATTCAACCCTGGATCCAAATCATTATCCATCTATACTGTCTATAACAAAAATACATAGTGATGGAAAAGCACCACAGTTTTGCCATCCAAATATGTACCATAATCTCAACCTTTTTATCTACTTGGTCTTCCCTGTGTGTATGAATTAATTGATGTATGGACAAATGGCTAGATGGATGGATGGCTAGATGGATGAAAAAAGAATTTATTAAGTATTTTCAAGATGCAATATGATATATGTAGTTGAATGATATCAAACTAATAAAACCAGGGATACTAAACCATAATGAGATTCCTGTAGGCCACACATTACTTAGAAAACTACATGTTAATATTACACATGTTCTACTGTATTTTATCTATTTTGTTAAATATTTCCCTAATAACATTATTTTTTCTGGATCAGGATGCACCTGGGAATGTTGGAGTACACAATGTGACCTGTGTACTTGATGCTTCTGGTGCAATAGATGGGACACTGTACTTAGAGTCAGAAAGACTGAATTAAACCCTGTAAATTAATTGGTCTATGTACCTCAATTTCTTTATATGTAAAATGAAGTAGTTTTGGTGTCTTTTAAGGGTTCCTTTTATCTCTAGAATATATAATATATTAAACACAGTATTATAGAATTTATGCTGTGCTCAGTTCAGTGATTTAAAAAAAGATACATATAGAAAAAATGGAAGACAATCCCTGCTCTCCAGTAGTTTGCATTATAACAAGGCAGATACCATGAATGTACAGGAGGGTTCAGCTATCACTCAGATGGAAAGACCTCAGAGGGAAAGGTTCTAAAGGTGCAATAACATATAGCATCTTTTTAATATTAATTCCCATTTTAAAAAAATGTGTCTGGCAACAACCTGATGTTGCCAAAGACTTTTGTGGTGAGAATTTATTACTGAGTTTTTCAGTAGCTGTGTAGCTGACGAGGTGGTGGCTATAACAATAGCTGCTATTTGCAGCACCACAGAAGCTGCTTTTCTGATGTAAAGGTGGTAACAGGATTTGACTAACCTAGACGATTAAGCCAAACTCTTTGAGATG
>CM053771.1:383432961-383450999 GCA_028658325.1 Potorous gilbertii
TCAGGGGCGCGATGGACCTTTTGGCTCGGTTTTTCAGGGCTCTCTGGAACAGAAATCTCCTTCACTGTGTTGCTGCGCGGCTTCCACTGTTCCAGAATTTGTCAGGAGTTTTTTTTAGAGGAAATTCATGGGCTGTGGGTTCGGAGCTAGCAAATGTGAGTCTTTCTACTCCGCCATCTCGGCTCTGCCCCCCATTTTTATTTTCTTTTAATAACATTTAATGATTTAAAATTTTTTTATTCTTTAATATTTTTTATTCTTTTAAGGTAAAGAAAATAAGGAGGTGAACTGATTCTGATAATCAGCCAGATTTTGAATTGCAAAGGAGAACTGCTTGTCTAAGTAGAAATGATGGCAACCTTAGAAGAAAGTGACAACTTTATAGATAAGTAGGGGAAAAAGTTGGTTGAATATAGTTTGAATCAGGCCCTAAATGTAGGCTGGGATATTTCAAGAAATTAAGACTTTTAATGGCAGAATCTTATCACCTAACATTCCACAGTCAAGAGTGGAAGAGTAGTTGTAACTTCCATTCATCAATGCTACTTTTGTCCTCTAGGAATATGTTGGAAAAATCTAATTCCTCTTCAACATGAAATGAAGTGATTTCATCTGAGATAAGGAGGCTTACCTTTTGACCCTGGGTACTAGAATAAAATCTTTTGTCTTCTCTGCATGTACCTCTTCTGAGGGAGGCAACACAAGAAGAAGGCTTCCAATAAAGATATTAATATATTCCAAGTGAAAAGGATTCTAATGATGAAGAAAAGGGGAGCTATGAAAAGATACAAATGTGAATGCTTCCCTATGATGTTCAAGGTGCTGTGTTAGGTGCTATGAATACAAAGACAAAAATTTAAAAAAAAATGCCCTTCTCCAAGAAGCTTATATTCCATTTGGAGGAAAAGTGGAGGCTTTGATCTGGAACTGCCCTCAGAGGTCTTCTGGTCCAACCCTCTCATTATACAAATGAGGAAACTATAGATGGTTACAGAATTAGAATCTGAATCTGCATCTTCTGACAATATCATAATCCTTCTGCTGTATCATGTTATCTTACCAATAAATGAATATAGAGTACAAACAAAGTACTTTTAAATAGTAGAGAGTAATAACAACCTGAACTGGGAAATTAGGAAAGGTCTCCCATAGAAAAAGACAAGTGATCTGAGACCTTAAGGGAAATAAGGATTCTTAGAGACATAGTGAGGAGGTAAAGCATTCTAGAAATAAGGGACATATTGTTACAGCACCCAAAGGCAGGAAATGGATGTTGTATTCATGGAACAGCAAGGAAGGAAGTTGTGCTGAAATAGAATGGGTAAGGGGGAGCAAATAATTCTAAAGGCAATTGTAAAGTAATTCATTTTTGGTGTCAAGAGGGATAGAAAAGTTCTTCTGAATGATAATAATAGATGAAGAAGAGAAAACATTATTTAACTTTTATTTTGCTTGTTTTCTCTACTGGGAATGATATTCAGGCTGATTAAAGATTTTTAAAGAGATTAATAAAAAAATAAATCCCATGTGGGGAGATGGTAAAAGACCACCTAGCTGCTCTCATGGAGTTCAAATCAGGTGAACTACATACATTACAGCAAAATCAAGTAAATTATGGATGTTATTACTGACAGGCTGTCAGAGATCTTTGGAAAATTGTGGTGACTGGAACTCAGGATTGTGGATAAACTAAACTACTTTTTTTTATATTTTTGAAGGGAAGGGGTATATTCTTCAAACTATAGTGCATAAGTTTGAATCATATTTCTGGATAACAGAGCATATTATTTAATTGATGGCTTGTGAATATTTAGAAAAGGGAGCTATCATAATCAAGAACAAATGTGAGTTTAGGATATCTCATTTCAAATCCCAATTCTGATATGTATTGATCACACAAATCTGGCCAAATCACTTAACCTCTCAGTGTCCTCAAGCAATTCTTAAAGATTATAAATTGCAAAACAGTTGCTAATATACTAGCAGAAGGAATTTCCTTACTTGTGGATCAAAGAGATGTGAGTTGGGTCATTTAGATGAATTCAGAAGTGTATGTTTACAAATCAACAAAGAAGAGTCAGGATTAAAAGAAATCCGGAGAAATCAAAAGAAAACTTTGCCATTGATAGTCTTATTCTAGTTTTGCCCTAAGCAAAGTCAGCCTATTAAAATGGTCATGGTTTCAATATCAGTTTTTTTGAGAATTCTTAGTGGTAAGCCCAAGTTCTATTTTTGTTTTTGGTGCTGACCATGAAAACTGACAAAATAGTGGAGAAGAATATTGACAAAATGGACTGAAAAAGAAGTTGTTGAATGTTTAATGACAATTTAATGGGAGGTCTCCAGTGGAATGGCTGAAGGAACTGAACAATTTGACTTTTTTTCTAATGATATTGATAAAAGCATAGCTAATATATTCATAAAATTCTATTCAGGTATAGGTTGGACTAGATGGCTACTACCTTCCCTTGCTAGCCTAAAATTCTAGGCTCAGAAATACTTTATTCCCTTTGTCATTTGTAAGCTGTATGGGTAGGGCTTTTCATTTGGTGCAGAAAAACCTAACTTTTTAAGGGCTTTTCATACCAAGATGAATAGGTAAGTACTAGGCTTAATAGACTTTAAAATGGTTTGATTATTCTGAGGATATAATAATGTCTTTCTCTACATAGTATCCCAAAATAATTTTCCTGCTTTTTTAATCTACAGTTATAATAATACATGAAAAAAGATTTCCTGCTACCAAATGCTGATGTTTATACAGTGGCCAACACAAGAAGTACTGAAAATGAATTGGTTTTAACAGTTTACTGTATGAATCCTTTTTTAATTTATATAGTCTCTAAAATACATGAAATTTTTGACTTCCTATCTGTCCTCCCTGAGGACATTCATGTAAGTATTTTAATCAAGATAATTCTGTGAAAGAGATATATTTCTAAACTTGAGCAAAGGACATGAAGAGGAATTTTTAAGAGATTCAATCTTATTTTCTACAATATTTCTCTTTGCTGAGATTTCCTGGGGCTAGAGAAATATAGGAAACAAGAGAATCAAGATAGCAGGGATATATTTGTTGATTCTGTAATTCATCCATAGCCAAAAATAATTTAATTCCCACAATTGCTTTTTCTAAAAATAGTAACAGTTCAACTTAACTACTAGTTAGGATGTTAAAATATTGTTTTAAGATCTTGTAAGGAATTTAATCTATTATTTCCTAAAATATCAAAGTCCCTATTATGCAAACTTTAATAAACATTTACTGAGCAGTTAGCTACCTATGTTTTCAAATAATAAAGAAATAAAATTTGAAAATTATCCTCACTTGTAAGATAATTGAAAATGCCATGCTTAATGCACACGTGTTCTTAATATCAATCATTCACTAAAAGGGTGAGTATTGTTGTTGATAGATATGAATTACTACAGAGCAGACAAGTTGAAAGCACACATCTAATGATGCCAACCATTTTAGAATTTGTTTTAAACACTTTTTGTTTTATGTAAAATTATTGTTGTAAATTATTATTCTTGTATGCTCACACACTCATTCCCTTCTCTAATATTAATATCTATGGATTGCTTCATAAGCTTCAAAAACAATGTGAATAATATTTCTATCATATGATATCCTTTCCATTTGGTAAGATATATAGTCTAGGTTATACTCCTATTGCAACCAGCAATTAGATGATGGAGTCAGGATAAAAACTTCAGAATTCTATAGTCCTATATCTATTCTCAGAGCACTCAGCTATGCTGTCACGTCTATTAGAGAGCAGTGACTAATATTAAGAGTGATTTATTGAAAGCCATTTCCTATTGTTCCATTTGTCATGCATTCCAATGCTGGGTACTGCCTTTCTCAGACAGTATGGCTGTTTAACTTGCCCAACTTTCATGCCCATCTTAAAAGAGTGAACTGTTTCTTCTTACACCATTTAATACAATGAGGCCCAAATGGATAAACAACCTCTATATTGAAGGTCACACTATTAAAAAAAAAAAAAGTAGATGAGAACCAAATCGGGTTACTCTCATAGCTAGGGCCAGAGGGAGAATTCTTAGCCAGAGAAGGGAGAGAGGCAATCATGCAAGAAAATAATTTCAATTAAATGACATTTGAAAGCTTTTGGACAAATTCAGTTAATCCCAGAAGGATAGGAGGAAACTTCATAAATTCAAGTAGAAAGGGAAGCTTCACATTGAATATCTTTGAAAGGATTCTAATTTCCAAGCTACGTAAAAACCAAAATAAATATTTAAGAGCAAATGCTATTGTCTACCAGATAAGTGGTCAATGTATATAACTAGTTCTCAAAAGAACAAACTGTGGTAGATGAATGTAATGGGTTATTAATTATCTTGGGAGGAAACATAATTTTAAGAACATAGAGAAATATAGGCATATATGAACTTTTTAAAGCAAAGAAAAGGAAGCAGAACCAGGAAAAGATTAACTACAATAATATAAATGGAAAGAAAAGCCATCTCAAAACAAATGAAAATGAATAAATATAAAATTATAACAAACATGAATGGCCCCAAAGAAGAGTTATGAGGGGAATCCCTTCTTCACAAAGGTAGGGGACTATTATAGAAAGCCTTAACTGGTTGATGTACTGGTTAATTTTGTCTAACGACTCAGCTCCTCCAACTTTTTCTTTGTCTGTTTTTTGTTTTTTCACTGCTGTCTTTCTGGGCATGGTTGCATAGAGAGATATATACAGGAAAAGGAAGATGATGTTAAAAAAAAGTTATCAATAAATCAATAGAATAACTTGCTATGAAGCTCTTTAGTGTTTATGAAGAGTATACCACCTCCCACAAATCATAGTGTTTTGACAGCCACAGGTCTGTCTAAAGTTTTAAAAAATATTTTAGGAGTTTTATCATATGTATAATTTACCCATCCTGATGGAGAGAACTTAAAACAACGATGTTTTCCTTGTTTCTATAATTCAGCTGAAATATCTATTTGTCAGTGTTTATCTTCCCTTAATATTTTTCCCATCTTTTTCCTGACACAATAGCATCACAAATTCATTTTCCAAACTGCCTCATTAACTTTTAACTTATATTTTATCTCATGAGAAATAAAATTGAAAAAGCTTTATTTTAACCTAGGTCAAGTTCTTCTTCGTCCAATGACTTTTTTTTTATATAGTTCTCATTCTTCTACAGCTCTGCAGTATAGATGTTGGTGACCTCCTCCCCCTCCTGGTTCTTCTCTCCTCTCTGACTTTTGGTGATATTTCTTTTTGTTTTCCTCCTATCTGACTTGTACTTTTACTACACCATCACCTCTTGATTTGGGGGATATCCTAATGCTCTAATCTAGGACCCATTCTTTTATTCCTCTGTATAGTGACTTTGTCAGCTTCTAGTGGTTCAATGATCATTTCTATGCAAATAATTCTGATATCTCTTGTTCTATCAATGCTGTCTCATTTTATGGAATGCTTAGTGTTTCGTCATCATTCCTGACAATGTATTGGACTTCATAAGCATTTCAAACTTAACATGTCCAAAATGGAATTTATTATCTTCCTTTAAAATAATCATGCTTCATTTCAACTTGGTTATTTCTTTTTGGGTAGCTACCATCCTTCTAGTTACCCAGGTTTGGGTACTGCATTTAGCTCTACCTTTTCTCTCTTACCCAGTATGTCCAAGTAAGTGCAAAATCTTGTCAATTTTTCCTGAGGAACATTACTTATATCTGCCCCTTCTTTCCATTTACCACCACTAATTCAGGACCACATAACATATCACTTCTACTATTACTGTAGTCTCCTTATTCATTTTCCTACCTCAAGTCTCTTCCATTTCCACTCTTTCCTTGGCTTAGTTGACAAATGTACATTTCTAAAGTATAGGTTTGATGATATCCCCTGGCTCATTATCTCCAGATACTCCCTATTACCTTTAGGACAAAATACAAGTATCTCACTAATTAAAACTTCACAATCTAGTTCCAACCTATCATTTAAAATTTTATTATACATTATTTCCTGTCACTCACTGTATCACAACCAAACTCACTCACTTGCTGTTCCTCACATGCTACATTTTGTCTCTTATTTTTGTGCCTTTGCTTAGTCTGTATTCACTGTTGTCTTTTGCCTTTTAGGATCCCTTAGGATCTTTCAAAACTTAGGTCAATCATTAGCTCTCAAGGTTTTGTTCCCTTTAGCCACTATTGTATAAAAGAAGATCTGAGTTTATATTCAGAGGAAGATATTGAGGTTAAAAAAAACATCACTCCTACTCCAAACAGCAATGTCAATGGTCACAAGCCTAAAAAGAATTCTTGGAAGAACTTAAAAGGACTTCAAAAATAAAATAAGAGATATTGAGAAAAAATGGGAAGAAAATAAAAGCAATCCAAGAAAATCAAGAAAGTTATGAAGCGAAAGTCAACCAATTGGAAAATAATTCCTGCAAAACTAGAATTGAATGGTGTTAAAAGACACCAAGAAATAATAAAACAAAATAAAAAGCATGAAAAATAGAAGAGAATGTGAAATATCTCACTAAAGAATGCATCTGGAGAACAGATCCCGGAGACAAAATATAAAAATCATTGTACTACCTGAAAGTTATGATTACAAAAAAATTTTCTTAACATACTATTACATATCATTAAGGAAAATTGTGCTGAAGTTTTAGAACAAAAAGGCAAAGAAGAAATAGAAAAAAATATGACACTGTTAAATTTTCTTCCTTTCCTCCCCTTTAAAAAATATTTCACTGCAAATCTTGATGTTTTTAAAAAAACAATACTCTTTTGATTTCTTTTTTTTTACTCTGATAGTTTCATTGGTATTGTACTGGATAAGTAAATTGATTTTGGCAGTATTATCATGGTTATTATATTAGTTTGGTTTACCTAGGTACAATCAACATAATTTTAATTATATAGGTATATTTTTATTTATAGAGAAAAAAAGTAACTCTGTTCATATAATCCCTGATCCTGTCTTGGTGGAAAGATTCCCAAACATTTTAATATACCCTATTTGTCTTGGATGGAATTTCTCTATCTCTTCCTGATGGATTTTGTTGTTAACACAAAAATACTGAGAAATGATGTAGATTTATTTTTTATTCCAAACTGTGAAGTTATTGTTTTAATTAATTTTTTTAGTTTTCTCTAGTATTGTCTAAATAAATTGTTATAGCATCTGCAAAAACTGATCATTTTGTTTCCTCTTCACCTATATTTATTTTCTTAATTTCTTTTTCTTGTCTTATTGCTCTAATCAAATAACAGTGAATTTTCTTCTGGAAAGATAAATGCTTTTAACAAATCAATAAATAACAAGCACTGCAGGATCTTATATTCTCTATAATCTTTAATGGAATATGTGACCACGACAATTTAATTTGCTGTAGAAAAAAATCTGTAAAGTTCCTTGATTCTTCCTCTACTATTCCCAGCTCTATTCCACCCTCAGAAGATACCTGATCCTTGGTCATTATCTCCAAGACTCAATTCATTTTTTCTTCATAAGTTGTCATCTCTTGGCTTTTCAGTTTTCTTTTAACTTACTCCCTGAGATGTACTCGGATTCAGTGACACTAGCTCCCTTGCAGTTTTTCAAACAAGATACACCATCTCAGATTCTTAGCTGTCCCCCATCCTGGAACATTCTCCTTCCTCAGTTCTACCTATTGGCTTTTCTCACTTTCTTTAAATCACAAACAAGATGTCATCTTCTACAGGAAGATTTTACCAATCCCTCTTAATTCTAGTATCCTTCCTCTCATTTATTTCCTATTTTCCCAGTATATAGATTTTTCCCTGTTTATAAATTGATATAGATTATTTGTAAACATTCCTTTTCTTTTTGTTCACTCAGATTTTGAACTCCTTGAGGGTCAGATTTTGCCTCGTTTTGTATCACTAGTTCTTAGCACAGCTCCCAATGCATAGTAGGTATTTAATAAATAATTATTGACTATTGACTACTGAATACACTGGGCAAAGACCAAGAGGAGCAGGAAGAGTTATGCCTTCCATATCACTGGGTATATGGGGGAAGCATCCCTGCAATCTGAAAAATCCACACAAAATATTTTGCCCCTGCTCTTTGTACCAGCAAAGAAGTCTGATTTTTTTTTATGGACTATTTATAGTACCTTATTGGAAAATATGTGTTAAGTATTTGGTCACAGATTTTGTCATCTGCTGGTTTTCACATGTGTTCTGTGGCTTCTGTAAAAATCCCCCAAAATTCTCATTTAGTGTCTTATGCTGACCCATGATATGTTAAAACCCCAAGGGGAAAATGTGATGTGGAAGGGATGACTGCATACTCTTTATCCTTATTTTCACTCCCCCAACTTCTGCCAAAATTCAGTAACTTCTCTTGTTAGGTTAATCTGATTCAGTTATTTTTTCTTCCATATCTTAGTGACAAATATATAATGATTGTCTGTTTCTCTTATCTTCTTTCTCAAAGAGTTCAGTACCTGGGTCATTTTTACTGTTCACCCAACCCCTCTCTTTTATATTTAGGAACTTTAATAAACATTTCAATGGACCTCAATTGCCCCGCCCCCCGCATCTCAATTCATCAAGATCCTCAAGTGACCCCATTGCCTGTATCTTTACTCCATCTTAATCATACAGAGATTCACACTTTTGATCTCATTATTTACCATATTTCACTTATTTGATTCAGAACTCTGATTTTTTTTACCTGACTACAACCTCTTATGTCTTACCTTTTCTCAATTTTTTCTTCATCCTGACCTTAAGTACTAATCATGTAATCTCTCTTTCTCTTCCAAGTCATCACCACTAGCATGGCTTCATTTTCTTCCCTTCCTAATCTTATCAACTATATACTGCCCTCCGCTCTTGAGATCCTTTTCTCTCATCATGTCTTATATGCTCATGTTGACCTCTATATGGGGACATCCCTCATCAGTTTTCTTTTCAATTCCTACATGGCTGTTGTTGAAGATCCCTATAGAAAGTCACACAATTGTGACAAGTGTATCCACTCCAAATTTATGTTATCAATATCAATAACGTTTCACTGCTAAAATAGCAGGTCTCTTACTCTTTAATTAAACTAGAAGAAAAATAATATACTAGTAAAAAAATCCTTGCAAAACATCTGTTCTCATAAAGTTCTACTATTTAAAATGCAGTATATAGGGGATTCCTATAAATATACTGGAATAAGAACCACTCTTTAACTAAGAAGGGACCAAAAGATATACTAAAGTAGTTTTCAAATTAAAAATGTAAGCTACCACACAGTAGCTTACTGTCTCTGATTTGTCATAACAAAATAAATTAAAATTAATATAACTCTGAATTCCCAATTCATACATAATAGATGGACAAAAATGAAAAAAAATAAGAAAGTGGCAATTGTTAGAGGGGCTGTGAGAGAATAGGCACTGTTGGTGGAATTATAATTGGTCTAGCCATTCTGAAAAAAAAAATTAAGGCCTTCACAACCTAATTCTAAATTATCTTTATATCATCATGGTATGATGCTCCCCTTGCTTTCTGTGCTCCAGTCACACTGGTTTCTTTGTCTCCCTAAATACTGATTTCATCTCCTGTCTCTGTATGTTATCACTGTCAACACTGTAAATTCCTCTCTTTCCTTAAGAAGTAGCCTTGCCTAATTCCTCACAGATGCTAATATTCTTCTTCCCAAACTGCCTTGTATTTATCTATCTCATGTTTTACTTTCTTTATTCTGAATATGATTATTTTTGTATTTCTTGTCTTCACTGTTCAAATCTAAGCTCCCTGAGAGTAAGAATTGGTATGTAGATTTCATTTGTATATTCAGTATGCAGCACAAAGCCTGACACATATCACAATAATGAAGCAATAAACATTTATTAAGGGTTTTGCATTGTACTAGGTATAAGGGATAAAAGTTCAAAAGTGATAGAGCTCTTGACCTCAAGGAACTTACAGACATATTCTGAAGGAACGTTGGATAAAAGAAGGCAGAACCTATTGGTAAGAAAAATCTTTTAGGGGAGAAGTAAGAGTTGTGGGTTGGGAAAAGATTTCTATTCTTATTCACATGTAATAAATTATTCTCTTCAGTTCTGTTATTATTTAATTAATTATCTCTGGAATGGAGCAAATTGTTAACAGTGCCAGATAGTCACAGGTTAAATAAGAAAAGGAAGGAACTAATAAGAAAAATGAATCTCTTAAATTCCTCTTCTCATTAGACATTTCACTTCCAAAAAAATTAAAAAGTTCCACTTCATGGCAATGTTGTCCTCTCAGAATCCATGATTACAGAAGCAGTTATTTGAAGTGCTCTGATGAGCTACTGAGAAGCCATCCTGCTGTAGCACACTAAATAAGCCAAGTGAGAATCATTTTGCAAACACTAAATATTTCTACATAAGATTAAAGAATTCATTCCTATAATTCTAAAACTAATAAAATCAAATTATCTATCCAATAAATGGAATTTTATATAATGTTTGTTATCAGCTGAATAATTCATTATTCCATTTTTTCCTCATGGTCCTTAATTAACTTACTGACTCAGAGGTATGATACTGGTAATCCATTCATTTCCCTAGGCCAAAAAAAAAGTATAAAACGTGACTAGAGGAGTGAAAGGTTAGGAGTTTATTATGAACAAATTTTGAATCAGAAGAGAAGCCAGCTGTTTCAGGTTCTGTCTAACTTCATGATTATAAAGACCAGATTGAACAGTGATTAGTAACACCTGTTTATCCCTGCCTATTTCCTGAAGCAGCTGAAACAGAATAATATTCTCATATGTCAATTTTTGGCATAGGTTTTGTACTTCTTTTTGAAAACATATTTTAATAGTTTGTTTTCATCATATACTCGTCTATTTTGATGGCTCAACTGTCTAGAAGTAACCTGAAAATATTTTATAAAAACAATGATGAAGACCAAATAATTATAATGTGGAGTCCAATGGATAACATGGCATGATGAAGAGAGGACTGGACTTAAAGTTGGAAAGCCTGGATTTGTATCTTAGCTCTGGCACTTACTATATCTTCCGAAAGTCATTTACTCAGCCACCATTAATTTATCTGCAAAATGACAGGATTAGACTAAATGGCTTCTTTTTTTGAATTTTTTTTTCTAAATGACTTCTCAAAGCAATTCTATTTCTATGAGCTATAATTTTAGGATTTTTAAAATGATTTTTTTAGATTATTTATTCCTTTGTCTTGTAAATTGCCATGACAATTCATATCTTGCTTAAATCTATACCTAATATATACATTTTCGTTGACAGAGCAAAATTAGAATAGAGAACCCTGACAAATATTACTTACATAACTGAATTTTGAAGTTGAAATTTGTACTAAAATATAATAGTTGAAGGAACCTAGACTAAGTCAACTCAATGAAGGCCATGAATAATATACAGATCCATTCCTGATCCTTTTACTTGGAAAAATATATCCCTATTAGGAACACTTCAAACCCTAATCAGACCTTCCACCACTTTCTATTGTAACTTTCTAATGTACTTGTGTCATATCATTTATTGAAACTCTATGCTTTGTTGTTATACCCCTCTACTTTACTGTCAACTGAATTCTTTGTGACTTATCTCAATTTCATTTTTCTCTAGCATCTAGCATGATG
The DNA here is from genome assembly GCA_028658325.1 of Potorous gilbertii. Lineage (NCBI taxonomy): Eukaryota > Metazoa > Chordata > Mammalia > Diprotodontia > Potoroidae > Potorous > Potorous gilbertii. The sequence goes on from CM053771.1 coordinate 383,444,603, forward strand.
GAATATTCATTTAAAAAGTTTGTTTTAATTATGCTTGTAATAGAGATAGAGAATGGAAGAAGGATAAGAGAAACCAGAGGAAAAAATCCATAAAAGACTGAAGATCATTACCTTAGATGTCATTGAAGAACATTCTCAAGCAAAGCCAAAGATGGATGTGCTCTAGGTCTCACCCCATAGCCCTTAAAATACCTGTAAAAATGACTCTAAACAAATTCTAGAGCTGTAGAAGCCACAAAATGATAGAGTGAAACAGATTTCCAGCCCAAGACACCCTGGAAGGCTGACAGGAAAGGTCTATCACACCAGGCTTGGAGCGGAGTGCAGTCCAGAGTGAGCTATGCAACACAGACAGGACTGAAGTAGACTTCATGGTGCTGAATCATGGGAAGCTGCTGCTTCCAGATATCTTTACCCACAAATGCCGAAGACACCTTCAAAGATCAGCATGAAAGTTCTTTCACCTGGGTGAGAGTAGAGCCATATCTGGCCTCAACCCTGGCCCCAGAGTGGCAGGAGCCATTATGCCAGCACAATCCACTTTTGGAGCCCTCAGTCTAAAGACTGTGGGGGAATCCAGCAACTGATTTGGGTCCAAGTCCTGAGTCGTAGCCCTGAGGTGAGGAGCAGCACTGGTGTGGCGTAGCTGTTGGTAGCTGTGGAGAGGGAATCCTACTTGCAGTTCCAGGGAAGAAAAGAGTACTTATGATTGCTCATAGACCAAAGTATAGAGGAGGAAAGGAGTAAACTTCTCTCCCTTGACTGTGCCAACATGGGGGAACTGAGAATTTACAGATCCCTAGAGATATCTTAGAGAACAGCCACACAAAACCTCTGAAACCTAGGGTAGTACACCCTCCACTTGACGAAGGACTCAAAAGTCAAGTAACTAGGAAAAAGTAATACTATAGAAGGTTAAAAGATATTTTCTTCCATCCTTTCCTATGAGGAAGAGCAAAGCATAAAATCAGAGGAAGACAGCAAGGTCAAGGCTTCTTCCAAAGCCTCCAAAAAATGTACAGTGATCTCATGCCATGAAAGAGATCAAAAAGTACTTTGAAAATCAAGTAAGAGAAGTGGAGGAAAAATTGGGAAGAGATGAGAGTGATGCAAGAAAATCATGAAAAGTGAATCAACAGCTTGCTAAAGAAGACCTCAAAAAATGCTGAAGAAAATAAAACCTTTAAAAATAGACTAACCCAAATGGCAAAAATAGTCCAAAAAGTCAATGAGAAGAGTGCTTTAGCAAGCAGAATTGGACAAATGGAAACAGAGATTCAAAAGCTCACTGAAGAAAATAATTCTTTAAAAATTAGAATGGAGCAGATTGAAGCCAATGACTTTATGAGAAACCAAGAAATTACAAAACAAAACTAAAAGAATAAAAAGTAGCAGGCGATGTCAAATATCTCATTGGAAAAACAATTGACTTGGAAAATAGATCCAAGAGAGATAGTTTAAAAATTGTTAGTCTACTTGAAAACTATAATCAATAAAAGAACTTAGACATCATCTTGCAAGAAATTATCAAGGAAAACTGCCTTGATATCCTAGAATCAAAGGGTAAAATAGAAATGGAAAGAACTCACCAGTCACCTCCTCAAAGAGATCCCAAAAGGTAATTTCCTAGGAATATTGTAGCCAAATTCCAGAGTCCACTGGTCAAGGAGAAAATATTATAAACAGCCAGAAAAAAGCAATTCAAATATTGTGCAAATACAATCAGGATAACACAGGATTTAGCAGCTTGTACACTAAGGGATTAAAAGGCTTGAAATATGATATTCCAAAAAACAAAGGAAAGAGGATTAAAACCAAGAATCACCTACTCAGCAAAACTGAATATACTACTTCAGGGAAAAATGGATTTCAGTGAAATAGAGGACTTCCAAGCTTTCTTGTTGAAAGACCAGAACTGAATAGAAAATTTGACTTTCAAATATAAGAATCAAGAGAAACAGGAAAAGGAAAAACAGATAAGAGAAGCTTTAAGGAACTCATTAAAGTTGAACTGTTTACCCTACTAAATGCAAAGATATTATTTGTACTTCATGAAACCTTTTTCAAAATTCGGGTAATTAGAGGGAATATATTTGTATATGCATGTATGTGTGTATGAGTATGTTTGTGTATATTATACATGTGTAGGGATATATATGTATATGGGTGTATATGTGTGTGTATACACACACACACACACATGCACGCACACATACACACACACATAGACAGAGGGCACAGGGTGAGCTGACTATGAAGGGAGAATACTTAAAAAATAAATTTACTGTTGAGAGGAATGTACTCGGAGCAAGAGAAAGGGAAAAGTAGAATGTAGCAAATCACCTCCCATAAAACAGGCAAGAAAGAGCATTTACAATGGAGGAGGAGAAGGGGGAACTGAAAGAAAATAAATGAACCTTACTCTCATGGAATTTGGCTTAAGGAGGGAATAGCATACACTCCATGGGATATGGAAATCTATTTTACCCTGCAGGAAGGCAGGAAGGAAGTGGATAGGAGAGGGAAATAGAAGGGATAGCAAATTAGGGAAAGTGATAATCAGAAGCAAACACTATTGTGAGAGGACAGGTCAAGAAAGAGAATGGAATAAATGGAGGGCAGAACAGGTCAGAAGGAAATGTGGTTAGTCCTTTTCAGCATAACTATTATGAAAGTGTTTTGCATGGTTTACATGGTTACATGTATGACCTATATTAAATTGCTTGCTTTCTCAATGAGGGTGGGTGGGGAGGGAGGAAGGGGGAGAATATGGAACTCAAAGCTTTAATAATGAATGTTAAAAATTGTTTTGACATGCAACTGAAAATTAGCATATGCAGGCAATGGAGTATAGAAATCTATTTTGCCCTACAGAAAAATAGAGGGGATGGAAAATGGAAAAAGAATGGGTAATAGAAGTGAGGACAAACTGGAGTAAATGGTGGATGGTATGCACGCTGTTCTGGGGTGGAGGGTGGGAAGAGATGAGGAGAAAAGTTTGAATTCAAATTATTGTGGAAGTGAATACTGAGAACTGAAAAATAAATTAAATACATTTTTTTAAAAGATAAAATTCTCAAATTAAAACTTTTACAGATGCAGTTTCCTCCTACATTGAAAAGATGGAAACAAAATGCCAACTTTTCTAGGATTAATGTCTAATCTTTATGATATTACTCATAGAGACCATTCAAATAAATTGTTTGGGTATATACATTTGTATACATACCTGAAAATCTTTTTATAGAATACTACCTATTTATTGACCATGGGCTTAATCAAGAACATAATTTAGGGCCATTCAAAACCACAGTATCAATACATTAAAAAAAGTTTATAGCAATGCAGATGTAAAATAACCTCTGATTAAAGCAATATAAAAGGAATAAAAGAATTAATTTTTTCTGAAACATTTCTGCTTTCATGAGTTTGAAAAGATAAAAAACCCTCATTTTATAAATGACAAAACTGAGACAGAGGCTAAATGTTTACATAGCCAGCGAGTATCTGAAGCAGTATTTGAAACCATATCTTTTTGAATACAGATCCAGTAACCAATTTGCTAAACTCTACTGTCTCTATTAAAACAAAAGACACACAACTAAGTCTCACACAATCTGATTTCATTTATACAGAAACTTAATTTTTCCTAACTCATTAAAGCTTATCATAGAATAATAGAACCCAGAGATGGAAGATACCTCCAATTTTTTTCTGAACAATAAACTCTTTTATAGCATATTTGACATTTTCCAAACAATGAGCTCAGTACTGCATGAAGTAATACATTCCATCTGATGATGTGGACTGCACCAAGATTGTAGCAATGTCAGAGGAGAAAAGTTGGATTATGTAGGAGATATTACATAGGTAAGAGTGATTGTTTGGTTGTGATTTATGCATCACATCCTAAGAGGAATTGTTGAATGATAAGCATTAGGAAAGAAAGTTAAAGAGGAAATTGATAATAGTGTGGCATAGTGGAAAGAGTATTGGAGGTGAAATCAGACAACTAGAAATTTTGAGGCTCAGCGTTGCCATTAGCTGTGTGTGGATGATGTTGAGTAGTGTACTTTGCTCCTCTGGGCTTTTGATTGTATTATTTGTTTAAAATTATGGACTTTGGAATAACTTATCTCTCATGTTTCTTTCGTCTTGAGCAAATCATGAACCTATGAAGGATTAAAAATAGATCAGATTTTTTTCCTGTGTGTTTCAAATGAGAGGATCAAAATCAGAGGGAATATTTAACAGTTTTCATCTAGATATAAGAAATAACTTTCTAACAGCTAGAGTTACTTAGTAATGGAATGGGTCCATCACTAAGTATCGAGTCAGGATAGGATAAGAATTTGTCAAAATTGTCTAGTGGAGCTTTTAGAATAAGTGTGAAGTTGAATGAGATCACTCATTTTCAAATTTTTTTATGATACTTTGTTAATGTAAACTCATTAACATTTGTTAATGTAAAGTACTTTGGTTCTCACATGATTTTCATGCTATTAATATTCATTTGTTGTGAAAATTAATGAGTACAAAACTGCTATAAATTTACCAATATTTTAAAATGAATCTGTATTTCAAAACTCAAATCAGTATCAATATACATTTGGAAAGTAGTAATATATGTACATGTGAGACATCATTTAATCTGTAGAAGTTATGCTTATTCATTTATCACACTGAATATTAGTGAATTTTAATTGGAACTGAAGAACAAAATGATAATTCTGTGCACTTAGATTCAATGCAATGATGAGTGGTGTTGTGGAAGACTGTAATGGGTGTTTAAGAGATCCCTTAGAATTCTGTCACAACTAATATTACCCTTCACCCACATTTCCTTCCATTTTATTCAATCTTTAAATAATATTATTTATTACATCTCTCCTTCATTCAAAAATAGTCACTGATTCTCTCCTCATTAGTGCACACATTGGAGAAGGTGCTGTGTTTTTTGAAGAAGAATAGAAATAGCTTAAAAGAAGCACAGGATGCACAAATTTAGAGAATCTACCCCAATGTTCACATGGTCTGACCTGTGGTAGAACATTCTGTACTTATATTGGTGTAATCATCCACAGTTAGACACACTGAAACTTGAATCTAGCATAGTTATGTCATTTTAATGCTCTTCGAGAATGTAGAACAACAACCAACCCACCAGGACAAAGTCTGAATTCAAGGACTTCCACAACTGGGTCCCAACATTCCATGTCTGACTTTTTTCTTACTAATTTTCTTAATGAAACCTGAACTCTAGCCTAATTCAGATATGATCTTTGATTTTGCTTTGGCTTTTCCTCTGCCTACTTTTTCTGCTCATGTTCTTCATTCATCTTGCAATACCCTTCCCCTCATCTCCCTTAGTCAAGAATCTTACTGATGCTTCAAGGTTTATCTCTAATGTTGCCTCCTTCTTGAAGCATTTTTTAAGCTGAGTGACTTCTGTCTCCTCTGTACAACTATAGCATCTTGTACTCATTATATCTCTCACATTTTGCTACATATTACAATTATGTCTATTTGTGACATATGACCCCCAAGGACACTCCCTGAGGCCAGAAATTGTTTCTTGTTACCTTTGTATCACCTAGTCTACCTCAAACATCTGGTGGTATTTGATAAGTTTATGTTGAATTAATGAATGAATAATCAGATTAGTGTATGAATATTGCTTGAAAAAAAGCAGTATAAAAGTCATTTTAGCCTCCCACAACCAAAGTGATATTCCTAAACCACATATTTGAGCATTCCCAGTGGCTACCTTTTGTCTCTAAGATTGAATACAAAGTCCCCTGTTTGACATTTAAAGCCCTTTACAGATTTATTATACATAAATTACTCTTCTCTCATGCTATGGTCCAATTGAAGTGTCCTATTCTCCATATCTCATATTTAGCATTCTTATACAAGACATGACATTACACCTCAGAATTAAAGTTAGAAATAGAATGGAAATTAATTGCCTCTATATCATGCCTGGAGTACATTTATTCCTCACCTTTGCTTCTTAGAATCTCTAGGTAATTTCAAACCTCAGTGCAAGTGTATTTCTTAATTTCTATGGCATCTAGAGCTTGCCTAACTAAAATTACATTGAATTTGGTTTTTTATTTTACATATTATCTATCTACTTATATATATAATTTATATCTTCTTATATTTTTCCCTTAAAAAAAAGTAAGCTACTTAAAGAGAGAGAATATTTCACATTGGTCTTTGACATCCTAGTTCCTGATACATCATAGAAGTTTAATAGATTATTGTTGATTAATTGAACTTCCAAAACAATGGGTAAAAGAATCCTTAATTTGGGGCAAAGTACCAAAAGCAGAAGACAGAAACAGAGAGACACAGAGGGGAACAGGGAGAGAGAGAGAGAGAGAGAGAGAGA
>CM053771.1:383451499-383523468 GCA_028658325.1 Potorous gilbertii
GAGATTTCAGCAAGATGAAGCAATGTTCTTATTTTAATTTTCCTAGTCAGTTTTTCTAGAGAGGTGAAATTTCTTACATGTTGTTTCTCCACCTCACTCTTCACCTCTTAAAATTGGAATATTCTCTCTTTTCAGATCCAACAATTCAAATTCCACTGATTCTCCTGGACTCAATTCCAATGAAGCTTTGTCTTTTTACATAATGTCACACTGATCACTCACATTTCTAAACTCTTCTCAAATACCAGGGTTTGTAATCTCGTCAATTTTATAATTTCACTTTGTTGAGTGAGATTGTAATCCATCTATGGTTGCCTTTCCTATAAGATGTTCATTTGTGTCCTTTCAAAAATTCTTCACCCTGCCTGAATATTCTGATGAAGTCCTTCACACTTTCTTCTGGCACTTTGAGTGTACCATCTGGGAAACTCTTGTTGTCCACCTGTCATTCCTTGCCATTTTTTCTTTCTCATCATACAATTCCTTGATGCCATCTTATGCTATTCATCATAGAAATTTCTCATTGATTACATTTCAACCTGCTCACATCCACCTTACACCTTTCCATTGTCTTCTTTGTTATATTGTGCTAGAAGAATTTTGCATTCCTGTCTTATCATCATTCAGCAACTCTACTAGAATGTTCAGGTTTTTTCATGGGAAGATTTCATGGAAGCTTGGAGTCATTAAAAAAAGCTTTAATATTTCCTAAAAACAATCTAGACTGTTTCTCTTCCTCTGGTTCCACTCTGAGCCAAGCTCATTATCCATCTGTTTGTCACTGACACACATACAATGTTGGGAAAGGGCTATAGATGGTCCCTCCAAGTGCATGATGTAATTTGGGCAATACATTCTTCATAGACTGTTGTGTATGGAATATTTCCCTCAACTGCTGTGTGAATGATCAAACCAACTCTTTTCAGTGATTGTATATCTTTTCCAAAAAGTTCTGCAATGTTCCAGAACTTACTGCAATGAGAATAATAGTAATGTCTGCAGAAGGGAGCATCAAAAGTGGTTCACCATCCATAGAGATTCCCCTCCTTCATCTTGGACTCTGTGCTGGATCACCTTTATCACAATAACGTATATCTCTTGGCAAGCAGTCATTTTTTTTAACTGAAGTTCATGATCAGTAAGTGGTTGAATCGGGCTATTTCTGCTATTACAGATTTTAAAGAATATGAAATGTTTTAACACATGGATGAAAGTCACCTTGTTAATAAAGAGATATTTTGCTTTATGGAATCAAATGGATTCTTTTCTTCCATAATCAATTGTGAAATAGTCAAGATGTAATTCATATTGAATATCATTTGCAAAAGTCTACTTGCTCCCTTTTATTGAGGGAATTAATTGCTTTATTGAAAATGTACTGATGATCCTCATAAAAATTTTGTATAAGTGGGAGAGTAGGCATAAAGGTTGGAACAGACTGATTCACCTTTACAGAATTAATAAGGTCTGGGATTTTCTTTTCATATTATTTTGATATCTTCCTCTCCCTCAGAGATACCTTGTATATTAATTGACTCCACCATGAATCTCCTCTAAAAACAATTTGATCCAATCAAGATGGTTTTTCCCCCATTCTTGTTTTTCTTCTTCAATACCATGTCTACTCCTCTGTAAGCCCACCCAGAACCGTAATGTTAGGGTATAGTTGTGATGAGTCCGTTGTTCTCAGTGAAGGAAATTTGTTACAATAATTTTTTATTATTTTTTCCACTTCCATTTTCATTCTTAAAAGCAAAAGGAATGACTTTTCTTCATTAGATGTATTACCAGGTTTTTACTAAAATTGTTCCATATTCTATTGCTTCCCTCTGTTTTATAAAAGGATACTTCTTATAATTGCCTGTCATCTTTCTTCATATGTCTTTGTAAGTGAATTTATATTTTCACTAAGCATTGTCTTTGGCAGCCAGAGTTCTCTGGCAAGTGGCAGAAGTTTACTGACTATAATGCTTTTGAGGCTCTTTTGATCTCATTATGGCAATTATTTAACATTGGATAAGCTTCTTTATAAAATTATTATGATCAGTATTGATGTAATTTCTGCTGTCCATTTATAATTTTTGATTTTCAACGAAATAGTTAAGTAACTAATAAACAGTTAATAGTTCAGGGTTGAGTTATTTCAATCATATGTCATCACTTCTTATCATTATTTTCTTTTTAATATTTCTGATCTTAATTCTGACTAGTAGATGATCTGACTATATAGACAGCTGAATCAAGGATAACTCAAATAAAAAAGTCTTTTCTGTATTAATTTTGTTTGTATCCACTATTTATTACAATGTTATTTTTTGCTTACCATACTTTTCTCAGGTAAATTATTCACAAAATAAAGGATCAAGAATTCAGTGTAATCTACAAGTCTTCTGTCTCACGTTCTTTCTTCCTGAACCATGTTTTCCCATATATCTTTCCTCATCATCATCTTTTCTATCTTTGCACCAAGTATCAGAGTACACAATGAAGCAATTTGAAAGGTCTTAACAAGTTCTTCATAGTATTCCTTTACCTCTTCACTTGCAATAGACCATGCCATTAGAGAAATGATGACATGACTTCCACTTAACTATGTTTTGAATGAGGGAAGGCAGCTAGGTGATGTAGTAGATAGTGCAGGAGTCTGGAGGACCTGAGTTCAAATCTCACCTCAGACGCTTGACACTCACTAGCTGCATGACCTTGGGCAAGTCACTTAATCCCAATTACCTGATCCTGGGTCATCTCCAGTCATCCTGAGGAATATCTGGTCACTGGATTCAGATGGCTCTGGAGGAGGTGAGGCTGGTGACCTGCACAGCTCTCCTTCACTCAAAACAAAGTCATGTGCAAGTCATGTCATTATTTCTCTGATGGCACGGTCTTCTTCAGCAATGAAGGATGAACACACACTTGCAATAACCAATGTTGGTGCATAAACTGCAACCTTCCCTTGGTAATATATTTTTTTTTTTGCAAATACTTACTGCTAGCACTGCAATGTGTTAACCAAATGCCTCATGAACTAATGTTTTCTATGGCCTCTGATCATGTAATGAAATCTACTTCACTGTTTTTTTTTTTTGCTTCTCAAGAATTAACTCTCCTTGAAGTGAGTTACTACTTCCTTCTTCCTTTTGCCTTCACTTATGTCAAGAATATCAGGATTTATATATTTCAACTCTTTCAATAATACATCTACTAACTAGATAAAGATTTTGCATTTAGAGTATCAATAACCAAAAATAAGTTTTAACTGATTCTTAGAACTCATAGATTCTTTCCTACTACTATCACTTTAAGAATTGAAGAAGACTATAAAGTATTAAGGGCCATCAGGCATTTTGCTTTGATTCATAGTTTGCCATAGCCAAAAAATTTATTGCCAATTGGCCAGCTCATGTGTGATATACCTTTTTATATATAGCTAACTGATCCATGGAAAACACTCAGTCTATTTCTGGGACTATAACTGAAGCCTTTCCAGAACTGTAGAACCCATTAGAGCTTACAGACTACTTGTGTAGCTATTGAGAAACTAAGATCATTTCCACATTCCAATAAGACATCAGAGTAGGACTTATGAATAAGAGCTCCATTAATACTAAAAATCATATAATTATTTTGTGCATGTCAGTTTTTTTATCAATCATATTTTAACCTCCTGATACCTGTGACCATATTTAGTTTTTCTTTTGTGTCCTACCCAGCACGAGGCACAGAGAAGGTGCTCAATAAATGTGCTAAATGAGTTAAGACATATTTGAGACAGAATGATAGAAGGGATCTTAGAGATCATCCAGTCCAGAGGTGTTGAACTCAAAGAAAAAAATGGAGACCACTAATCCATACGTAAGGATCCTTGTGGCTCCATATTGACTAAGAAAACCATATGATCTGCATTTCATTTTATTTTTATTGTCTTTGTTAAATATTTCCCAATTATATTTTAATCTGCTTCTAAAGCTTGCAGGCTTTGTGTTACACAACTCTGATCTAGTCTACCCCCTTCATTTTACATGTGTATAAATTGAAACCGAGAAAGATTAGGCAGCTAAGTGATACAGTAGATCTTATTTCAGACGCTAGCTGTGTGACCCTGGGTAAATCATTTCACCTCCTCTATATCTCACTTTCCTTTAAAATGGGCATAATTATAGCTTGTATACTACAGGGTTGGTATGAGGATCAAATGAAAAAATATAAGTAAAGTACTTTGTAAGTTTTAAATCCTTGTATAAATGCTAGCTATTGTTAAATGACTTGCCTAGGGTAACACAGGCAGTAAGTTGTCCAGTCAAGATCCTCTCTCCATTTGGTACTTTTTTCTTCTGCATTATACAGGATGATTACCGTGGTTTCTAGGAAAAGAAAGGAAGAATGTTTTATGCATGATGTCAAAGGGTAGATGGTTTCTGAATAGAACATCAGAAATGATCTTTAGAATGAAAGGTAGCCTATTCAAAAAGCCAAAAATCAGCTATAATGCTATATGGAAACAGTACCATCTCATGAATAATTCAGTTATCCTGTCCAAACAAATGCAATTATAAAATGATTGTCTTGCATTCTCTTCAGAAATAGATGCATGCACTAAGGCATCAGTTCTAAGATGCAATCCAAATTCCTTCCCAACAGCATCTTTTCTTTTACAGATTGTTATATCCTTAATTTGACAATATGTCAGGGGAGCTGCTGTTCTCAACTTTTTTTCCTTCTAGCCCCTTTATATTTTCAAAAATTATTGAAGATCCCCAAAGACCTTTTATTTCTGTGGGTTATATCCATAGATATTTACCACATTAGCAATGAAAACTTCTCAGTGTAATTATATATATATATATATATATATATATATATATATATATATATATATATATATCAATATAAACTTCATAGACACCTTGAAAGGGTCGCAGGTACCCCTCAGGTGTTCTTACATCTCACTTTGAGAACCACTGCTTTACTGGAGTATACAAATTCATAAATCTCTGATTTATATCTATGATTACACATCATGTAATCAAAATATATCATCCATGATGGAGAAATATATCACTTCTCTACATATCCTTCATCTTTAAATTCAGTCCTTTCAAAAAAGAAGATTATCCCTTAGTATTCAACATTGTTTTTTGTACAATTGTGTCCAGTTCCTCTACTGAATCCTATAATTCTTCTCTCTACCCTTTTACAGTTTTGGCCAATTTGGATTATGTGTTCCCACCTTGAGTTGTGTTTTCCTCATATTTTTGTACATGTATTTAGTTCTTTGGTGCATCCTTTGAATATCACTTTCTTTTTTCTTCTACCTTTGATAGATTCCACTTCTTCCCTTTATCATAGATCCTGTTTTTCCTTCCATTTCTTTCAGTCCTAACTCTATTAATTCTACTGACCTGGGTTCCTTCTACAAAGAGCCTATTTTCTCTCTCCTTCACATCCCTTCTTTTTTTCCCTCCCATAACTCCTTTCTATCCCTTTTCATATATTACATTGTTTTCTGAAATAGCTATCTCAAGTCAGCTGTTTTCTTGCTGAACCTCCAACAAATGAATTACTATTGACTTTCTTCAGTTTTTGTATCCATATTGAAGCCATTTTTCTTTATTTCAGTTCACTAAAATAATAATAATATTAATATTTATTATTTATATTTAATGACATCTTAGATGTCATCTAATTTTATAGATGAGGAAAATAAGACACAGAGACAGAAATTATTTCTAAATTCCAAACTTGTTTACTACTTGTACTGAAAGGTTGCAATAGCACATGTTGCAATAGCACATGTTCAGAATTTCCTGTATCTATGGTTTCATTTATAAAGAGAAAGAATAGACTTTGAACTTGTCTCTATAGATAAATTACCAAAAATGTTCTCATATCACTATTGGTTCTTTTTCTGTTGGTGCTATCTCTGAAATAAATCAGGTTTTACTCATGTCAAACTCTTTGCTTCCTGGAATATGAATTACTATAAATGTGCCCCTTGGCTTTAAACCAGTTAAATGAATAATCAAGGTCCCTTTCACATAAGTCTACCCTTGTCCTCTGTCTAAGAGAGCATCACAATGAATCTTATATAGAAATGTTTCAATATCCTGCCCTTATCAGAAGCTTTGTGGCTTTTTTCTTTTGCATTTCCTCTTCTTTCTTAGTTCCTATATTTTATAGCCCTCAGTAAGATAAAGTGGACTGAACAATATTATCTGCTCTCCTACTCTTTCTTTATTTTTTCTTCTTTCATTCCACACTTCCTTAATCCTTCAGTTTTTTCCTATTTCTCTTCCAACTTTCTATTAGCAAGTATAATAAATACTCTATAGTAATCCATTCTATCAGAACCAAATGGGCTACATAGCCCCCTCAAAATATTTGGAGGTGTCTCTTTTCTAATGCTAACATACCAGCTACAGCATTCACTAACACGTACTAGTGACTAACATTCTAGTACTACTTAACCAAATCAATCAGATTTTACAAAGAGATATTGATTTAAAAGTTGAAACAGGTACTCAAGTACAAATACTTCCCCATAATTCTTCAGAGGCACAACCTTCCTCACACCAACTTAGTCTCTAGGAAGAGTAAGATCACTTATTTCAGGTTCTACAGTCTCTACATGGTCTCACTAAGAAAACTTCCACTACTGCTGGTGTTTAGGTCTGGAAGATCCTTGGGGTATCACTGCCAAAGTGACTGCCAAGTTAATGCTGGGATGTGAGAAGGCATGCTTCTTTTTGCTAAAATGGAAACAAATACCAAGGCAGGCAAAGAACTCAGGTCAATATTCACAGGGCCACTTTCCCTCAGAGGATAAGTGCCCCAAAGACTCTCAATAGAGCCCTGACTCTCAACAGGCACTGAGATTAAGAGTCCAAGAGATCCATCAAAATCAAATAGCCAAACCAATGAATCAAAGAGACCACTTTATGAAGATACCTGAACTTCCTGATACTGAGAAAGAAGCCTTTCCTAATTATGTCTTTAGAAGACTAGGGCCAGTTTCAGCAAATCTCATGTAATTCAGTCCATCCAAGACACTTCAATTGTAAATCTTTATTCCTCTCCCAGAAGCAGACTTCCCAGTATTTTCAAGTGAGAAAATAAAGAGACACCTGTGCTTCTACACAAGTTACCTAGGATATTAACCTAATGACAGATAGCTGTCAGACTGGAAAAGTGTGAGAGAAGGAGAGAGAAAGGAGAGAGGAGAGAGAAAACATGGTATGAGTTATTGAAACTCTTCTTCAGTCCTTTTCTTCCAATGTTTTATCTGGTTTTCTACCCTTCAGCATGGTTTTGTTTTGTTTTGTTTTTTCCTTACAGCATGCTTTTCCTGGATTTCCTCTAGCAACTCTTTCCCTTTCTGATTCTGTAAGCTAAGGTAAATCAGATACTGATAAAGAAAACTTAAAGAGAAGCCAGTTAAATCACCCAAGTCCATAAAGCCAATTGCTTTGTTTCCTTAAACAATGAAACTTGTTCCCTTAAATACTCTGTACCTCATTTAGTTCATCTGTAAGTATAAATAATAATATAGTAGAGTCTCTATTTCATTGGGTTATTTTGAGGATAAAATTAAATAGGACCTAAGAAAATACTTTTAAAATATGTAACTTGCTATACAGATGCAAGATATAATTAATAGTTGTTTTAAAAGGAGGTAGAAGGCATGAAGTAAATATTGATTAAATATCTACTATGTGCCAGGCATTGTTCTAAGCACTTTACAAATTTTATCTCATTTGATACTCATAACAACCCTGTGAGATATAAAATGCAATAGTTTCAATTTTATCATTAAGAAAACTGAGGCAGATAGCACTTAAATTATTTCCCCAAGATCACACAACTAGTAAGTATCTGAGACTAGATTTGAATTCATCTACCTGATTTACAGGTAGTAATATAGGTAATTATAGGTAATCTATCCACTACACTACCTAATTGAATATTAGACTGTTATCATAGAATTATGACAGTATATTAGAAATGGCAAAAGCATAATAGATTAACTAGTAAGTACAACTCCATTTAACAGATGGAAAATATTAGTCAAAAGGAACAATATAATAGTTACCAAGCTACAACAAAATGTAATGGGATTATGGAAGAGTACAAATCTGCTTTAAAATAGGTAAACACTGGCCTGGAATTTATGAATAATCAATTATACAATTAACACAGTTGATATTGCCATTTTTATAAAAAAAAATAATTTTTGTCAAGGTTCAGCTATCATTTTTTTTAAAAGTTAGGAATAGGAATTTTAAAATTCCATTTCAAAATGAAAGTTTTTTATTATTTTTAAGATTTGACAAAATAGGTAAGTTTGTGAATATTCATACTTATCTAAATGGTCATATTATTCAGATTAAATTTGGAATGGTACATTAGAGTTTTGTGTAAATACCATGTTACAAGTTTTTTTTTTCTTTCAGAAAGCTAAAGATGAAATCTTTATCTCAAGTTAAAATAGCTAGATTTCTACTTTCAGTTGTAGTTGCACCATAGGACACTGCTAGAAATTAGTTATCACATTGTAATGTTTTCAATCCCAACTGTGCTTGTCCTTGAAATTAACCTATATGAATATCTGAAGAGAAAAAAAAAAAGACCATTTTCCATTTAATGAAAGTTTCAGCAATCTTGGTTCATTGACAGACCATCATGTATAAGACTCCCTACAGTTATGTTCATTGATAAGAACACCTACTGATGAATGTTATTAACCACCTACTTTGAAAGCTTATTAAGTAATTAAAATTGAGAATCTTTATCATTTCATGGCATCAAACTATTTCTTTAACCCATGAAAGTACTGATTTATCAGAGAGGGTTATTAAGATGTTTTCTAAGATGTTTTAAACACCTTTAGACAGAAGAATGAAACTGAATCTGCATATAGATTAGAAAAAGCTTGAAGCTGTACGTTAAAATAAATTTGTAACAAACCACCCAAATTATCCAAACCTACAGAGTTCCAATTCAACTATCAAAAATCCCCAAATTCCACTATCAAATCACAACATATCATTCCATCACTCCTTACTCTTTACCCTTCCTAAATTTACTTTTTTGTTTTCACCAAAATCCCTTTTCTCTTCATGCCTCAGTCATCTCCCAGAATATTTCTCATACCTGTTCCCTTCTCATATCATATTCCTTCATCTGCATATACTGTTTTAATGCAATTATTAAAATATAGTATCCAGAATTGAACCAAATAATACAAATCTGCCCTGCCTAGTATAGAGTACAACAGAATGATGTATTCCCAATAAGCTATTCTCTATGTACCTGTTAGATCTACATAAGATTTTGTTGCCTTCAAAAAATTTTACTCCTGTCCTTAAGATGAAAAAAATTTACTTAAATCACTATGTTCCTGGTCCTAATTCCTAGTCCTGGTCCTGGTCCTGGTTCCTAATTAGACAACTTACTAGTATTATGACTCTGGACATGTCACTTAACCTTTGTCTCAGTTTCCTCAATTGTTAAATGATAATCATAGCATCTACTTCCCAGAGTTGTAAAAGTCCCATGAAATAGTATTTGTAAAGCACTTTGCAAACATTGAAATGATATGATTTTTTTTAATCTTACTTTTAAAGTCTGTGTT
This sequence comes from Potorous gilbertii, assembly GCA_028658325.1. Lineage (NCBI taxonomy): Eukaryota > Metazoa > Chordata > Mammalia > Diprotodontia > Potoroidae > Potorous > Potorous gilbertii. Next base: position 383,461,128 of record CM053771.1, read on the forward strand.
AATAGTGCCCTGCTCTATCAGACTTTGTGTATGGTCACAGACAGATAGAGTGTGCTGTCCAGACAGCTTAGAACCAACAAGGTAGCTGCAAGATGATGAATTCTTTGAAACTGATAATTAGAAAAATAAAACTGCACAAAGGACAGACCTGTATAGTCCCCTTCTGCTCCTGAAGAGTGGTGAAAGGGTGCTAAGAGGTCAAAAGATGCTAAGAATCACAGTTTTTAGACATCGTAGAAACATTAATTTAATTGTTGATTCTCTAAAAATGAAATCCTTGGCAGTAGTGAACAACAATAAATGATATACTATTGGAAGAACAGAAATATGTTCATATTGACACAAGGAATTTTCAGTAAAATTAAAGAATATCTACTAAGTACTCCTTATAGAGACAAAAATATGATAGGAAATTTTACTTTATTATACAGTCTATGGAAACATTTGGGATCATTTTTATGGGACAGTTGATTATTTTACTTTGATGAACAAAATTTACCTTAATGATAGTGCTAGCATATGAGACAATATCTGTTGGAAAAGATTTAGTGATGGAAAAATTCTACAGAATATCTTAGAAGATTCTCCAGACTAAGTCAAAGTATATTTTGATATTAGATTATCACAATGTAAAATTGGCATCAGGAAAGAAGCAGGAAAAAAGTGAAAAATATGGTACAGAGATAAAAAAATGAAAGTGGCTAAAGGTCCATAGACTACTCTAGATCTTATGCCTGAATGAGTACTTTCTTCATTAAGAGAATTCTAAGTAAGATATAGCAAGCAATAAACACGTAAAAATACAATTGAATATAACAGAGAAGAAAAGTTTGGTTGCTTATGTCATTTCTAAGTTAGACCATTGGTAAGTTAGAGCAAAATCATTGCCAAATTAGAATAAGGACACTGTATGCTCTGAACAAGTCTATTCAAATGAACTATTGAAACTGAAAATGAGAAATGAGTGCTATAAAGTCATTACTTCCAGTAATCACTGTTTTCAATAGAAGTTTAAACACCATGAAAGCAATTGCCATAAAAGGAACCAACAAAAGAGCCCAGAAACCACCTTTGTTAAAAAACAAAACAAAAAAAAAACAACCTCCCATAATGTCCTTGCCAAGCGAAGAGACATGGAAACCATGGACAGTAGTGCTTAAGAATATAATCTAATGTGCAAAACATTATGAAAGAGGATAGTAGAAGATTACAAAGCAGCATTGCCCCACAAATCTCTGAAAAGTGGTGGAAGTAAAAATGAGTCAGTCAAAACCAAGCCAAGCCCAATCATCCCAATCCAAACCATCCAAGATATATTGAATGCATTCTATGTACAATGAACTGTGTTTGATGACTAAGAAAAATGAAAACCAGTCCCTGGCTTTAAGAAACTCATATTCACCTGGAAGATCTTTTACAGAAGTTAGGTGGAAGGAAACAATTTTTTCAAAGGATGATTGTCTAAGAATAATGCAATGAAAATAGAACCATGGAATTTGCTCTCTCAGAACAAAAGGTAATATGTGAGTAACTAGAAATGGCATGCAGGACAAAAATAAGAAGAGTCTGGACCAGCCTACTGACCCCACAAGAAATCTGTGCTAGAAGCTGCTGTAAATTATTTTTAAAGTTGTAGACTCAATAGAGGAAAACATGACTGGAAAATGTCTCCTCCAGTAAGTTACCTCACATGTATACATTAAGATGATGCAATATTCTTTAATAGATATAAAGAGGCAAAGATGATGCAATATTCTTTAATAGATATAAAGAAGTTCAATGATCCTCTGAATATGTAAATCAAGTGAAGGATAAAAGGACATATATGTTCATCAAAAGTATTCTATGTCATAGAGAATATTCTCAGAATAAAAATGGTATCACATGAAACATTAAAAGATTCAGGAAGTCATCCCACATATTGGGTAATTTTTCTAGTATCTGGTATCTATCTAGACTTTTTTCTAGTGTCTATGAGGTAAGAACAAAAAATACCAAGAAGAAGAGACTGTAAACACAGATCAAGAAGCTAATGAATCAGAAAGCATTTATCATGCATCTATTGTATGTCAGGCATTTTGTAAACAGTTGGGATACAAAGAAAAAAAATTGAAACAATCTATTCTTACATTGTGCTAGGGGAGGCAATAAGGACAAATGTTAAGTATAAACAGAATAAATACAAAATAAATCATAGGATTATGAATTTAAAGTTAGAAGGAACTCTAAAGGATCAATGATTCCAACCCCCTCAATGAGTACCAGAAAGGTTAAACAACTTGCTCAGGGGTCACACAGCTAGGAAATACCCTAAACAAAATTTGAAACCCTTATTCTTGACTCCAATCCAGTTCTCAAAATATTATATCACATAATATATGGTAGTTAGGTAGGAAGGGGTCAGAAGGTAATAGAAGGTAATATTTTAACTGTATCTTGAATGAAGTAAAGGCCTCTATTAGGGGAAGTTATGGACAGAGTTCTTGAAATGGAGTACAGTGACTACAAAGTCACAGAGATGGAAAATATTTGTGAAAGAGAAGGCCACCTTACCTGGACTGTGACATGGGAAAAGGAGCATAGTATAATGATACTGGAAAGTAAAATAGGGTCAGGTTTTGAAGACCTTTAAAAGTTAAATAAAAGAAAAACAAAAGAGTTTACCTTTCATCTTAGAGGCAATAGGGAGCCACTGGAATTTATTAAGCACAGGAGTGACAGTCACATTTGTGCTAGATAAGACACAGATCCTTCTTTTTAGGTTGCTAACAGTCTAGTAAGAGAAATTCTCAATAAAAATGAAAACTCATTGACAGAATTTGTTGTTTTGTTATATTACGTATTCTTGTATATATATATGTATATGCACACACATACATGTCAGTACATGTCAGAGGCAAGTCTTAAATCCATGTCTTTCTTACCCTGAGACACCTTTCAATTCACTCTGCCATGCCAAATCTTGGTGTGCCTACATGTATATGTATATATGCACATGTGTATATATGCATATATATGCTTACATATCTATACATGCATGTATTTTTACACTCATAGTTAATAGATTGTTACTTATACATTTGTTTAATGCTGAAAATGCTGTAACAACAAGCTGATAATTTTAATTATTTATTCTTTTGCACAAATGCAGTTCAGACATCGGGATCCCTAAATTCTGAAATTTATTTAGGAAGAATTTGTCTCTATCTTTGAACTATTTGATTTCAGTTTTAGGAAGGTACATAATTTGTTTATTAATAAAATGCAAGTTACTTCCTTAATGAACCTTTTTAATCAGTGATCTCTCAGTTAATCAGTGTTAATCAGTGTTTCGTACTAAATAGAGTTTCCATAATGAGGTGGACAAGATCACAGCTTTGAATAACTTAATGAGAAGACATCAGGTTTTTTGTTTTTGTTTTCAAAAGATTTCAGATGTATATTATTTTAAATTTGGGATGGAGCTCTCTTTATGCTAGTAAAATACTATAGGATGATATTAGAATGTATATTTAGCTTTAGTAAATTTTTAATGCAATGGTAAATATAAACTACTTTTCTAAGCTATGGTATGTGGTTGGGCACTTGTTCTTTCACTCTCCTACCACCAAGAGAGGTATTCAGTTAGAAGTATATCCATATAGTCTATGGGGTACGATTCTCTTTTAGGATTTTAAGATAAAACCACTGTGATTTAGCATTGAAAGCCCTTCTAGATCTGATTGGGAACATACTATTTAACTTATTTGTGGCCAATTTAACTTCCTTCCACCAAATACTTATTACACCCAAGATAATTACAAAAATCAAACAAGTATAGTCATCAAAGAAATTAGTAAACCTAAAATCACTTGGAAAATGTGCAGACTAATGTAAATGATAGAATATACAGATTAAATGAGCGCTTATATTCAAGAGTGAAATGACAAAATCTCAGTCCAACCAAGAAAAGAAAAAAAATTATTCAAGTCTATTCTTAACAGTCTCTGAGGGTGGTTAGAATGAAAGGATGTATTGAGGGCTTGCCTTGCAGAGGAGGTATTATCCTGTCTTTTTTTTTTAATCTCTCCCAGTCTACTTCTGTCTCATCTCCTCAAATCTCTCTCCTATTAGGATTTATATACCCCATGCCATAAGAAATGTCTCACATGTATATAATAACAAGGGGCTATCTTTTGAGGAATCACTCAAGCCAGTCTCTCTCTCTCTCTCCCTCTCTCTCTCCCTATCTCCCTCTCTCTTTCTTTCTCTGTATCTCTCTCTGTTACATTTATGTAATACAACAGTATAATGTGACTGCTCCAAAACTCCAAAAAAAAAAATGTTTCTTAATGGACTCAAGTGCAGGTAGGTGGTAGTTTGCACATTAATATGATACAACAGTATAATGTGCATATTAAAGGAAACACAAAACCTTATACTTCAATATAATTTATCTATAATCTCATTGATGTGAGTACAAGCTCCAATGGAATTACATTAAAGACTCTAATGTGGTACATCTTCTTATCCTATGTTATTTTTATCCATATGTACCCATAAAAACTCTTTAAAATGTCCAAGCAATGTTCAGTAGACCTTTCTATAGGTCTTTTATCATTCCCTAAGTTCTGGTGACACTCTCTACTAGGCTGCCTATTTGTTATCCCTAATTCTGCCTATATGATTGGTCCATTTTCTTATTTAAATTTATATGTTAAGCTACTTCTATCGTCTTTGGTAATATAGTGAAGCTTATTTATACCCACTATGTATTAGTCCAACAAGATTGTCACCAGATTCTGAAGTATAAAAATTGAAATGTAGAGCTTCTGCAAAGTTTGTTCAGGGGAAACTAGTGCTTCTGATGCGGGGCTTCCTGAACCCTTTTCAGGGCTGCTTTCTACTTTTGGTGTCTATTTAATTTATCGAACTCTCAACTGTGGCCCTCAGAAGCTATAGTATGCACAGTGGCCACACCTGGTAAATTGTTTTGGTAAATGGGCTAAACCAGTTTGGAACTAACTGAAGCAGGGTTCTCAAACGCTTTGGTGAGTTGGGAGAGGAAGTCTACCCCTAGCATATGAATACTTTTCTCAGTGGAATAAGTAGATGACAACGATGTATTCCAAAAGTCATGAGGGCAGTGGAAGCAGGCATTGTGGAGTACTTAGAGTTTGACTAGGCATTAAAGATGACAAAGTCATTCACTGCATCCTGAGTCATCACCTTGACTTTGTCTGGCCACTGCCCTCCAATGACTCTGGGAAAAAGAGTAAGGGTGATAACTTTGACAACTCTCCCTCACTTAAATCCAAAATATGTGTGAAGTAAAAGACCATTTTAGCATTTTTACCTACCTTAAAGTCCTATGGCAACAAGCAAGTGAAGAAGAAGCAGGTATGGATATTCTGGGAACTATACTCACAACCTGGCCCACTGGAGACCCAAGGTAGAGAGTTGTCTTCTTACTGGACTGAAGCAGTAGTGCAATGCAGCAGCCCTCTGGGTATCTGATTGGCCTTTTCTTTTTAAGAACCACACTGCTCACCTCCTGGTGTGAAGAAGGAGTAACAAAGGTGTCCTAAAAATTATTTGCTTCATTCAATCCTGGCCTGTTTACTTTGACAGGTGGGAATCTCACTCTGAGTTTGAAACACAAAAATACTATACAGAAACTTTTGCAAAGATTACTCTATCCACCACTAGAACATGGAGTATGTGCACACTTGTGGAAAACATGAGATTCACAGACCTAAAAGATGAACAGTTATTGTTGCAAGAGAACTCATGAGATATCATATCCAAATAGTAACCCTGACTGAAACAAGGTTGGCAAATAAAGGCCAGCTCACTGAAATCAGAGTTGGATTTGTGGTTTTTTTTCTAGAATGGCTACAGTGATGGGGAACTCTATGAAACTGGTATAGATTTTGGAATCAAAAAGTCTCTAGCCTATGAACTACTTTGCCCACCAAAGGAGTAAGTGACAGACTTATGACAATGTGATTGTCACTTTTAGGAAAGTACTACATCACCATCATCAGTACATATGCTCCCTTTATGACAAACCCTGATAAGATCAAAGAAAAATTTTATGAAGACCTGGAGGCCCTCATCATCAACATACTGAAAGAGAACAAGCTTATAACTATTAGTGATTTTAATGCAAGAGCAGGCACAGACTACCAGATATGGCAGGGAATCCTTGGTAGAAATGAAGTCAGAAACAGCAAAAACAATGGTCACTTACTACTAACGACTTATGCATCTCATGGCCTTCTCATTACCAATACTGTCTTCTGTTTACCTAAATACAATTAAACTTGGATGAACTGGATGAATGAATTCTGTTGGCAAATATTGACATTTAATAGACTATGTCATTGTAAGGAGAAGAGACTACCAAGATGTGAAAGTGATCAAGGTGACATGTGGTGCAGATGTGTGGTGCTGGACTAATCATAGACTTATCCTTTCCAAACTTAATATTCACATTGAACAAAGGAAGCAGCACCAAGGCAAGATAATAAACAGAAGACAATGTCAACAGATTAGAGTGCTTCTCCCAGAGATAAGAGCTTGCTGCTAATTTAGAGTAAAAGCTGAGCCAACACACAGTTGGCAACAGTGGAGCAAAAAAGGAGTGGGCACTTTTCAGAGATTTGGTGTACAGTATTGCATTCACTTATCTGGACCAGAACATTCACCAACATCCAAGCTAGTTTGACAATAATGAGGGGGAATTCAGAAGCTTCTAAACTAAAAGATATCCACAGGGTTTACCAGCAGGATAATTCATCCTTTTCTAAAAAGGCAACATTTAAATACATCAAAAGGGAAGTGCAAGCAAAGTTTAGACTTGCAAGGGTGACTTCAAGGTCATAAGTTTTCCACCCCTGGCTTAGAGAGATGCAGGATTCTTGGCTCAGTAAAAAGAGAGATGAAATTCAGTTTTATGTTGACAGTAATCATCCAAAATTTTATAGTGCCTTGAAGGAAATTTATGGGTCAAAAACCTATGATGAATCTCACCTACTCAGAGCTGATAAAGCCATATTAATTAGTGATAAAGACTCATATCATCCTGGAGAGATGTTCATTTTGCACTGTTCCCAACAGACTGTCATCAATCAACGATGAAATCACTGACCAAAAACCTTAGGTTGAAGTCAATTTCTCTTTAATCAAACTTCCAACATTTGGAAACACCACTAAGCTATCACGATTTAATAAATTGTGGAGCAGAGAATTTGAACTGCTTTGTTGGACAATTTTTAAACTTCAGATTTCCACAGATACCTAAGTGTTCAAGAAAAAAGACACCTAAGTAAATTGTTGTTAAATTATATACATTACAACAGAATAGGATTTAAATCAACTTGAGAGGTTTACAACTTCCATTAAAAAGTACTGGAGAAGATTCCTGAAATAGGCGATTATATGTCAGGGGTATTTCATTTTGATTTCAGCTATTTCTCTAAGCTACAAAAATAGTAGCAATGTTCAGTATTTGTTATGTCTTTTTTGATTTTCGTGTTTTAAATAAACTTGCTTTTTAAGGCTAGACAAAATGCCCTATTTTCTGTGTAGTTAAATTAGATGTCAAACATTTCAGAGATGAAAGAGCAGCTAATGAGGGTGTAATATTAAAATGTCAAACAAATACATACCATTTTCTATCTGCTTCCTGACTCTGAAATCTTTTGGTTATAACTATCACAATTTATTTAGTCTTCAGTGTGTTGTTCTCATTCCACAGTTACTTTCACCTATTTTTTTTCCTAAGCCTGTACTTTTCTTGAGGAAGTAACATTTTAACAACTTTTCAGATTTAAATGAAAGTCAAATATACATTTGGGAAAGGACTTATATAATCCTATCCTATTCCTTTGACAAAGGAAGGGAAGGAGGAAAGTCAGAAAAGAAAGAAGGAAAGAAGGAGGGGAAGGAAGGGAGGGAGGGAGGGAGGGAGACATGGAAAGGGAAGAATGGAAAGAATTGGAGGAAGAAGGAAGAACAGACTTACTGTTAGCAGACCACTGGTTAAAGCACTGGGGAAGTAAATAACAAAACAAGATAGTCACTATGCTCAAAGAATGCCCATTCTGAAAAGGCAAGATAAAATACATAGGAGCTTTCAGCTGCAAATCAGATGGAAAGACCCAGTACTCTTTAGAATGCAGCAACAAAGCACATGGTGATGATGCATCTCTTTGGAGTTTTTTCCACTAGTAAAACTATATCCATTTCTGACACTGGAACACTTGCTAGTGGCAAAGTGAAAATACTGTTTTCTAGGTCTTCAGTAGCTGTGGCTACTGAGGAACCAAGGAGTACAACACTCAGAGAAGATGTTGCCGGCTTCCATCCCCACAAGGATTCCTTCCCTGGATTATGGCTGTGGAGAACTTGAATAATATTTCACACAATATTAACAGGTTTGTCCCTTGATTGTCAAATTGTCAGTATGAACCCTGGCTAGTTAGCTTTAAACACTGTTTTACTTGTTTCACTTCCTTTAGGCACACACGTAGAAAAAAAAGAGGAAAAGCAAAGAGATGGAGCTAAATCATTTTTATGCAGCTGAAACATGTTTCTTTAAAGTGACTAGACCTTGTTTATGGATCTAGAATTTTATTGTCAGTGGCACTCTCCACATAAATGCTATATGATGTCATATGTTTACAACAGAGACAAAAGGTCTTTCCAATTCTAGTTTATGTTTCAAGTGGGTTCAGACTATAAATTGTTAGTGTTGTGGAGGACTATGTCCAGGGAGTTGATAATCGCTGTTAGGAAACATCACTGGGGTAAATATGATGGAATGAGCCAAAGTATGTGAGTCATCCTGTAATATTGGCCATAACTGTCAGGTGATAGTCATGATAGCCATCACATTTTGACATGATTTTCATTCCTCTAAAATGTGCATTTTTCTATAACATCAAGCATTAATCTGTTTATAATCACTTTGAACAATAGCCAACATGCAGGCCTGTCTACCCATCATGAAGACAAGCAGTCTGGACAAGGAATTTTTGCTCCTTTTTTTTTTTTTTTTAGTTAGGCTGCTAGGATTAATTAAAGTAACTTTGTCCTGCAAAGCGTATGTTGTGATCAGCTTGCCTAACTTTCATGTTTTTTAGTATATCACTGGGAAAGTGTGCTCTCTATTCTTTATCAAATCAGGAAGAGAAGAGGGAAGTGTTACCAAACAGTCATGGTCTGATCCCTTAAACTTTTGTTCTCAGGGTCAATCCCTCTAGCTTCAAATTTAATCAGTATAGAAAATACATATCCTCTGTTAGTGGCCCCAGTTAGCTAGTTATTATCTCTCATAGCTAGTATGTTTAGAATAAACAATGCAGATGGACAGTGAGTTTGGACCAAGTAGAGGAAGAAAGAGAACAGGATTGATTACATCTGGGAAATTGCACAGTATTTGTAATTATCCAAACTGTTCCCAGGTACAAAGATCCTTCTTTCCAACAATTGTTCTCCCAGTAGTACTTTGTGGTAGTGAATCTTGGGACACCATAATCAGTAAGGAATCACATATGTGGCTGACTGAAATGACGCATGGTGGGTACAAGTAGATCGCTGTATATTAGCATGGTGATCTAGGAAGTAGCGAGGAAATGGATGAATAGAAAAATGAGTTAGGTGAACTTTCTGCTTTCCTTGTGGAGTCACAGGCCTTCATGCCTTTCATACTGTCTCCTCACCATGCCACTTTCAAGCACTCCCCTCCTTCCAAAGCCTCTTCTGTTTGCCTTCCCTGATTAGAATATAAGCTTCTGAAAGACAGGGACACTTTTGTTGGCTTGCTTTTTGTGTCTCCACAGTGCTTGGCAGATGTTCTATGTATCCTCTATCTATATAACTATCACCTCCCTTCTTCCCCTCTTCCTCTTTCTGTATCTTTGTCTGCCCCTCTTTTCCATTCACTTATTCTCCTTCTCTATCCCATTTCCTTTAAAAGCTATTCCAAAATTTGCTGTCTTTGTTCAGTCTTCGAAGGGAAACCCCACCCTACCCTGCTTTCAGTCAATGTCCTTACCTCCTTCTTTACTGAGAAAATAGAAATCTTTTGTCAGAATTTCCCTGAGTGTCAGGGGAAATTATCGTACAAAGGAAAAAGCTTTGGTTTTTTTTGAAGGGGAAAGTGAGAGGAATTCTTAACTATACCAGGGATAGTGGAGATAATAAGAGACAAAAAAAGAAAATTTTGATCATACAGATATGACTGCAATCCAAACAGGGGAAAGGGAGATCCCTAGAATCACAAGAACGTGAATTCATATTGAGCTGGGTCTGATCTCAAAGTGCTCCCAGCCCATCCTCTTGCTGTGCTGCATAATTAAGTTCTTATCTGAACCAGCTTCCCAACAAACAGCCAATTCCTAAAAATTCTGAACTGAGGTTTTGGTTTGAACTTCTCATGAAACCAAACAAAGCAAAAACCACTCACTCAAGCTATTGTGCGTGATGTTTCCTGTTTTATATTTCCAAACTCCTAGAAATAATTTAATGCCTTCACTTTCTCATTTCTCAGGTATCTGCAATGCAGCCTCTAAACCTACTACTATAATAAACTGCTTTCTCTAAAGTTATTAACAAGAGCATTAATAAATCTGGTGGTCTTTTCTCAGTCTTCATTGTACTTGACTTGTGCAACTTTTTTAATTATGAAAAAAATGTGAACTTGACAAGCATAATCTAAAAATAGTATTTTTACACACATGGTAGATTGTATTGTGGTTGTATTGTGATTGTATTTTAATATATTTATACACATGTTAGAAGATTGTGCATGAAACCAAATATTATGTGGAACTTGTTTCTCAAGTGTATAAAAAAATTCAAAGAGGTTACTTTCAAGGCTATCTTCCTTATCTGTGATTCCTTCTGGCTTTCCTCCTCTCCTGCATATTTTTTTAAAAATAATTTTAATTGCCCTTATTTGTTTCTTTATTTTTAATAACCAACCCTGGCCCAAGCTCCCCATTTCTTGCTCATTCTCCAACTATTCAATTGTGAAAAAAGAAAAAAGAAAACCCTTGCATCAAATATGAACAGTGAAAACAAAATAAATTGACTCTATCTAAAAATGTATGTATTATTCTATACTTAAGTCCAAAACATTTCTCTCATGGGTTGGGCAGCATACTTTATCATTGGTCTTCTCAAACCTTTCAAAGCTGTTTTCCTTTCTTTGTAATATTGATGTTATTGTATAAATTGTCTGGTTTTGCCTACATTACTCTGTGTTGCTTCATATAAATCTTTCTGGTTTTCCCTGAAACCATCTCTTTTGTCATTTTTATGGTACAATATGGTTTCAAAATATTCATGTGCCATAATTTGCTTAGCCATTTCCAAATTGATTGGCACATCCATGTTTTCTAGTTCTATGTCATCACAAAAAAGCAATTGTAAATATATTTTTCTACTTGAGTCATTCTGTGCACTTTCCATTCCTCCATGTGACCCTTTTTAGTTCTTGTTAAATGTCCCAAACCCTTAGGATCCAGTTCTGTCTTTAACAAAAGGAATTACTACAGATATAGCTGTTCATACAAATTATTTTCCTTTTATCTCTTGGGAGTACAGGTCTAATAGTGACATCACTGGAAGCATAGGAACAGTTCAGGAACTTTAGGGGACAGTTCCACATTTCTTTTCTGGGTTTTTGGGACACTTTACAACTCTACAAATAGTTCATTAGTGTTTTTGTCCTCTTAAAGCTTCTACAATAGTTTGTAAAATCAATTTTGCTAATCTCAAGCACGTTAGGCAGAACTTCAGAATTGCTTTGATTTGTATTTCTCGGATTATTATGATTTGAAGAATTTTCAAAATCTCTATCAATTGCTTTGATTTCTTCCTTTCATGATTTATTTATTAAGACATGGTTTTTGTACTTATAAATAAGAATCATTTTCTTATATGTCAACTTCCCTTTTACGTTTTAATTGCTCTTAACATTTTATACTGTAAACTGCTCCCTCTCCTTGGATGCTGCCCTTTATTATCTCCTATGGTATTGTTCTTTACTATTCTTCCGTTTATCTTCTCCTTGGGCTCTCTGGTTGGATCATCATCCATTTCCATCATCCACTTGTCAGGATGCAAGTGTCCTAAGAGCTCTTTCCCCAGATCTTCTTCCCTCTATTCTCTCTTCCTTCATGACTTCACTAGTTCCATGAGTCTGAATATCATTTTTACTCATAGATTCCAAAAATTATATACCTAATTTAAATGTCTTTAATTAGATCTTCTTAATCATTGTACTATCATAGTCATAATCGTCTTCTCTTAGGTGTTCTATAGATAAGTCAACTCCACATGTCCAAAATGGAGATCATCATCATCTTCCTCCTGAAAGCTGCTCTTCCTATAAATTTAACTTTTTCTATTAATGGCATCGCTACCCTCCCCATGACAAGTGATTGTAATTTCTGAATCATCTTCAACTCTAAACCTATCTTCAGTCACCTAATAACTTGACAGTCTCAGTGATGGGACCTTCATAAAATCTATTATACCTTTTTCTTTATCTTTATTCACATTGTCCACACCTTAGTTTGCATCTTTGTCATCAGTCACAGGGATTATAGAAATAGACTTAGAATTGATTTCCTTCTCTCTAATCCTTCCCTTTCCAATCCATCCTCCACAATTTCTTAAATAATTTAAGTTCTGACCACGTGACTTGTCCAGTAAAATGTTTCAATCATTACCAAATGCACCTTCTTTTTTTGTTGTTGTTGTGGGCAGTAAAACTAGTTGTTGTTGTTGTTTTTATCAGATCCATTAACCAAGGACATCTAAGTATATCTGTCATACATGATTAGATGGAAAATTAGTGCTATTTATTTCTAACCCTACCCTCCCATTTCTTCATTTACATATGATTATTTCCAGTGAATATTTTGTTGTAGTCATGTTTTATTATTATTTATGTGAAATTTGAAGTAATGGTTGGTCTTTGTTATCCTTTGTTATTGAGAAATGAAGCATAAATTCTGATTTTTGTTCAATATGCCTTTAAACAGGTCACTTTTTTGTACTATCTACTAGTTCTATTTTTCTATGTATTCGAATCAAAGATATAACTTATTTTAATATATGAAAATGCTACTTATTAGGTAAATGTGAAAAATAGATTGATCTGAGCTCCTATATCCTAGTTAGTATTGACCAACTGACACATCAGTTGTTCTAAGGGGCCTATTGACTAACGCTTTTAATGAATACATTCTGTTGATTGATAGCAATTTTAATGATCAAAATTTCAAGTATAGTAGTATCTCAAATAAATGAAGCACTTAGAATTTTCCAAGGTTTCCATATCTTTATTCCTTTGACAGGAATATAAAACTTATATGTCCCAAAAGAAAAATGAAGCTCTTCCTTTATAATTTTCTTAGTATTTTTTCATGCTTAAATTGCCTAACATGGAGGCATCAACATAGGACCTTCTTCTAAGATATGACACTGAGTATTTCCATACCCTGAACATTTTCTTTTCATTGGCTTCACAACTAAAGCAGGCTCTTTCTTTAAAGCTGTAAGACTGGAATACCCTCTCTCCTTTCTAAAGAGGTATCACAATTCCAACACAATATTCATAGTACTTATGGTGGCTATGAATATGCCATAATTCTGAATCACAAAATATAACAAATTCTCCGCATGAAAGACAGAAACAAAATATTTATTTAAACACCAAAAAGCCAAATCCATCACAGCACCAAAGAAATCTGTATGCAATAACAATTCTGGGGACACCATCACCGCCAAGCCTTCCCCCTGCTAGCGCCTTCCGACAACTGAACACTCAGAGCTCTCTGCCTGCTTCTTCTCTTTCCATCAGCTTTGACTGCTGTCACCAACTTCCTCTCAGTTCTGCCCCATCCTTCCTGCTTGATCTCTTCCTTCTCCACCCTTTCCTACTCCACCTGTTTGGCAAGCTCCTTCCCCCACAGACTCATATACCTCAGACTTCCATGTGACTCAAATAGGTCACATAGTCCTATTAATGGATGGGAAAGATCTTCTCATTATGCAAAAAATGCATTACTAATAAATACAGGTATGAGTAAAGGTAAAAAATAAGTGAATGTAAAAAAAATTGTGGTCTATGTGGCGTAATATAGTGGAAGGAATATTAGGTTCAGAATCAAGACATTCGAGAAGAAATAGAAATAGATTAAGAAGAGGTAGAGATAAGGTCTGGTCATGGCAAGCAGGGCATAATACTTCTTAATTATTGAGATACTAATGACCCTTGTAGTTTAAGACAAATGGGTTCATTTCACTGATCTCATTTTACTCATCTGTAAAATGTATTGCTAAGGTAGCTAGGGGTTACAGTGGATAGAGCACCCAATCTGCAGTCAGGAAGACCTGGATTCAAATCCAGGCTCATACACTTACTAGTTGTGTGACTCTGGGCAAGTTATTTATCCCTGTTTTCCTTAATTTCCTCATCTGAAAAATGAGCTGGAAAAGGAAATGGTGAATCACTTTGCCAAGAAAACCCCAAATAGGGTCATATGACTATAGGAGTTGGCAATGATTGAAACAACTGAAAAACAATAACCATAAAACTATTGTTGCACCAGATGATTTCTACATTTCCTCACAGCTTTAGCGATCCACAAATTAATATGGAAATTTTAGTTTGAATATAATCAGAAAAATCCCTTTAGTTACTCAATAAGCCATGTGTGTGTATGTGTGTGTGTGTGTGTGTGTGTATTAGTTACCATACATTTAAAATATCAGTGGTATGATAATACTATTACTTCACTAAATTATTTTGAGAATTCTAGGAAAGAAAATGTTATACATTACCAAATAAGTTAAACAGAATAATAGAAGATTGTCAGAAATTAATTTGGAATAAGGAATTACAACGTGTAATAGGCAAAATTAACTAGGTTGAATGTGTATTCAAAGCAAATTTCTTCTTGAAACCCTTTAAACTAAGTATATAAACATAAGATGTTATGGAAACTGCAATAATAATTTTTTTCTTTTTTCTATATTTTGAATTCTTAGTATTTTATTTTCACCCCAATTACATGTAAAAACATTTTTTAACATTCATTTTATGATTTCTTTTTCCAAATTCTCTTCCTTTCTCCCTCCCCATTATCCTCATTGAGAAGGCAAGCAAGTCAATATAGGCTGTACATGTGTAGTTATGCAAAACATTTCCATCTTAGTCATGTTGTGAAACAAAGCAGACCAAAAAAAAAACCTGAAGAAAAATGAAGTTTAAAAGAAAAGCATGCTTCAATCTGTATTCAGCCATTATCACTTCTGTCTCTGGGAGTGGATAGCATTTTTCATCAGAAGTCCTTTGTGACTGTCTTGGATCATTACATTGCTGAGAATAGCTAAGTCATTCACTGGGGTTTATCTTAAAATATTGCTGTTACTTTGTATACACTACATTGAACTTTGCATCAGTTCGTGCAAAACTTTCCAGGTTCTTCTGAGAATATCCTGCTCATCATTTCTTAGAGCACAATAGTACCCCATCACAATCACATAGTAGAATTTGTTTAGTCATTCCCCTAATTTCCAACTCTCTGACACCAAAAAAGAGATGATATAAATATTTCCTTACATATAGATTGTTTTCCCCTTTGTTTTTCATCTCTTTTTGGATATATAACTAGCAGTGGCATTGCTAAGTCAAAAGATCTATATAGCCTTTTGAGAATAGCTCCAAATTGTTGTAAAGAATAGTTGAATCAATTCACAACTGTACCAACAGTGTATTAATGTCTCATTTTTCCTACATCCCTCCACCATTTGTCAATTTTATTTTCTGTCCTATTAGCCAATTTAATAGGTAAGGTGAATTGTTTTAATTTGCATTCCTGCAATCAACAGTGATTTAGAGCACATTCTCATATGGCTTCAAACAGCTTTGGAAAACTGTGTTCACATATTTTGATCATTGATCAGTTTGGGAATGGCTCCTTATTTTTTTTCCTACAAATTAGCTAGTTCTTTATATATTTGAGAAATGAGAATTTTATCAGACAAACTTGCTTCAACTTTTTTTTCACAGTTATGGTTGTTAAATGTATTTCCTCCCATCCTTTCCTCACCCTGTTTATTCTATTCTTTCTTTGCTTTCACTTTGTTCCTCCTCAAAAGTGCTTTGCTTCTATCACCTTCCCTAATCTGCCCTCCCTTCTATCAACTCTCTCCTTCTCTTATCCCCTTTCCCTCCAATTTGCTTGTAGGGTATGATAGATTTCTAAAAATAACTAAGCAAGTATGTTATTCCCTTTTTGAGCAAATTCTTACGATATTAAGATTCACTCACTTGCTCCCACCTCTCCCATATTCCCTTCCCCTGAAAAAGCTTTTTCCTGCTTCTTCAGAGAGAAAGTTTACCTCATTCTATCCCTCCCTTTCCCTTTCTCCCTGTACATTCCTCTTTCTCACAAAGTAATTGTATTTTTTAAGATATCACCCCTTCATTTTGCACTCACATATATGCCCTCTGTCTATATACACTTCTGAGTGACCTAATAATTAGCAAGTTTTTATGAGTTCCCATGTAGGAATGTAAACAGTTTAACTTTAAGTCTCATATGATTTCTCTTTCCTGTTTACCTTTTCATGCTTCTCTTGAGTTTTTTAATTGAAAGTCAAATTTTCTATTACGCCCTGATCTTTTCATCAAGAATTCTTGAAAGTCCTCTATCTCATTGAATATAAATTTTTGCCCATGAAGGATTATTTGTTGAGTAGGTGATTCTTTGTTATAATCCCACCTCCTTTGACTTCTGAAATATATTCCAAGTCCTCCATTCCCTTAGTGTAGAAGCTGCTAATTCCTGTGTTATCTTGATTGTGTTTCCACAAGACCTGAATTGTTTCTTTCTAGCTGCTTTCAATATTTTCTCCTTGAACTGGGAACTCTGGAATTGGGCTACAATATTCCTAGGAGTTTTCCTTTTGGGATCTTTTTCAGGAGGTGATCAGTGGATTCTTCCAATTTCTATTTTAACCCCCTGGTTCTAGAATATTAGGGCAGTTTTCCTTGAAAATTCTTGCAAGATGATGTCTAGGCTCTTTTTTCATCATAGTTTTCCGGTAGACCAATAATTTTTTAATGATCTCTTCTGGATCTATTTTCCATGTCAGTTCTTTGTTTTTTTTCCTAGTGAGATATTTCACATTGTCTCCTATTTTTTCATTCTTTTAGTTTTGTTTTATAATTTCTAGATTTCTCATAAAATCATTAGTTTCCATTTGCTCAATTTTAATTTTTAAGGAATTATTTTATTCAGTGAGCCTTTGTATCAGCTTTTCCATTTGGCCAATTCAAATTTTTAAGGAATTTTTTCCTTTGGTGGATTTTTGTGCCTCTTTTTCCATTTGGTCAATTCTCTTTTCAAGGAATTCTTCTCCTCAGTGACATTTGTACTTTTTTTTAAAATTATTTTCTTCAATATTCTTTTTTGTTCCTCTTTTACCAAACTGTTGACTCTTTTTTTCATGATTTTCTTGCATCACTCTCATTTCCCTTCCCAATTTTTCCTCTATCTCTCTTACTTGATTTCAAAATCTTTTTTGAGCTCTTCCATGATCTGAGACCAATTCCTATTTTTCTTGGAGGTTTTGGAGTTTGGAACTTTGACTTTATTATCTCTTTCTGCATGTGTTTTGATCTTCCTTTTCACATAATAACTTTCTATGGTCAGAAATTTTTTCTGTTGTTTGCTCACTTTTCCAGCCTATTTTTTGACATTTAACCCTTTGTTGAGGTTGGGCTCTGCTTCTACAGTAGAGGGTACACTATTCCAAGTTTCAGGGTTTTTGTGCAGCTGTTTTCAGAGACACTTCTAGGCACCTTTAAGATTTCTAAGCTGGTATGATCTAAGAAGATGTGCATTTACTGCTCTCCTTATCTTTGCTTTGGTCTGTGAGTGACCACAAGCACTTTTTTCCATCTTACAACTGTGATGAGGGTCCCTGCTCCATTCCAACCATCAGCTCTGGTGTGCTAGTATATTTCTCACTCTGGAGCTGCCACCCAGCATGGTGATCGAGATCCAAGTATGAACAAAGCAAAAGATTTCTGCTCCCAGGTATCCCAATATTCTCCTTGTGATCAGTTGTTAAACGCCATGTCCATCTGTGGTCTGAGAGCTCTGGAAATAGCGACTGCTATTGCTGATTCAGTGGCTCACAAGTTCTGCCCTTGGCTTACTGGGGCCTGGTCTATACTGGTGCAGTGTACATTAAACTCTGTTCTACTCTCACTCAAGTGTGACAGACCTTTTCTGCCAACTTTTTAGTTGTCTTTGACTGGAAAATTATTTCACCCTATCCTTTTTTGGATATTGTCACTCCTGGAATTTTTATATGGCATTATTTAAAAGATTTTTGGAGGGCTTTGGGGGAAAGCTCAGGAAAGGTGCTGCTTTTTCTCCATCATTTTATCTCCATCTCCAGATCATTTCTAACATACATGTAAATGATTGGGTCCATATTACAATAAAAAATATGAAAAGTACTAGGTGTTTTGCAACTTGTATCTTCATATAGGGTTCTAATGTGTGTCCAAGGGATATTTTTTAATTATTCTAAATCGATAGATATCCCTAGTTCTTGACAAGTTAATATATTAATATGTCATCTTTTTTTATTTTTGTTTTTCTGGCAAATAAAGGATGTTTTCATTTATGTATTTGGATAGATAGAAACTGTTGCATTCTTTTAAATTGTTTTTTGTTTCTTTAGAGTTTTAAGCTTTTTCCCTCCCTCTTTCCCCAACTCTGTACTAGAAAAGATCAACATTTGACACAGATATATATATATATAACTATATATTTTTTCACATATATATATATATATATATATATATATATATATATATATATATATATGTGAAAAAATATATGGTTCCACACACTAGTTATTTCTCTGCAGATGGATAGTATGTCTTCATAGGTCCTTTGTAACTGGTTTAAATATTCATATTATGCAGAATAGCTTAGCCATTCACATTTACTCTTCAAAGTATATATAGCACACAACATGCTCTTGGTTCTGGTCATTTCACTCTTCATTATTTCATGCAAGTCTTTCCATGTTTTCCTAACATCACCTTGCCTATCATTTCTTAGAGCACAATCATATTTCATCACAATCGTATGCCACAACTTATTCAGCCAATTCTTTAATTGCTGGGCATCTCCTCCATTTCTTTGCCACCACAAAGAGAGTTGATATAAATATTTTAGAACATGTAGGTTCCTCTCATTTTTCCCTTATTATCATGAGAAACAGATCCAGCAATGACATGGCTAGATCAGAGTGTACACAGTTTTACCACTCTTTGGCCATAATTCCAGGTTGCTCACCCAAATGGTTAGATCAGCTCACACTTCCACCAATAGTGTAATAATGGCCCACTTTTTCCACGTCCTCTCCAACATTTGCCATTTCACCCTTTCCTTATTTTAGCCAAACTGATAGGTTTGAGAGGAATACCCAAAGTGTTTTAATTTGCATTAAATCAATAATAATTTAGATTAATTTTCTATGTGACTTTATAGTTTTGATTTATTCTTCCAGAAACTGCCTGTTCATATCCATTGATCACATATCAGTTGGGGAATTATTCATATTCTTAAAATTTTGACAATTCTCTTTATGCTTGAGAAAGAGGACTTTATCTGAGAAACTGTTTATAATCTCTGCCCTTCCATTTTCCTGCTTTTCTTGAAATCTTGGCTGAAATTGGTGAATTTATGTAGTTTATACATTAGAAAAATATATATAAAATGCACAACTGTTCATCTGAAAACTCATAGCTGTGAATCAGTTTGTATATTTTTAATGGATTTATGTATTGTATACATATATTCATATATGTATACAAACATATATGTAATACATGTGTACACATGTATCAAATATATATTTATGTATAGTATATATTTTCCATATATGACCTAACATGTACTCAGATTAACAAAGACTTTAATTTTAATTATTTGGTTAAAGGAATGTCCCTATCATTTCATCAAGCCTATGGATCTGAGATTTCTTTTACAGAGCTCTACAAAGCAAACAGTGGGTTTATAGATAAGAATTCTATTAGCATTTCAAAGAAATCAGTTTAATTCCTTTTCTGTGTTGTTAACTCAGTAACTGAGTAAAGAAAAGTTCCAAATTAGAAAACTTTAAAATATATATACAGTATTTTAAAGTGATTTCAGAGTATGGAAATGAGATTTTATTTAATACATAGAAGCTTTGTCATTCTTATTTATTTCAGGTATATATTCCATCATAGTTCTTGTCACACATAATGTGACAAGTGAACTAGTTCATAAATGATTTTCTTTTTCTGTCTCCATAACCCTTTGATCCCACTTAATTTATCTCAAAGTTGTGTTTCCAAAATAAATAATAATTGAGTGCCTTCTAAAAATTTCAGTGTCACACCACATTTGCTTAAGACTTGCTTAAGTGTGGGCAGTTTTTCATCATGATTTTAACATTTAGTTGAAAGAGTATTTATTATTATTTTACTTATTACAATATTTATTATTAAAAACAACCAATTTAAAACACTAGATATAAAAAGACAATACTTATCGAAAATTATTTTGAAAAATGTTAGTGATAACTCCCTTCTACCCCCAAACATGCATTTAAACGCAAAATTTAAATGTAACATTTGAAAGTATTAATGGTATACTTTCTGAATCTGGGTAATGTGTGGAGCACAAATAACTTCTGATACCTGGCTTATTTTTCACCATCTCATAATCACTTATTTCAAAGGCAGTTTCTGTGAGATTTCTCATTTGACAACCATAAAAACTATATTGACTTATAGTTATAAATATGCAACACTATTAAATTTCTTTAGCAATGACCTAGAAGTGAAAATATTACGATATTCTTTCATAAAAGGGGACTCTTATTGGCATGAGATTCAAAGTGATCCACATACAAACTATAAGATAATTAAATTCTGCATCCTGGTCAAAACCAGAAAAAACAATTTTCCCCACTCAGGTGTTTGATTTATGACAGCTATGCTGTGAAAGAACAGGAACTTTGCCTATGTGGACACTACCTTAAGAAAAGAAAGAGAAACCATTCCAATCTGGTAGTTTTAAAGACAATCTGCTCTATCCACACAGTCAATGAAAAGAAGGTGTTCAGGATAAAGGAATGCTCAACGTCATCTCCCAGAAACAGGTCCCTAATGCTCCCTTGTTGATGCCACCATGTTAAGTGATCTGAACATACACAAAAGAAAGCCCCTTTACATAAAAAATTGGAGGCAGCCAGTGAAAAGCAAGAAAGATGGAATATAGAGTATTTTGCTTGAGGAACAGCAAAGATGACTATTTAGCAGGATGGCAAAGTGCAGGGTTAAGAGCAATAAGATTGAAAAGTTAATTCTAGAAAAGTTTTGCTGGACTTTTGAAAATTTTTCCAGAGAAGCTTGTATTTCATCAACTGAAACTTCTTGAATTAGGGAATGACATCATCAGTTCTTTTAAATCCTGTTTCTCTATTCAGAGGCTACACCTTCTTAGTTCAAGCCCTCATTCCATCTAACCTGGAAAATTACAATATACTCCTAATTTCTTCTTAATATTTCAAGTTTTTCCTTTCTTTTATTCATCTTCCACACAGTTGTCAAAGTGATATTTCTAAACGTGAGATGTGCCAATGTCAACCATTTGTTCCAAAAGCTTAAGGAAAGTAAAAATTTACTTTTTGGGGTTCAAAACCATTCATAAATACTCTTTATTCTTATTGCACATTATTCCTGTTCATACACTGCTTTCAAGACATACTAGCCAACTAGCTATTCTACATATATAATATTCCATAAACTATTTCCATGCATTGAAAAGAAAGGTCTCCATCTTTGAAATAAACTCATTCCTCTCTCTTTTCGCTTAGAATCCATAGTTCCTTTTAAAATTCAACTCATCTACCATCTTGGAGGTAAGACCTTTCTTTTCCCCAATTCCAGCTTCTACTTTCTCTTTCCAGATGTTTTTGTTAACTGTGTATACATTTCTACGTATACACATATGCATATTATATGCATATAAGTTTTCTCATCTTGAAAGATTGTAGGTTCCTTGAGAACAAGAACCACATATTTTTTTTGTTTTTGTTTCCCCAAGACTAACTTTAGTAGCTAAAATACAGTAGGTGTTTAATGATGGTGAATAGAGATTTTTGTTTTTGTTTGAGCTGTGCCACTATCTTGGAGCTTCATGGAGGGAGAAGATTGGAGGCTGAATTGACCAACTAAAGGATTTGAGTGGGCCTTGAAAGATTAGGAAAGATTTAAAATGAGTTAATATTTGTAAAGCAGTTAGCACAGTATCTGGCATGAAGTATGCACTACTGTAAGAATGAATTTGATCACAGAAGTGGGTTTTTCTGAGTAAAATAGTGAATTTTGTAAAATATTGACTTGGGGATAAAAAGGAAATAGTATTTGAAGCCAGTGGATTTCCTTGCTTTGGATGTCTTTCCATATTTCAAGGATTTATTTTTCTTTATTTTTGTCTATGTATTCCCTCCACCAATGTGAAATTCAACTTACAATGCTTGTTAGACGTTATTGCAGCTTGAATTAGTGACTACAGCAAAAAACAAAATTCATTACCTTGTATCCCATTTTTTTGGGGACAATTTCTCCATACTTAGCTGAAATCATCCTTGCATAGCAATTTATATGCAAGATCTGTACTTGAAAACCTTACAATTTGATATCCTACATTAAATTCTCTGCTCACCTTCAATCTTGCATCTCCGACTCTCTTTCAGGCATCTCTAACTGGATGTCCAGAAGGCTTACACTCAACTTACTCAAAACTGAAATTGTGTTTTCTCCACTTCCTACTTTTCCTATTAGTGTAGAGTGTGCCACCATCTTTCTAATCCCTCAAGCTTTCAAACTAGGAGTCGTATTCAGCCCTTTACTAACTCTCACCACCATATCCAATTTATTTCGCCATTATAAGATCTCAAATATGTACCATTTTCTCCTCTGACACTGCCAGCACTCTGGTGCAATCATTACCACTTTGGAACTAAACTATTACTAGATCCTGTTGATTAATCTGCCTGCCACAAGTTTCTCTCCATCCTAATCCTTTCTGCATTCTGCCACCAAAACAATTTCCAAAACTTCAGTGACTCCCTGTTATCATTAGGATCAAATACAAAATCTTCTGTTTGATATTCAAAGATTTTTACTAAATGTCCCCCTCCTACATTTCTATTCTTCTTACACCTTACTTCTCCCTCATCTTTGAGTATTGGAATTCCACTTTCCTTCAAGGATCACTTCAAGTATCTACCACTTGACTGACTACACAAAAGTCTTTTACTTGTGAATAACAACAATTTTGAAAAGTCCTCAAAGTACCTGATCATTTTCCTTGTCTCTTGAGGAACCTCAATGCAGGCCAAGAAGCAATAGTTAGAACCAAAAATGAAGCAACTGATTGATTTAAGATTGAAAATGGAGTATGACATGGTTGTATTTATTGTTACCTTATTTATTTAACATATATGCAGAGTATATTGTGTGAAATGCTAGGCTGGATAAATGAAAATGTGGAATTAAAGTTTTTTTGGGAGAAATGTCAACAATCTCATATACGCAGATAATACCACTCTGATGCCATTAAAGTGGAGAAGGATTAAGTAGCCTCATGATGAGGAGAGTGTGAAATCTGGCTTGAAGCTTAACATAAAAAAAGTAAAAGCTAAGATCCTGTCAGCTGGTTCCATCACTTACTGGCAAACAAGAGGAGAAGAAATAGAAGCAGTATCAGATTTTATATTGTTGGGCTAAAAGATCACTGCAGTTAGTGACTAGAACTATGAAATTAAAATATGCTTGTTCTTTGGAAGGAAAACTATCTGGACAGTGTACTAAAAATCAGAGATATCACCTTGCCAATAAAGGAAAACATAATCCAAGCTATGATCTTTCCAGTGGCAATGAAAGGCTGTGAAGTTGAACTGTAAGGAAAGTTGAGCTTTGCAGAATAGATGCTTTTGAATTGTGGTGCTGGAGAAAAATTTTGAGAGTCCCTTGGACAGCAAGAAAATCAAGTCAGTCAATGCTTAAATTAATTCAGACTATTCACTGGAAGCTTAGATACTTTGACCACACAATGAGAAGACAGGACTTTTTGGAAAAGACCCAGATGTTGGGACGGGTTGATGACAAAAGGAAAATGGAATGGCAGAGGAAAAGATGGATGGAGAGTATCATGGAAGCAATGAACTTAAACTTGACTTTGGGAGATGGTGGAGCATGGTGAACCATGGTCCATTGGGATCACTAAGATTCACACATGACTGAATGACTGAACAACAGTAGAGCAGCTCAGTTAGCTATGTACCAAGCATATCTAGGGGTGGGTTATGTAAAATAACCTGAAAATTTCAAACAGCTTTTAAAAATTGAAAGAAATTTAATTCATATATTAAAATCCAGTATGAATCATAGTATCTTGTATCTTGTTTTTGTTGTTCAGTCATGTCCAATTCCTTGTGACTCCATTTGGGGTTTCCTTGGCAACGATAAGAGAATGATTTCCCAGTTCCTTGTCCAGATCATTTTAAAGAGAGGAAACTGAGGCAGAGGACGTAGCCATGAAATGTTTTGGGCTGGATTTGAACTCAGTAAGATGAGTGTCCCTAACTCCACACCAGTGATCTATCCATTGGACCACCTAGCTGCCTCAACATAGTACCTCATGAGCATCTAATAAATGCCTGTTTAATTGAGTTGAATCAAAAACTTAGAAAAATTTTCACCTAACCTTCCTGTTACTGATGAGAATACCAACATCATCCCACCTACCCAGGCTTACAACTTGGGTGACAGCCTCAATTCCTTCTTCTCTTTTATTCATATCCCTTTCATATCCAATCTATTTCCAATCCCCATTAATTTCATTTTCACAATATCTCTTGGACATACCTCCTTCTCTCCTCTGACACTGCCAGCACTGTGGTAAATGCCTTCATCTAGTTAGTCTCCATATCTTATCTCCCCCAACTTTATTAATTGTCCCCTCAGCAGCCCAAGTGATCTTCCTTTTAAAGTACAGGTCTGACCATGTTTTCCCACTACTCAATAAACTATTGTGGCTCCTTATTACTCCTAGGATTAAATATAAAATCTTCTTTTTTGGTTTTTAAAGGACTTCATAACTGTCTCCTTTGTATCTTACTAGTCTATCCTTTATTCAAATCCATATAAGTTATGATCTATTGACACTGGTCTCCTAGCTGTTACTTTAATAGGACATTACATCTCCTAACTTCCTGTATTTTCACTGGCTATTATTCCCCATATTTGTAATTCACTCCTTCCTCACTTTTGCCTTCAGATTTTCCAAGGTTCCTTCAGTCTCACTTGAAGTCACAGTTTCTCTAAGAAGCCTTCCTAGTTCTCTTGAATCCAAATTGAAGGTAAAAAATCTTTTAAAATGTTGTTTATACACAGTTGTTTGCATATTATCTTCATCCTTAGGATATGAGCTACTTGGAAGCCTAAGCACTTCTTTTTTTAATCCCTAACACTTTTCACTATACCTATAATATAATAAATAGTTTGTAAAAGCTATTTTACTGAAGTGATAAAGGAGAAGTCTAAGTCAAAGCTGTCAAAAATTTATTAATATGATAGATAAATTTTTTAGAGTGGTTTGTTGTTGGGATTGTCATTTTCAGTATTCATTCTTGAAGAAGAGCAACGTCATCACGAGGAAAATGTCTTGACATGCCCAGGAACTGGATTTGAGTGAAGCAGGCCTCTACACGGTCATCAGCCTTACTCTCTCCTTCAGAGTCACCAGAATAAAATAAGTGCATGACTGCATTGACTTCTGGTAGAACACTCAGAGGAAAGAAAAATCCAGTTAAGGAAAAGTAAAATAAAAAATAACATGAGCCATTACTATGGACCAAAGGAATAGTTTTATAGATCAAACAAAAAGAAAAAAAAATATGAGGTTGATTACACACTAAAAAAATGGATTTTTGTGTCACAAATATCAACAACCTTTAAAATAAAAGGAAATTAGATTAGGGGAAATGTTGGCAGCAAATATTTCAAGTAAATGCCTGCCATTTAGAATCTATAAAGAACTGATACATCTCTAGAAAGCAAATGTTTACTAGCCAACACAAAAATGATCAGAGGACATAATTTTCAAAAGAGAACCACAAACTGTTAATAACCACATAAAGAAGTGCTCAAATTAAAAAAAGAGAAACAGAGGGAACAAGAGAATTTTAAATCAGGAAATCAATTTCCTTCTCTTAGAACAGTGAGAATAGGAAAAACAAAGAAAATATTTTCCATTCACCTTTGGAGAAATAGGAACTGATGTACTGGTGCAAAGATTATGGAGAGAAATGTGGCAATACATGATAAGACTAAAAAACACCAACTTTTACCCATTGATTTCTTTGCTATGATTTTCCCCTAAAAATAACAAAGGGGAAAAGGTTTAATAATACAAAATATTAATAGCACACAAAATTCTCAATTGCTAGGTGTAGTTACAATAGCAAAAATAGCAACACCTGTATATGTTCAACAATTGGAGAACGGTTGAATAAATCATGTTATACTAATAGCAGTGAATAATGTGGTGATATAAAAATGTCAAACATGTAAACATGTAAACATGGAAAGATTATATGAAGAGATGAAAGCAATTATGAAAGGATTAGCACTGTGTACACACTAAATACAGATAGACATTTATGTATTTTTATTTATTTTTCTTAGAAGGAAGAAATTGTGATTAAGAGGCATGCCCAGGGTCACACATCTCGTATGTGTCTGGTGCCTGATTTGAACTCAGGTCCTCCTGACTCCAGGGCTGGTGTACCACCTGACTGCCCAACATTTGATATTTTTAAAAAAATTTTTTTCATTTTAGATTTTAATGCTAACGCTTAAATACACAAGAAACAAAGAGGAACCATATTATAAACTTAAATATTGAAACAAATGCAAAATAAGAAAAGAAAAAAAAAGCATTGCCATGAGCACAGTGGAATGTTAAGAGGATTCAAAATATACAACAGTAAATTTCCATTTCAAGAAAGCCTATATAATGCTACACATTGTGTTGAGACCTGTCTATCCTTTCTTCATTTCACTGTATGCTTTCTTTTGTTCTCTGTTATATACTTTTAAGTGTGCTCTTTTGCTCCCACTCCCCCTCCTTTTGAAGTTTTAAAAAGAGACAGAGAACCAAAAGTATTAACTTTGTTTCCACATCATGTTGTGTATTTATTAATAAATATTTGCTGGACAGGACTGGCCTGGAACTTCATTCAATATTTGAAGGTGATGCAGAATAATGTGTTCCTTGTTTTGTAGTTTTCTAATTTTGTTCCAAGAGCTGAGTGTTTCATGTGGGCTTTCATTTATCCTTATTTTGAATGCTTATTTACTTATTTGTATTTGTTAATGACTATTACATTTATAATAAAAAATTGAATACAATTAGCAGAAAAGGACAAATTCAATTTCATGCTCTTCTTTTTTAATTTTACCTAACTTGCTTGTCCACTGCCTTGTAAAAAATGATGTTCATTTTATCATGTTTAGCAAATGTTTTTAGGCATCCTACAAGCAGTATAGAAGTGCAGAAACAGCTGTCCCATGTTATGTTGTTCTCTGAATACAAATAGTCTTAAATTTCTGCAAATGGAAAGTCTGGAATGAATTCAAACACAGCTTGTTTAAATATACTCAAACTGAATGTTTGTACATTGGAACCTTTCAAGAGGGCAGCACTAAAAAATGCTACATATTAACTTCCAGCATTTCAATACATGGAGGAGGCTGCCCTTTTGTTTGTTTGGCCCTGTCCATTTGCAATATTTCAACCAGCATAAGGGTTGTAAAATCCCAGAAGATTTAACTAAAGGCTAAGTTTTGCTTCACCTTTGTGTCAGGTATATGGCTTTACTATACTTAGCTTCAGTTTATCTGAATCATTTAATGTATTTTGAAACTTCCAATTTAAAAGAGAAGTAGTTTTAGACTCAAATGCTTTCTGAGTTTATCCAGGTAGTGCTGATTGCAGCAAAAGTCATATGTCTTCCTGAAAGGACACTAGAGAAGTCATCAGGTTTATCTTCTTCTGTAAAGGCAGGAATTTAAATCATCCTTAAATTTCAAAGTAGTAGTCTATTTTTAAAATCTCAGAAAGCATTAAACAATTTCCCTGCAGAATATTAGCACCCACTGCTCTTAGGGATCTTTAACATAAAATTTAAATCTCATTTCAGGTTACAGATAATTTCATTCAGTTCAGGTAAATTATTAAGGAGTTAGTATTTATTTGGAAGAAAAGAATACTAAGATTTGATAATAAAAGCTTTTAAATGAAATGTTGCTATGAAGTAAGATAAAAATCAACGACTTTCTATTTCTATTAAGGATATAGCAAGACATAAGAAGCTAAATTGCTTGTTTAAAAAAATAAGCACAAGAGCACAACAAAAGAAAACATATCATAATTTTACTCTATCAATGAAGCTTAGAAAACTTCCATTTTCTTTCAAATTTTGTTTTGAACCAATTTTTCTTCTAAAACTAGACTAAGAATCTTCCATTTCCTTGTTACAGCATTCACTATTGTATAGTACACAATGTATGGAGGCACTAAATAAAATGTTTATTGATTAACAATTCTATAAGTGTATCTATATATGTATACACATATACACAAAATACATACATATATACATATATGTATACATGTAGGAATATATGTGTGCATGTGTCTTAGGAAACTCCTTGAGTTCTATTTAAAAGTAGTCAACAACCTAAGAGCAAGTTGTAGTTAAATAAATTAATTTTTAAGATACTTTGTTTGGAATTTAGAATACATATAAACTATGTTATGACCAGATTAATTTCCTAAGTTTCTGTAACACATCATATATTCATACTAGTATTCAAGATTTAGAAGAAGCAAAGTGTTATCGTGGACAGAGTGCTGAACTTGGAGTCAGGAAGACCTAGTTTCAAATCTTGATATTAATATTCATTAACTAGGAGGTCATAGACAGATCAGTCCTCTTGAAGCTCTGACACTTTAGGCAAAAAATCATTAACTATTTTAATATCATGGAACTCTTTACATGAACCTCTTTGGTAGTCTTAGTAAAACCAAGGGACCTCTTTTTGAAATAATGTTTTTAAATACATAAAAGCATATTGAAAGAATTATATGGGAAACCCTTCATATTGAAAATAAGGTGAGGTGGGGTGTTGATTTTTTTCCTATCCAATGCCATGGGCACCTGGAATTCTACTTAAAACCTTCTTGGAGTTTCATGGCCTTTTCTTAAAAATCACTGCTTAAGGCTTATCTAATAGTACAACTATTGGTGGTGAAAACAATTTAATACTGATAACATCATAGACACAACCACCTTTAAATTGGTTACAGAGATACCTTGGCCAAAAATTCATCATTCTAGGGCCAACCTTGATGAATCTTTTTGAACTTAGGTAAACTGGTCCTGGGAGTGAAGGGACAGCATTTGTCTTTAGGCGCTGCTTTGATTGATGGGAATTATCAGTTCCTGAACTCTCCTGACATAGACTGAGAAAACAGCATAGCTTATGAAGAGGCAAAGGAATGCTACTACTTTTTAGGGAGTAATATCAAAATTAATAATCATAAAAGTTAGAAAATAGTGCTGTTTAGTCACCTTTTCCTACTGAAGAGATAAAATATGTTTAAATATAATGCATGCTTTGTTTCCTGGTACCTTAAAATAGTAGCAAAACTGAAAAATAATAAAATGTTAAAAGAAAACCAGAAAAAAAGAAAAAAAAGGTAATTTGAGGAAAGCTGGTTTAACTATGGGAAGATGCAAAGGTAAATGGAAATTTGTAAGATTTTTTTAAAGGAATTTGTACAAACTCCCAAGGGTTTTAGTGATTGATTGCATTTCTTTAGCATGTCTAATTCTACTTTGAAACTTCTGCTTTTTCTTTTCCCTAATGCAGGTGTTTCAAATAATTATATACTTATCAATAAAGACAGGAATTTTTTTAGGTATGCATTGGAAGAATGAAACATGTTTTTATTTATAAGGCAACAAAATTTTCTTTAAATCCTCCAAATAATATTTCTGTCTTTTCTTTCATTATTTCTCACATATCATCTTTTGTTCTGATTCACTGAAGTTCTCATCCACTTGTTTGTGTGAGCTCTTTTTGTCCTGAGTGAGGAGTTGGACAATAACTACATGGGATGAGTGCTCAGATGTGCTCCTAGACTAGCTCCAGAATCCCAGGGCTGATGGAGCCCTCATCCCATTCATGTTCAGACTTCAGGTCTGGAGGATATAGTCCTACCAGAGCAATAGCAATACGGTGCCTTTGCCCTCACTATGATTTGTCTTTTTCCCATAGGTTAGAGCCAAGAATCCTACAGTAATCTATAATCTAATCCCCCAAAACAATTCCCTTACCCAACAGGGCCAGGTAAGTAAAAATGGGGAAACATTGGATGGAAGAGAGGCAGGCATTGTGGACAGAAAGGTCATAGGAGTAGAAATCTGGAGCTATAAGGAGCCTCAGAGGCCATCTAATCTAATCCCTTCAATTTATTGATAAGGAAACTGAAGCCCAAGGAGATTGTCAAGTAAGTAAGATAGTTTCTTAGGTAGGATTTTAACATGAGTCTCCTGACACCAGGAGACTCACTCTGTCATGCTGCCAGTCCGGCTAAAGGATTTTTATTCTGAGTTGACACTCCAGTCACCAATCTTCCAATTTTAAGAGAAATATGTCTTCAATTAAGGAAAGTGCAAAAGAAAAGGGTGGGAGCCATCTGACTACAAAGAGGGAGTGAATGAAGATGACTACCTATAGCTAGATACTGATTCATTCATAATTAATCACCTGAAGGTAAGTTAAGCAAGCAGGAAGGAAATTAGTATTCACAGAGATAGTTGTAAGCAGGGGGTTCCTGGGTTCCTGGTGAATTTAACGTTAGAAAGGAAGTTTTGGAGCCTGTTGAATCAATGAAGCAAGGGATGAAAAACAAACCATTTATTAAGCAGTTACAATGTGCTAGTTATTGTGCTAAGCACAGGGTTACAAAGCAAGTATACAAGATATATGTATTGACATTCTGAAGATGAATATTAATCAATCAAAGACTATTTTCTCCTATTCATAACATTTTTTTTGTTTTACTCACTATTGCATATTGCCAATCAGTCAGTCAATAAATATTTATTCAAGTGCATACTTAGTGACAGGCACTGAGGCTACAAAAAGAAGCAAAAGACATTCCCTGCCTTCAAGGAACTAGAAATTTTACCAGCAAGACAACAAAGAAGCAAAATTGTACAATCAAGTCATATGTGGGATAAATAAATATTACGTTCTATAAGGACAATGCAAAGAGATCAAAAATTAATTAAAAATCAAAAAGTAAAAATGTAGAGAAAAACAAGTTGGTAAAAGAACAAATCATAGGAACAATTGATAATTTCATTAAAGAAAATAGCAACAATGAAGCAACAAACCAAAATTTATAAGATACAGCCAAAATAGTACTAAGGGGAAAATTTGTGTATCTAATTGATATATCAATAAGATAGAGAAAAAACAGATCAATAAATTGGGCATGCAACTGAAAAAAATTAGAAAAAGAACAAATCAAAAATCCCTAATTAAGCACCAAATTGGAACTCTTGAAAACCAAAGGAGAGATTAATAAAATTGAAAGCAAGGAAACCAACATAATTACAAGATACTAAAGTCAGATTTATAAGTGGAAAAGCATTAGTTGCTCGTGGGTAGGCCGAGCTAACATAAGAAAAATGGCAATTCTACCTAAATTAATTTACTTATTTAGTGCCATACCAATCAAACTATCAGATAATTATTTTCTAGAGCTGGAAAAATTAATATCAAAACTCATCTGGAAGAACAAAAGGTCCAGTATATCAAAGGGAAGAATGAAAAGAAATGCTAAGGAAGGTGGCCTAGCTCTACCAGATCTCAAATTGTATTATAAAGCAGCAATTAGCAAAACCTCTCAGTACTGGCTAAGAAACAGAAAGGTAGACAAGTGGAATATCCTAGGTACTCAAGGCACAGCAGGCAATGAATATAACATTCTCCTGCTTGATAGACCCAAAGACCCCCCAGCTTCTGGGACAAAAACTCACTGTTCCACCAAGATTGTTGGGAAAACTGGATAACGGTGTGGCAGAAACTAGGTATAGACCAATGCCAGACACCATACCCAAGAATAAAGCCCAAATGGCTACATGATCTAGGTATAAAGGTTGATACCATAAACAAATTAGTGGAGCAGAGAAGAGAGTATTTATCAAATTTATGGAGAAGGGAAGAATTTTTGACTAAAGAAGAGATAGAAAGCATTATAAAGTGCAAGATGGATAATTTTGATCACATTAAACTGAAAAGTTTTTGTACATCCAAACCCAAGATTTGGAGGGATGCAGAAAACTGGGAAAGAATTTTTGCAACTAGTGTCTGTGATAAAAGCCTCATTTCTAAAGTATATAGAGAACTGAGTCAGATGTATGAGAATACAAGTTATTTCCCAATTGATAAATGGTCAAAGGATATGAACAGGCAGTTTTCAGAGGAGGAAATTAAAGATATATATCATCATATGAAAAAATGCTCTAAATTGCTATTGATTAGAGAGATGCAAATCAAAACAACTCTGAGGTACCACATCACACCTATCAGATTCATTAATATGAAAAAAAGCAAGATAATAAATATTAGAGAAGATGTGGGAGAGTTGGAGCACCAATTCATTGTTGGTGGAACTGTGAGCTCATCCAACCATTCTGGAGAGCAGTTTGGAACTATGCCCAAAGGGCTACAAAAATATGCATTCCCTTTGACCCAACAATTACTGCTTCTAAGGACTGTATCCCCAAGAGATCATAAAAATGGGAAAATGTCCCACATGTACGAAAATATTTATAACAGCACTCTTTATGGTGGCCAAAACCTAGAAATCAAGGGGATGCCCATCAATTGGGGAATGGGTGAATAAATTATGGTATATGAATGTAACAGAATACTATTGTGCTATAAGAAATAATGAACAAGAAGACTTCAGAGATACCTGGAAAGACTTACATGATCTGATGCTGAGGGAAAGGAGCAGAACCAGGAGAATTTTTTGCACAGCAATGACCACAGTGTGTGAGAGTTTTTTTCTGGTGGACTTGGAGCTTCATTGCAATGCAAGGACTTAAAAAAAATTCCCAGTAGTCTTCTAAGGTAGAATGCCTTCCACATCCAGAGAAAGAACTATGGAATTCAATCGCAGAATGTAGCAGATCATTTTCTTTTGTGTTATTTTTTTGGTTTGTTATATGAATTTCTTCAATTCATTTTAGTTATTATACACAACATGACTTTGGTGGAAATGTATTTAATAGGAATGTCTGTGCAGAACCTATATAAAATTTCTGCCACCTCAGGGAAGGAGGAGGGAGGGGAAATCTAAATTATATGGTAGTTATTGTAGAACACTGAAAATAAATTTAAAAAAAGAAAAATATTAAAGAAAAAGAAAGAAATTCATTGAACTAATAAATAAAAATAGAAGGTGGATTTATGAAAAAATTCAATAAAACAGGTAAATCATTGGTTAGTATGACTTAAAAAAAGAAAAGAAGAAAACCAGATTATTTTTATCAACAATGAAAGGAGTGAACTTACCACCAATGAAGAGGGAATTAAGACAATTGTTAGGAGCTATTTTGCCCAATTATATTCTAATAAATTTGATTATCTAAATGAAATGGATGGATATCTACAAATATATAAATAACCCAGATTAACAGAAGAAGAATTTAAATATTTCAACAATCTTATGTTAGAAAAAAATTGAACAAGTCATCAATGAACTTCCTAAGAAAAAGTCCCCAGGGCCAGATGGGTTCACAAGAAAATTTAAGAAATATTTAAAGAACAATTAGCCCCAATAATATATAAGTAATTTGGGATAACAGGCAAATAAGGAGTCCTACCAAATTCCTTTTATGTCACAAATATGGTTTTGATACACAAACCAGGAAAAGCCAAAGCAGAGAAGGAAAATTATAGACCAATTTCCCCAATGAATATTGATGTAAAATTTTTTAATAAAATATTGCAGAGATATTACCACAAGGATCATATACTATGACTAAATGGGATTTATGCCAGTAATGCAGGTTTGGCTTAATATTAGGAAAACTATCAGTGTAAATGACCATACCAATAACAAAACCAACAGAAATTAAGTGATTATCTCAATAGATGTAGAAAAAGTCTTTGATTAAAAAAATAGCACCATTCCTACTGAAAATACTAGAATATAGGAATAAATGGAGTTTATCTTAAAATGAAAAGTAATATATATCTAAGACCATCTGCATGCATTACCTGTAATCTCAATAGGCTAGAAATCTCCCCAATACAATCAGGGATGAAGCAAAGATGCCCATTATCATCTTTATGATTGAATATTCAACCAGAAGTGTTGGCTATATAGCAATGAGAGGAAAATTAAAGGAATTAGAATGGCAATGAAGAAAAAATTACTATCACTCTTTGTACATGAAATGATGTTATACTTAGAAAAACCCAGAGATTCAAGTAAAAGTTTACTTGAAATTATTAACAACTTTAACAAACTTGCAGGATACAAAATAAACACACATAAATCATCAGCATTTCTTGATATGACCAATAAAGTCCAGCAGTAAGAGATAGAAATTCAATTAAAATAAAACATAGATAATATTTGCAAGTTCACTTACCACAATAAACTCAGGAAGTATATAACCACAACTATAAAACATTTTTCACACAAATAAAGTCAGATCTAAGCATTTGGAAAAATATCAATTGCTCATGAGTAGACCAAGACAATCTAATAAAAATGACAATTCTATTTAAAATAACCTATTTATTCTGTGTCATACCAATCAAACTACCAAAAAATTATTTTATAGAGCTTAGAAAAATTAACACAGTTCATTTGGAGGAACAAAAGCTCAAGGATATCAAAGGAATCAATGAAAAAACTGCAAAAAAAAAAAAAAGCAGCTTAGCTGCACCAGCTCAAATTGTAATACAAAGCAGTAATTATTAAACAGATGTGGTATTGGTTGGGAAATATGGTGGTGGTTCAATGGAATAGATTAGGTACAAATTACACTATAGTAAATGATTATAGTAATCTAGTACATGATAAAGCAAAAGAAAGTTTGATGATGCAATATTGCATCATGTAACCATGTAGTATCATAGGGTAAACAAGTCATTAAGCACATGTGTATTCCTGCCAATTCATGCTGCACTTCCCAATGTTGTGTGATGTGCTCTTCTGCCAACACTTATTTGTTGAGATCTGTCAGCAGATTTGACCTCTGATTAGTTATAACTTCCATTTTTTATGTTTATTTGGAAAATAATGTCATCACTATGATTCTGTTACATAATAGATGAAACGTACAAATAATTTTTCACAATTTTCTTCTCTTCTTTCCTTATGCCTCCATCACCCCTTATTGTTATTCTATGCCCCCCAAATTGCAACCAAAGGCTACCACCACCCCCTGGATCATTCCAGTGACCCCCAGGGGTGGTATCACAAACTTTCAGAACCTCTAATTGCTCTTAATATCTTACCATTTAGAAATATAAACAGTTTAAACTTATTGCATTTCTCATATTTTCTCTTCTTTCTTTTTTACCTTTTTATGCTTTCCTTGAGTCTTGTATTTGGAGGTCAAACTATTTATTCAGTTCTGATCTTTTAATTAGAAATGTTGAAAGTCTTTTATTTCCTTAAATATCCATTTTTCCCCTGAAAAATTATATTCAGTTTAGCTGAGTAGGTGATTCTTAGTTGTAATCCTAGCTCCTTTCCTTCCAATATATGATATTTGCAAATCCTCTGGTTCTTAAATGTAGAAGCTGGCAAATCCTGTGTAATCCTGACTGTAGCTCCATGATATTTTAATTGTTTCATTTTAGCTGCTTGCAATAACTTCTCTTTGATCTGTGAGGTCTGGAATTTGCCTATGATGTTCTGGGAGTTTTCATTTTGAGATTCCTTTCAGGTGGTGATTGGCAGATTCTTTCAATTTCTATTTTGTCCTCTGGTTCTATTATATCAGGGTAGTTTTCTTTGATAATCTCTTGAAAGCTGTTTTCTAGGCTTTTTTTTTTTCTGATCATGTCTTTCAGGTAGTCCAGTAATTGCTTTATTATTTCTCCTGGTTCTATTTTCTAGGTCAGTTCTTTTCCCAATGAGAAATTTCACATTTTCTTCTATTTTTCTTTACTTTTTTGATTATATTTTATTGGGTCTTGATGTCTCATAGAGTCATTAAGTTTCCACTTGTTCATTTCTAATTTTTAAAGATTTTATTCAGGGTTTTTTGTACTTTCTTTTCTATTTGGTCAATTCTACTTTTAGGGAGTTATTGGAATTGGAAACTTTTTTGTATATCTTTTCCCATGATATAGACTTTTTGTTTATCATGATTTCTTGCATTATTCTCATTTCTTCTCTCAATTTTTCTTCTGCTTTTCTAATTTGCCTTTTAAAATTCTTTTTAAGATTTTTCCAGGAATTCTTTTTGGGCCTGAGACCTAATTACATTTTCCTTTGAGACTTCACATGTAGCCATTTTGACACCATTATCCTCTTCTAAGTTAATGTCTTGTTCCTCCCTATCACCATAGTAGCATTTTTTGTTGTTTTTGTTCCCTTTTTTGTTTTTGTTCCCTTTTTCCTGCCCTTTTGCATGAGGTGATTTTTTTATGTGAGAGTTGGGTTCTGGTCCTACACTATCACAAGGTTTTTGTTCTCTGGGCCTTACTGCCATCTCACTAGACCTCAGGGCTTAGCTACTTGCTTGCTCCAGAGGGTAGACTTCCTTTCTGTCTTGTACTGGGTAGTGGGGCCTCCCTGTTGACCTTCCCCCGGGTATGGAGCTTAGCTACTAGCCTGCTCCAGGGGTGGGGTCTTGCAGTTGGATTGTTGCCGCTATGGTAACGGAGTCTTTCTGGTGTCAAGCCCTATAGGAGAGGTCTTGTTGCTTGTATGCCCTGGTGGTGGGGCCTGGCTTGCTGGGTTGCTATGTAAGCAGTGCCTCTCTGCTGGCAAGCCTCATGGGCAGGATCTTGCTGTTGGCCAGTCCCCTGGGTAGGTCTTCACCACTGCTCAGTAAGGGGGTCACATCCTCACTGATTGTCTGTGTTGAAGTGGGGTCACTAGGGTGGGACCTTTCTGTGTGCTACACAGACTTGCCTAGGCATTTACTGGTTTGCTGGAGAGTGAGGCCTCTCTGATGGATTGCCCCAGGCCTGCTACTGTGAGACTGACTCCTACTGCTGCTCTTAGACTTCACACCCTTCCCACCTCAGTGAGACTGACCCATCCTGATGGTATGGTAAGCTGCTTCTCTGCTCCTATATTAATTCTGAGGGGGCTTTCTAGTTGTACACAGGAGAATTTAGAAGGGTTTCATGAAATTCCTTCCTGACTCTGCCACCTTGGCCTCAGAGGTTCTCTCAATTACTGATTTTTACAAATCTAAAAGCCAATTTGTGAAATTAGTTACATTAGCATTTACACAATATGTATTGCTATGAGAATGAAGGTCTAAAGGTGTGAAAATATATTGCGTTGTAATTTTATACATTACATTGCATAAAGTGTCTCTTTCAAAATGAGCCTGAATTTCTACCAGAAATAAGAAGTTTTAAAATTCTTGTTTTATAACTATTAATACTCCTGTTTCAATATTCAGTTTAATTTTTCAAGATTAAACTTTTGTAAAGGACATGAATAAATATTGTGACACATTTCAGACATTTTTACTGTCCTCTGGGGACAATTAAATGAAGTGGAGCACAAAATATATGAGACCAGAAAATCTGTAGTTTACCATTGAGATAACTTTTGGTAATTTTTATCACTATTCAACTTTTTCCCTCTCACTTTTCCACTTTAAGGTACTTAGCAAATACATCATTTTTGCCTGTCACTTTGGCTGCTAATACATTGTTGATTTCTTCTCACATATTTCCTGAATTATACCTGACTTGAACTCATGTGACTTAAAGTCTTTTTTTAAAATTTATTCTGAAATTAAAAAGCAAAACAAGCATTTCCATAACACAGTCGAATAGGAAAAAAAAGGTGCACATGAAATTACAAATCTATTATGTACAATAGCTATTTCTTCAAAATATATTATTAAAGTTATATAACTTTTTTAAACTTTTTTTTCTTCTCTTCCACCCTTGCCCTAGAGAGGGCTACCTTTAGACACAAATATATATCTACACATTCATGCATATACATATATATATGTATATATGTATGTTTCTTATTCCATATACACTTCTATTTTTCTGTTCTTTCTCTGGATGCACGGTAGCATCTTCTTTTATAGGTCCTTTGTAGTTAATCTGGATATTTGTAACAGTCAAAATGGTTCTTAAAATAATATGGATTTACAAGTGAATTTTATCAAACATTTAAAGATCAAGTAATTTCAATATTATATAAATTATTTGGAATTAGAGATAAAGAAGGGAATTTTATGAAATAAATATGATATTGATACCAAGAAGAGTAAAAACAGAAAGAAAAAGAAAATTATAGACCAATTTCATTAATTAACATGGATGCAAAAATCCTAGATAAAATGCTAGCTAAAAGATTGTGATAATATATTGCAAAGATTGTACATTGTGATCAAGTGGAATTTATATCAGGAATAGTTTAACAACATAAGGAAAACTAGTAACATTTTGTCACATTAGTAATTAAAGCTTTAGAAAATCATATTATATAAATGTACAGAAAGCTTTTAATGAAAAGTTCAGCACTCATTTCTATTAAAAACTCTTGAAAGGATTTTTACAAATGGATTTTTCCTTAAATTGATTAAAAAATTTATCTAAAATAAAAAATTCAAGCATTATTTTAATGGGAATGCACTAGAGGCTTTCCCAGTAAGATCAGATGTGAAACAAGGATGCTCACTGTCACCAATATATTCAATATTTTTTAAAATAAATCCTACAAATAGAAATAAGAGAAGAAAAAGTAAGTGAAAGAATTGGAATAGGGAATGAGAAGAAAACTATCTCTTTTTGCAGATGATATGACAGTATCTTTGGAAAATCCCAAAGATTCCACTAAAAAGTTAGTTGAAACAATTGATAATTTTAGTAAAGTAGCAGGATACCAGCATATTACAAGTAAAATTCTGTAAGAAGAGATAGTTTAAAAAATACCTCATTTAAAATAACTCTAGAGACTATAAAATACAATACCTGGGAGTTTACCCCAAAAAACCCAAAAAAACTTTGCATCCAAATAAGATTTAAGTAACTGAGAGATATTAATTGTTCATGGGTAGGCAGGGTCAATATAATAAGAATGACAATTTTACCCAAACAAATTTATATATTCCACACCATCCCAATCAATTTACCAAAAAAATACTTTACTGAATTAGAAAAAAAGAAACTGTTACCTTATTTCTTTGATTCAAAGTAACAGTTGCATTACACTGCCTGGATGCTAACCTATCAACAAAAGCCATTTGGATAGAATTGTTTTCAAGCAGGCTGTTTTCACTTCCCTGAAATAGGAGGTAGTCTTAACAAACTTACTTTTTCAGAAGGATATGTGATAGCGATTATAAAATAGTCTGAAAAAGGAAGTGTTTTCTTGGATTGACCCTCATCAAATAACAGCTTGCGAAAATAGCAGCTACCCAAGAGAGTCCAATTTATTGAAACACTATTCACTGAAATATGTTCCTCTCCTGAAATGGTTTAACACTTAACATACTGCATGCCTATGAATATAAATCATAAGCTGCAAAGGTTATATCACACAGACTTCCTACTCTTTTTCCCCCTTCTAGTTCTCACTTTGAAAAGATATTTATCTTCTAACTGCCTGATTGCTACAATGAATTTTAAAGTTGTGAACAAGTATTCCTGTATGTCTTTTGAATGGCTTTTTATTGGGAGGTTTTTTTTTGAGAGTGTCACTGTATCTGTTGTCCTGTGCCATGTTGTGAGAATTGGTTTGAATGAAGTGGGGATTCTGCCTCCTTTAGTAACTACCACTGCTTTTAAATTCAAATGTGGGAATGGTTGTTATCCCTTCTGAAGACGCTGATAAAAATATTTTGGATAGTAACAGTAACAGGTAATATATGCTAGACGTTGCTTTATTAGGAAGTTACGTTAAAGAATCTGTTTGGCTTTATCTTATGCAATTTTTGTAACTTTGAGAAACTTAAGTAATGTTAATCTAAAATAAACCTAATAAATACATTCTTTCCCTCAATTATATTGTTATCATTTATTTGTTACTTTATTCCTCCATTCTAAAATTAACAAATTTTGACAACTTCATCTTTTGAAAAGCAAAATACTGTGCAAGATTACTAAAGAAACTTTTTTTTTGTATAACCTATCTATTAGCTGGACTACTTGTTTATAGACACAATTATTTTATTTTATTAATGCATCTGCTAATATATTACATAGTTATTTACATTAATAAGGGGTTTTATTTCCTACAATATAAAGCAAAAAATTCATAGCAGAAATTTTCTAAAAGCAGAGAAGAACATAAATCTTGGATGCTACAATGAAGATTAGCCAATCAATTGTGTTCAATACTTCAAGAATCTATAGTTTTGGTACTGTCAACCCCTCCATGACAGTTTTTGAAGTGGCTATGGCCAGAAAAAATAATCACTTGACATCCATAGAAAACAAATATACAGTACAGACCATACTCAAAGCTACATTATTTCTTACTTTACTTTTGTCTCCCTCTATTTGCTTTTAGGGCCCCCACCCTAGTTCAGGTTCTCATGATCTTTGGTATAGATCATCATATTTATTGCTGTTCAATCATTTTTCAGTCATGTCCAACTCTTTATGACCCCACTTGGAAACCCCTTGCAAAGATTCTAGAGTGGTTTGCCATTTCCTTCTCTAGCTCATTTTAGAGATGAGTAAACTGAGGCAAAGAGACAAAATTTGAAATCATAAATATGACCTTCCCTGACTCCAAGCCTGGCACTCTGCTCTATCCATTGAGCCACATAGATTATTATAATAGCCTACTAATTACCACCCTGCTCTCAGTGTCTACTCTCTTCCCTCCATCTTTCATATAGCTGTCAGATTAATATTTATTATGTATAGGTCTAACTATATTACTTTTCTGCTCAAATAACTTCAATAGCTCCATGTTATCTAAAGAATAAAATACAAATGCCTCTGTTTGGCATTTTAAGCTTTCTTCAGTTTGGCTTCATCCTATAGCATGTTATCAGACTGTTTTCTATTTCACAATAGGTAACTGATAGCACAGTGGATAGAGTGCTGGACCTGGTATCAGCATGACCTGATTCCATATCTAGCCTCAGATACTTACTAGCTGTGTGACCCTGAACAAGTCATTTTACCTCTGTTCCAGACTCTTCAATTCTAAAATAAGAATAATAGCTGCTGCCTTACAGAGTTGTAATAGGGATCCAATAGGATAATATCTGTAAAAGTCCTTAGCATAGGCTTAGAATACAGTAGACATTATGTAAACACTTATTTCCTTCCCTTCACACATTGCTACTAGTCAGTGTGACCTACTTAATATTTCCAATGCACTCTTCATTTTCTGTCTCTACCCATCTCTATAGGCTGTCTTCTCATGTCTAAAATGCTCTGCCTCCCCCACTCTGTACCTTTTGGAATCTTAACCTCTTCTCAAGGCTAAGCTTAAGGGCACCTCCTAGAAGAGACTTTACCACTTTCCCAATTGTTAATATCACTTCCCAAATTGCTTTGTATTTATTTTGTACGTATTTTTTATTTCCTTATTTATTTACATCTTGTATCCATCCAGTAGAGTGCAACTCCTTTGAAGGAACAGGCTAACTTATTTTTGTCTTTGTACCCCCAATACCTCACAAAATGACTGGCAGAGAGTAAGAGTTTAATAAATAATAATTGAATTAAATTTCAACATGGAAGGACTTTGCAGAGCTTGCACAGCAATGACAGTTATCAACATCATATATGTATACTTAATGTGATATAGGGAAAAAATGATGGCTAGTAAGTTACAATGTGAGACTGTGATACCTGGCTC
This sequence comes from Potorous gilbertii, assembly GCA_028658325.1. Lineage (NCBI taxonomy): Eukaryota > Metazoa > Chordata > Mammalia > Diprotodontia > Potoroidae > Potorous > Potorous gilbertii. The sequence continues at coordinate 383,503,418 of CM053771.1, forward strand.
TGTTACTTATTATTACTTATTATCTATGTCACTTTGGACAAGTTATTGAATCTCTCTAGAATTGTTTTTCCGTGAGTCAAGTGAAATATTTATTAACTGCCTCCAATGTAAAAGGTATTATGCAAGAAAATATGAAAGTTTTGAATTAATTTTTCTGTTTCTCTACCATGCCTTCTGTTATGCTAACATTCTCTTAGTTCAGGTTTGATCTTGGGACAAAATGGGATACTTGCAAGTTACTGAACGGTTAATAAAATCAGATTTACTTTTCCTTAATCTTAATAAGTAACAATGATATAGTTGTATGTGGCTTCCCTAAATGTAGTTCATTTATCCCCACATGGAAACATGTCTGGTAATGAGGACCAGACATGGTAAAGAACATGGTGACTGGAGAACTCTTCAGAAATTCACAAGCTCAAGAATCTCAAACTCAACACCTGACCAGGAAGCTGCATTAAAAAAGCAACCCCAATCAGGTGCCCAAGAGAGCTATGTCTCCTTTTAAAGAAAGCTAATCTCTGTTACAGGAAGGAGGAGGCGTTTTCATGTAGTGGGTGAGGGGAAAGAAGCTGGAAACAAAGCCAATCCAGCCTAAGGATTATTCTCTCCTTTTGTTGTTGATCTTTTATTCTCAAAGATGACCAATGACATAACAGGGTGATGTCTTGACTTGCTTGTGAATTGGTTATGATAAGACAGAGCTACATCAAGCCATCAGCCTCACCCTCTCCTGAGAGTCATTGAAATTCAATGACAAAACAAAAGGTCATGACAACTAGCAAATAGATCAGTCTAGGAAGGGAAGACCTTTAGTCCTTCTGACCAGAGGAGAAAACAATTGCTATTTACAATCATTCTAAGCCATGAAAGCCTAAACATTGTGGCATAGAAATATAATAGAATATTATTGTGCAATAAGAAATGATGAGTAGTCAGAAAAACCTGGAAAGACTTACAGGAGCTGATGCAAAATGAAACGAGAAGAAGCAGGAAAACATTGTACACCATATCAGCAACATTGTGTGAAGATCAACAATGATGACTAGCCCTTCTCAGCAACACAAGGAACCAACACAAGTACAAAGGACTCATGATGGAAAATATCATCCACATCCAGATAAAGATCTTGTGGGCTCTGTATGCAATTTGAAGCATACTTTTTTCATCTTATTTTTGCGTGTGTGTTTTTTTTTTTCTTTTTGATCTGTTTCTTCTTTCACAATTGTGACTCTTATGGAAATACGTTTTTTCATAATTGCACCTATGTAACCTATTTCAAATTGCCTTCCACTTTTGGAAAAGGAGAGGGGTAGGGAGTTGAGAGAGAGAGAGAGAGAGAGAGAATGATAAGTTTGGAATTTGAAATCTTATAAAAATTGAATGCTAAAAATTATCTTGACATATAATGGGGGGATATAAAATACTATTTAAAAATTTTAAAGCCTAAGCAATGAGCCACAGAGACCTGGGTTGGGACTATTATTGGCCATTCACTGAAAGTCAAAGTGGTTTGGGTTTTAAGGTGAAGTCAAGTAGCTCCATTTAAAACACAATGGGCTTTTAAAAGCTATTTTTCAGAGCTGTATTTCAATTTTTTAAATTTTTTAAATTTTAATTTAATTTTTTTAAAAAACAATCCTCAGAACCATGTAGGACAAAAAAGCAAGTTGTACCAGCATTGGGGGGAAAAGGTAATATAATATCATTCCCCAATGCTTAGGTTGGGTACTGACAGGACGGTAACTACTACTCTCAGATGATACAGTAAAAAGATGGTTAATGCAAAATATTCTCCTAAAAAACCTAGTTCACTCCTAAACACAAATTCAGCCTACATGTAAGCTTACATTTAGACCACCTTAATTGTAGTGAGGTACACTAAACACTAGTTGTTAGGGAAAACTATTTTCTTTTCTAGGAAGAAAGGAGGAAAGAATGGCCTGACCCTTCTAGTGAGGAAACACAAGTAGATATTTGTTGTATTACCTCTTCATACTCTCACACTAAGTTACAAGACATTGACCCCTCATCTCAAGGAGCTTACAATCTAAGATATATGAATAATGCCCAGTAAAATAAAACAATATATGATAAGCACCAAATGACTACTGGAAAGAAGGATCCACAAGCCTTCAATGTTCAAGATTTCATAGAAAAAATGAAACTTGAATTGAGCTTTGACTTGAGTCAGTTTTCTAATACTTGGAAAAGAAAGATGAGGGAGATTCCAAATAAGGGGAATGATGTAAGGAAATATTTGCAAGTTAAAATATGCGTGGTGTTTTCAACAGATAATTAGAATGGCAGATGGACTGGTGCAGAAAATTCTTAGAGGGGAATATAGAGAAGCCAGAAGAGGGATTTTGGAATTATAGAGCCTTCAAGTCATAGAAAAATCCTTTAGAAATTGGGAGCCTACTGATATTTTTAGACAATTATTTGGCAGTGAGGTAGGATGGAGAGAGGTGAAAGGTAAGGAAGTTATCTAAAGAAGTTTTTTTTTTTTTTTTAGTAATACAGACACAATTCATGAGAGCCTGTACTAGGGTAGTAGTGGAGATACATGTAATCAAAGGTTGGAGAAACACTCACAAAATCTCCAGTCTAGGGAGAGGTGCTATGAAATATTTGAAAGAGCACTGGATAAAAATATTGCTAGAGATTTGAATTAAAATCCTGCTGTTGACTTTGACCAGCTATGTGACTGCATAATCCCTTTAACCTTTCAAAATCTCAGTTTTCTGAGCTTTAAAATGGGAATGATAATATCCATGATACTTATCTCACATTGATGAGTCAAGGAACCACATGTAATAAGTAAAAATTTTTTTTCAGATGTTAAAATAAATATCAATTATTGCTGTTATTTTTCATAGTCCTAATTTCTATTGCAGTGAAATACTATGTCAATCTTCAAGGCTATTTCCCTACTCCATTGCTCTTCAATCTCATAAAATATTTTAAGCTAATGCAAAGTAACAAAATGATTTTTTCAAGTGTCATTTGTGGATTGTTATTATGTTTTAGTTCATGTATGTATGAGTATATGCATATATGTGTATGTATATAAGTATATACACATCAACATAAATATACATAGACTCACTCTTTTATACACATATATGTAGATACATATGAGGAATGGAAGGAAATTCTTAAATAGTCCTAAATCTTCAAAGTAGGAAGGTCAATGAAAAAATATTAGAAGAGGGAATTTAGTATCAAATTATATCTGGCAGCTAGAAAAAGCAGAAGTCAAGTTGTCTATTTGCTGTGGCTGATGCCAATTAGAATCCAAGACACAGTTTGTACCAGCTGAAGTCTGTCAACTGTGAGAACAGCATAAGGGCAATATGATAGTCAAAACAGGGTGAAACTAGAGTCTAAACAAGATGACACATGCATTTGTGTAATTAGCAGCATAAGCAAAAGAAGTTTGAAATATTCTGTCAGTTGTCCAAAAATAAGAGGAAGCATATTTCACCACAGCCATATTAAATCAGAATCTGACTAAATGGAATTAAAGGTATGAGGCAGGGATGTGAGGGTGTGTGGGGGGAATAGCATTGGAATATGAAGGTGTATGAAAATAATAGTTAGATTTCATTAATATCAATCTATTATTAATTTTATCCATATCCCATTCCCCAAATGTTTTCTCTTCTGTTTCTATACTCTGTCCATGGTATACTTCACCCACTGCCCTGGATTTACTTATAATCTCCATGCAAATGACTCAGACCAATATATCCAGCCCCAATTTCTCCCTTGAATTTTAGTCCCACACCATCAAATACCTGTTAGATATTTCTTACGATGTCCTGGAGACATCTCAAATGAAATGTCTAAAACATAAGTGAATATATTTTCCTGAAACCCAATTTTTTTCTGACTTCTATATTTCTGCTAAAGGCACCATGATTTTTCCAGTTTCTAAAGAATATATATTATATACATACATATATATATATATATATATATATATATACATAAAATATATTATAACCTTAACATATCTTCAACCACTCACTCTTTCTTATTCCATATAAACAGTCAGTTGCCAAATCTTGCTGTTTCTACTTCCACATCTATCTCATCAAACTTCTTTTCTCTACTCACACAATTCACCACCTTAATTGACTCTGATCACCTCCTGTTTAGACTACTGAAGCATCTTCCAAAATGATCTCTTCATCTTCTCCCCATTCTACTTCAATTTCCACACATTCACCCAACTGATTTTTCCTTAAACAAAGAACTGTCATTTCCTTACTCATTTATGACCAGGGACTCCCTATCACCTTGTCTGTTTAACTTTTAAAGCTCTTTCGCACATCATCCTAATCTAGGGTCCTAACCTCATCATACATTATAGTAGAATCTAGGTTTATGAATTTAATTCATTCCAAGATTCTGTTCGATATTCAATTTGATCACATTGCAAAGCAAATTTTCCCATGGGAAATAATATAAAGTCAGATGATTGGTGCCATATCCCCAAAAATATTCACAAAAACTTCATTACTCATAATTTCAAATAAGTTTTTTTGTCCCTAATGCACCTGAAATAAAATAGCAGTGATTAGTACACAATATAAACCAAAAACAAAATAAACCTGCTCTTAACCTTTGAGAAGAGTCATAGCTGGAGTGAGGGAGATGAGAGGGAAGAGGAGGAGAAAGGGTTATTGCTTGGAAAGAGAATTTCCTTCTAGAACATCAGGAATTTCAATGTTGGGAGTATTCTTTTTATGCTACTTTCACGAAAAATAAGACTAATACTACTGCCTTCACTTATTTTTTGCTTTTTAGAATCACTTTCATGTTTTGATTCACTGTTTTTTTTCCCTTACATTTGCTGCTGACTAGGAATCTATCTAATGGCACATGTTTTTGACATTTTTTTCAGAATGTCATGGAAAGGTGACATTGCTTTATCATTAAAAATATTCTCATTGCTACAGCCTTATTTGGGTGCCATTTTTCAACAAATTTTATACGTTGTCCCACACTTGACAAAACCTTCCTAATCTCACTTGTCATGAGGGATTCCTCCAACCTAGCAACATTATCCTCTGATGAGATTTCCTCCACATCCTCTGACTGGTACTCCTCATACAGATTCATCAGTTTGTTCATCCTCAGCTCCTGGCTATGTTCCTCCACCAGCCGTTTGTTCTCAGTTATGGTATCACCTGCTAGCTGCTTCTCATTAATCCACATGAGAAGCAACTTTTCAGCATCTTCTAGAACATGTGGCCATTGCTTTGATATTCTTGTGACTCCTTTCTCTGTATCTACCACCTTTGGTCTGTCCTTCTTCCAAATGGTGCAGGTTGTAGATACAAACCAGTCATTAAACCATGAAAGGTCAGTCACACACATACCATGTTCATACTTCTCAATGATTTTGTTTTCATTTGCAATGTAATAGTCTATTTCTTCTTTGCACTTTTCTTTTCAGTCTTCTTCATTGGGGCCATTGTTACAAATATTACTGTATATCACGGTCACTACCACACACTTTTATGCAAAGCACTCCCATACTTACACAAATACACTTGTGAACATACTTGTGATGGTACTGTTAAGAGCAAATGATGCTGCCTTCACAAAGGATCCATACTGAATGAGCCTGATTCGACAGTTCCTTTGTTCGACATATGAAAGCAAAAACACCCCCAAAAAACAAAAACCATGGTCCTAGTTGGATATCATGCCTTCACAAGCCATTCAAGTCCAAACATAATGTTCATGCTGCAAATTTTTGTTCATCCTGCAAAACAAAGTTTTGCAAAAAAATTTTCCTCATCCAGTGAAGCATTTATAAATCAGGTTACTTGTAAACCAAGTTTCTACTATACTCTACTCTCCATACTTTATAATCTGAACAAACTGAATTCTCTTTTCCTTGTCCATGGCTATATATCTCCAGTTTCCTTTGTTTTGCAGAGCCTTCCCCCTCCCAAGTCTGTAATACACTCCCTCTTCACCTTTCTCTCATCTCTGTCCTTTCCTCATTCAAAAGTTACCGCATGCACTACCTTCAATACGAAGCTCTTCTCAAGCCTCTAATGTCTAGTGCCCTCTGCCAACTACTTCATAATTAACTATTTTGTGTGTATTTGCATTTTTACTCTTCACATTTATTCTGCACAAATAAAAAGACAGACAGACAGAAGGATAGATAGATAGATAGATAGGTAGAGATTTCGCTGAAAGACTGTAACCTCTCTTGGAATAGGGTTTATTTCACTCTTTGTAATAGTATCCCAAGCATTTAACATATAGTAGATGCTCAAGTAATTTTACTAATTGATTGGTGGGTGGATTGATATTACCTAGCTTGCTTACTGCTATGAAATAAATTAATATTCACAGTTCACATCACTACCTTTGACAACTTAAATTTACAGTCATATATGATAGTTTTATTTTCATGATTCAGCGTAATTACTGAGTTCTTCCTTGAAGAAATATTGAAATATATCACACTTTTCAGATAAATTCATTATAGATATGAACCTCAAAAACTCAGAACTCATCCTTTTGCTTTGTATTAGAAATAGAATATTTAGTAATATTTAAAGAAATTTCAAAAACCTTTCAGAGTTTAAGCAATTCTATTTGCTTTCTTTAAGTTTTAGGGTGGGGAGTGGAATGTGAGAGGGACAGTAATAGACACAGCTGACCCCAATACATTTTACTCAAAGAGCTCTAACTCTTCTTTCCCAGTAACTTTTCTAGAAAATAGATGACCCTGTAATGTCAACAGCAGTTCCTAGATTGCTCATTGACTCCTTCCTTCTGAGAAAATATAGATCAAAAAATATTTTCCTTAGTAAAAAGGTGTTTGAATTTTCTAAAATAACTTTTTCCAAAGATAGAAGATAGAAATTAAAAGGATTTCAGAGCACAAAATTCACATTCTAGTCCAAATGGTTCACTATATTATACACAGTTTTAATAATTCTCATTGAATGAGTCTGGTATTATAAGAAAAACAACATTAAACTTGGCATCATGAAACCAGAGTTCCAATTACAATTTAATCACTACTTGTTACATGGCTTCAGGGATATCACCTCATTACTGTAGGTCTGTTTCCTCATATGCTAAATAAGGGTTTAGACTCAGTGACATTTAAAGTTACTTTTTTCTCTCTTATTCTATGCTTCTATGATCTTAGCAAGAAAATTATAATTCACATGTAAATATCCATTACGATGTACCAAGAACTAAACTTTAAAAAACTCTATGAAGAAAACAATGATTATTTCTGTTTCATAAATGAGAACATTGATCATTGACTAATCAAAGCAATAATCATAATAAAAATAAAAAGTAACATTTACATAGCATTTATTATGTGTCTGGCACTGTGCTAAGCACTTTGCAATGACTATTTCAATGGGTCCTCATAATAATTTGGGTAGGTACTGCGGTTCCTATCCCCATTTTGTAGCTGAGGAAACTGAGGTAAATAGAGTTTAAATGACTTGTCTAGGGTCACACGACTATTCAACGTCTGAGGTCATGATTTGAACTCCTGTTTTCATGACTCCAGCTGTACATAGTAGAGAATTAATCTTTTTTGTCAATCAATCAACAGGACTGTATTAAGTACCTACTGTCTGCTAAGAATAAGTACAGGGAATTAAATCATCCTTAGTTTGAAGAAATTTACATTTTAATGGGGGCACTTGATACATACATATAAAAATATAGAATAAGTATAAAGGTAAGACATTTAAATATAAACAAAGTATTTAAATACAAAGTAGTTCAGGAAGGAGGACGTTAGCAGACAGACGGTGTAGGGAGGAGGGAGGTATAGAATCCAGAAAGTCTTAGAAATATATGCATAAGCTGCATCTTAAAGAAAGAGTAGGAATGGTATAACCTCCGAAATTTTGCTAAATTAATTTGAATGCATATAGTTCAGACAGGTATTCTGTCCATCCATCCGCAAACCCCAACTTCTCATCCTATATTGTTCTGTTTTATGTTATACGACGTGCCCTGAAACCAGTGAGTGAACAGTTAAGAATTCAGTTCAGGTCAGTTCTTTATACCATTTAGCCCTGCCTATTTCCCTGGAAAACTAAATTAGCAGCTAAGATGTACCCAAGAGAATGGTCTTCCATAAAGGTAGAGTTTAAATATTGAAAAGTATTTACATATATATTGACAGTGATAAAAGCAAAATTTACATCAAAGCAAAAAGCATGTTTCATAGAATTAGACAAGAGAGAGAGAGAGAAAGAGAGAGAGAGAGCTAGGTATGTAATAATTAGTTTAAATATATATATAGATATACATACATACATATGTATGTATGTATGTATCTCTCTCTCTCTACATATATATATATATATATATATATATATATATATATATATACATATATACATGCTAGGCAATTAAGTTTTGTCACAGTTTTACATATCAAAGAATGATAATATTATAAAATTGCCAGGAACATCTCTCTTCACACAAACTATGGAGCTGTTATTAGCTATAAAGAAGTTTATATACACCGTGTGCCCTTCATGCTGGATCAGAATTAAAGAGATTTAGGTTACCTTAATCTCTCTTTTCATAAGCAAAGTTTAGATGGCTTTGTGTTCAAGAAAATAAGGAATATTTCCTAAATTATGGCATCAAGAAATTCTTATAGGACCAAGTTCATTGTTTTGTGTACTTCAGTTTTTGGTACTTCGATGACTCTATGATATCGCCCTTCACCAGCGCACATCATAATCCAAACAGACCTCATATTGTGCCATTCAGGTATCCTTAAATTATAAATCTAAGAATTCTCTTGATCAGTGACTATTTAATCAATACCACATGTAGACAAGAATACTTCTCACACTATATTCCATATTCATCTCACAGCTTCCTGAGCTATCCCGATTCCATTTCAGATAGGAAAAATTGTCAGCAAACAGTCTTTCTGAAACTTCCTGGTTCTAGATACCCTGTGGGCTGTGGGACTAAGTAGAACAAGTATAATTCCTCATCTATGGAAAAATTCCTTGCCAAATACTTAAGAAGGCTATCATGCCTCCCCACCCGCACGCCAAGTCTTCTTTGCTGTAGACTTAACATCCCAGTTCATTTAATCATTTTATGCATGGGATGATGGAAAGGCCTTTCATCTTCCCCAGGGTCTTCCTCTGGACACTAAGAAACTTACTGCTGTCCTTACTAAATTGTGTCAGTCAGAATTAAACAGATTCTCTGGATCTAGGCAGACATGTACAGAGTAGAAAAAGACTATCACATGTGGTCTACAGAACACTATGAAACCTGAGATTATATTACCATTTTAGGCTATCATTTGAGAGAATTTAATTTAATCTAGCATCAGCATCTGTTATATTGGAGGTACTGTGTTTGGTACAAAGGTTATAAAGATATCCCTAAAGGATCCCTGCCCTTCCAGTAGATTACATTCTAGTGAGGTGATAAAATATTTAAAGAGATAAACAAATAGAATTTTTAAAATGAGAAAGCATTAGTAGCTAGGGGGACCATTACATGTTTGAGAATAGAGGTGGCATCTTTATTTTTTTCCTTTTAAATAGTATTTTATTTTTCCTAATTACATGTAAAGACAACTTTTTAACATTCACTTTAAAAAAAAGTTAAGTTCCAAATTGTCTCTCTCCTCTCTCTTCTTCCTATGAAGGAAGCTCCTGTTGGTCCTCCCTAAGACAGTAACCAATTTGATATAGGTTATATGTGTGCAATCATGTAAAGCATATATCCCTATTACTCATGTTGTGAAAAAAAGAACAGAACAAAGGGAAAAGATTACAAAAAAAATGAAAATAGCATGCTTTAGTTACACTCAGATTCTACCAGTTCTTTTCCTAGATGTGGTTAGCATTTTTTATCATGAGTTTTTTCAAATTGTCTTGGATTATTCTATTACTGAGAAGAGCCAAGACATTCATAGTTGATCATCACACAATGTTGCCATCGCTGTTTACAATGTTTTTCTCTCTCTGGTTGCTTCATTTCACATGAGTTCGCATAAGTCTTTCCAGATTTTTCTGAAATCTGCCTGCAATCTCATTTCTTATTGCCAGCAATATTCCATTATATTCATATACCACAACTTATGCAGTCTTTCTCCAATTGATAGGCATCTCCTCAATTTCCAATTCTTTGCCACCATAAAAAGAACTGCTATAAATATCTTTGTACATGTAAGTCCTTTACCTTTTTTTATGATCTTCTTGGTATTTCTGTATCAAAGAGTATGCACAGTTTGATTGCCCTTTGGGCATAGTTCCGAAGTGCTCTCTAGAATGGTTGGATCAGTTAACAGTTCTACCAATAGTGCATACATGTCTCAATTTTCCCACATCTTTTCAACATTTATCATTTTACTTTCTTGTCATATTAGGCAATCTAAGGAGTAATAGGTAGTACCTCAAAGATGTTTTAATTTGTACTTCTCTAATCAATAGTGGTATAGAGCATTTTTTTATATGACTATGGACAGTTTTGATTTCTTCATCTGAAAACTGCCTGTTCATCTCCTTTGACCATTTATCAATTGGGGAAATTCTTGTATTCTTATAAATTTGACTTGTTTCTTTATATCTTTGAAAAAATGAGACTTTTACCAGAGACATTTGCTGTGAAAATTATTTCCCAGCTTTCTGCTTTCCTTCTAAGCTTGGTTGCTTAGATTTTGTTCCTGCACAAATTTTAAAATTTTATGTAATCTAAATTATCCATTTTATATTTTGTAATACTCTCTATCTCTTGCTTTGTCATAAAGTCTTCCCTTCTCAATTGATCTGACAGGTAAACTACTCCTTGTTCTCCTAATTTGCTTATGGTCTCACCCTTTATATCTAAATCTTGTATCTGTGTTAATCTTATTTTAGTATACAGTGTAAGATGTTGGTCTATAATTATTTTCTAGGCTATGGTTTTCCAGTTTTCCCAACACTGAATTCTTATCCCAGAAACTGGGGTCTTTGGATTTATCAAACACTGGAATCGCTATAGAAATTTACTACTATGTCTTTTGTACTTCAATCTATTACACTGATTATACCACTTTATTTCTTAGCCAATACCAGATTGTTTTGATCATTGCTGCTTTACAATATAGTTTTAGATCTGATAAAGCTAGGCCAGAGAAGTATTCTAAGAGTAATGCTAAGGACAGAGTAAATTTCAATCCTGCAGTATGCTGTTTGTGCAAAGAGAGTAGGAGAAGAGGAAATACTGACTTCAAGTAATGGCAAATAAATCAGCTTTGCTTAAACATAAATTGTATGGAAAGGAGTAATGTGAAATAAATGTAGGTAGGAAGGCTGTATGTAGTCTATATGCGAAACTAAGGAGTCTGTATTTTATCCTAGAAGCAATATCTACTCACACTGAGCATGCAATCTAGTAAAATACTATATTAAATGTATTGATGTCTAGCTATATCACCTTTATCTTGTACTTAATATTTGCTGAACACAAGTGTAAGAATATATGTTCATTGCTATTAAATGTCATTTGATATTTGGCCAAAGTTTAAAACCTACAAAAAAATTAATTCTGATTCATCCAGTGTGATGACTATCAGTCTCAACAATCCTCTCTCTATTTTTTGCTTAGTGCTAATCAATTTTTACTTAGTGTTAATTAGAGTTTATCTGCTCTAGATTCTAGCTCCCTTTGTCTTATACCAAAAAGTCATATAAGTTAAAACCTGGTTGTTAATCTAGCAGGCTTCAGGGATATAATTCTGATTTATGCTGTCATATGAATATTCTTATCTATGTGAATTAGAGGAAGAGATAAATAATTAGATATTATTCTAGAGTTTGTACACGTATGACATGATTTTCATCTTCTGCCTCAATAAAGATGAAAATAATGCTGTGAAGTAGAAAGATATTCTAGGTATCTCACTCTGTAAGTTTCAAAGCTAAATTTTTTCATCATATTAAGCATTTAGAGAGGTTTATTTCCTTTGAAGGATTGATGCTATCTTGAGCTTATCCATTTGGATGGAAAGAAAATTGCAGCTTTCTCTATACGTTATTTTCATAGGTAGCAAGAATGTTTAGCCAGCCTAAGTGATGAACACTAATCTGGCACCAAGGCCTTAAATTTTGCTTCTGTAAGTTTCTTCTCAGCCAGTCATTCTAAGTACAAAATAGCAGTCAAAGAGGCAAATGTAACATTAATTTAACCTTTAACTTTCCACTACCTATTTACTAGCTGTGCCCAAGATCACAAAAGGTAGAGTGCTGATAAAGATCGGCAAGTCTGATACAAATTTTCTGCTCATCTAAAGTTTACCATAAAGTCATTATATGTTTCCTCTAAAATTCACTAAGTAGCAGCCTTTCTCATATATCTGAATTGATTTGATATTATCTGGTCACAATATGTGAAATCTTCAAAGCATAGACTGACCAATTAGATCTGTATTCTCTATAATTCAGTTGTTTCTACCTAACCTTATGTTTCAGATTTTTCCTGGAAGTTAATTAGATAATTGAGCAACAATCAGGTGATTAATTCTCAATGGTCACTCAGACTGTGTCAATAATCATTTTACTCCACTAAAGAAAATTCTGGGCTAATTCAGAATAATAAATCTGTTTGGTTTTATTTTTTAAACACACTCACACCTACTCTGCTGATCTGCTACAATGATACTTTTCTCAAATACTAACATTTTTATTAACGAAATGGTGAAATAATATTTCTAACAGCCCTGGCTTATTGCATAGTTTTATTTATATAGAAAAAGATATCCAAAATGAGAGATACCAGATTAGCTGCTAGTTTAAGACATTTTCACAAAGAAACACTATAAACTTTCAGTTTGAAGACCATATTTTTTTATAAGGATCTAGGAAGTGAATTAGCATTTTTCTTCTATAAGGACAATGTAAATAGAGGCATTTGAAAAGGGAATATTAAATGGAGATATTTCTCAAGTATAATTTCTATGTCAACACTCTTACTCTAGTTTTATTTTATATGTTTCTTCAATAATTCCCAAGTAGGGCAGAAGAATTTGGACAAAAAGATATTAACTATTTCATTTCACTATTTTTTGAATAGTAAACTAAATTATTACATAAATATGCTCTGTGGCCATTTATGTCTCAGAAGTGAAATATTTAAGTATTTAAATGGCTTCACTTTTGATAGTAGATTATTCAAATTTAGTACAATATCATACATTTTGCAGGTTCTTATAGAAATGCTTGACAGTGAAGAGGTGGATGAGGAGGAGGATAGCATTTATATAGCTTGCTGACATTCAAAAACACTATATATGTTACTTCATTTGATTATCACAAGAAACTTACAAAGTATGTACTACTGCTACATATGTTACATTTTACATATGAAGAAGATTGGACTGAAAAATTAGTTGAATCTCCCTAGGCCACAGATGATGCCTCAGATGTGAATGAAGGTCTTCCTGAAATGAATTCTACTACTAGAGCCAAGATGGTAAAGTAGAGAAAGCATTCAACTGGGCTTTCCCAACATTCCTCTCAATAACTTTAAAATAGCACCTCAAAATAAGTTAAAGACTGGCAGTCAAGGAAAGGTCAGAATGAGACAAGCCCAAGACAATTTACGAAGTCAGAAAGAGATCTGTGATGTGGAGAAGGAGGCTGGCCCATAGTCCACTAGCAGTGGGATCAAGTTGGGGCAATGAAAGCAGCAGCAACTTCAGGAGCTCTTAAGTCAGAGATAATAATGAGACTTGTAAACTGGGCAGAAAGAGGACACAGAGGATCCTTGAGTTAGCACTGGATGTAGAACCAGACACCATTTGGAAACTCCATTGCCTATACCCACTTCTGGGGCATAGTTCAAGGGCAGAAGGAAGATTTTCATTCAAGAGGTAGTAGGAACACAGTATCCATTTGGGTCACATGGGATCAGGGGTTCTGAGGAACAGCATCACTTTTGGTTCCAAGGGAGCAGGAGTTCTAGGGAGCAGTGTTAGTTGCATTCCCAAGGGATCAGGGAATTTCTTGGGTAAGGAACAGAGTGGAAGTCAGGAAAGCAGTGACCACACCTCTTCCTGATCATACCTTCTTGGAAGCACTGAAAACTTCTAAACCTCAAGAACTAGTTCTGAAAACAGCAGTGTGAAAATGCCTAAAGCCTGAAAGAGTGCTCCTCCCCCTACATCACACTAGCAACATATCCCAACTTTAACACAAAGTTCAAAATCAAGAAATGGGGTAAAAAATGAGCAGCAATAACAAAAAAAGAGAATTAGCCTGAAAAAACTACTATGTCAACAGGAAAGATCAAGACACAAATGCAGAAGATGACAACAAAATTGAAAAGAGCTACAAGCAAAGTTACAGACAAAAATGTAAATTGAACACAAACCCAAAAAAATTCCTAGAAAAACTAATATAACTTATGAAATCAAATCAAATATGAGTAGTAGAGGAAAAAGTAAGTAAACGCAATTGAAGCAAGAACATTTAGAAAAAGAAAAGCTTAGTAAAAGAGGCAAAAATATTGGTAAAAGAGGCATAAAAATACTGAAGAAAATACCTTATGAAACAGAATTGGCCAAATGAAAAAGGAAGTAAGAAAATTCACTATAGCAAATAATTCCTTTAAAATTAAAATTGGGTAATTGGAAGTTGATGCCTCCATGAGACAATCCAGAAAAAAAAAATGCCAAGTCCAAGAACAGGAATTTGTTTTTCATGTGAAATACCTCATCAGAAAATCAAGTCGTGGAGGTAGAGTCAAGATGGCAAAGTAAAATTAGGGACTTGCTTGAGCTCACTCCTAAAACCCTTCACATAGCTGTAAAAAAAAAACTCAACAAATTCTAGAGCTGCAGAACATACAAAATGATAGAGTGAAAGAAATTTCTAGCCCAAAACAGCCTGGAGAATTGACAGGAACAGTCAATTATGCCAGACTGGGAGCAGAGTACAATCCAGCATTGGTTGCATCAACACAGACTGACCTGGAGCATGACTCAGGGAAATGAATCACTGGCAGTTGTAGCAGTTTTCAGACTTCTCAGCCCACAAACACTAAAGATAGCATAGAAGATTAGGGGGAAAACTATCTGACCTGAGTGAGAGAGAAGCATGGTCTGGTCCCAGCCTTGGAGGCAGAGCAGCAGTGGCCTTGGTAGCAGCAGTGGCTGTTTCTGGAGTTCTAGTCCCACAGATTGGGGGGAGAGGGGAGGAATAAAGCTGCTGGTCATAAGGGGATTGCAGGGATCACTTTGCTGGTGGTGAGGTGGGATTCTCTTATTTTGACCTGCATGGTTCTGGATTACAGTCCTAGATGGCAGTCCTGGGACAAGGAGAAATGCTGGTGTGGGAGAGCTTGTCAAAGCAGTGGAGAGGGAATCCTCCTCACAGTTTCAAGGCAGAAATGAGTGCTTGTAGTCACTCATAGATCAGAAGACAGAGCAGGAAATGAATAAGCACCTATTTTTTGGTAATACAAGTTTGGAAGAACTGAACATTTGCAGTTCCCCAGAAATATCTCTGAAAAGAGATGAACAAAACCCCTGAAGCTTGGGAGAGTACATACACCTTCCCCACCTCCACTGGAAGCAAAGACCTACTTTGATTAAAAGCTCAAAAGTCAAGTAATTGGTTGAGAAATTGAGCAGTGAGAAAAAAAATCAGATTATAGAATCTTACTTTGGTAACAAGGAAGATCAAAACATACAACCAGAAGACAACAAAATCAAAGTTCCCACATCAAAAGTCTCCAAGAAACATATGAAATGGTCTCAGGCCATAGAAGAGCTCAAAAAGAATTTTGAAAATCAAGTAAGAGAAGTAGAGGAAAAATTGGGAAGAGAAATGAGAGTGATGCAAGAAAATCATGAAAAATAAGTCAACAGTTTGCTAAAGGAGACCCCCCCCCACCCCCCGCAAATGCTGAAGAAATAACACCTTTAAAAATAGGGTAACTCAATTGGCCAAAGAAGTTCAAAAAAAACCAATAAGGAGAATGCCTTAAAAAGCAGAATTGATCAAAGGGAAAAGGAGATCCAAAAGGTCATTGAAGAAAATGCTTCCTTAAAAATTAGGAACAAAAGGAAGCTATAACTTTATTGCAAATCAAGAAACTGTAAAACAGAACCAAAAAAATGAAAATGTATTAGAAAATGTGAAATATCTCATTGGAAAAACCACTGACCTGGAAAATAGATCCTGAAGAGTTAATTTAAAATCTATTGGACTGCCTGAAAGTCATGATAGAAAAGAGCCTCATCATCATCTTTTAAGAAATTATGAAGGAAAACTGCCCTGATATTATAGAAGCAGAGAGTAAAATAGAAATAGAAAGAATTCACTGACCACCTGTTGAACAAGATCCCAAGAAGAAAACTCCTAGGAATATTGTAGCCAAATTCTAGAATACCCAGGAAAAGAAGGAACTATTTCAAGTAGCCAGAAAGAAATAATTGTGTGCCAGTACTGTGAAAACACAATCAGGATAACACAAGATCTAACAGTTTCTACATTAAAGGATCATAGAACTTAGAAGACAATATTATGGACATCAAAAGAGCTAGGATTAAAATTAAGAATCACCTACCCAGTAAAACTGAGTAAAATACTTCAGGGAGAAAAGTGTTCATCCAATAAAATACAGGAATTTCAAACATTCTTGAAGAAAAGACCAGAGCTGAATAGGAAATTTCACTTTCAAATACAAGAATCAAGCATTAAAAAGTAAATAGGGAAAAAGAAATCATAAGGGACTTATTAAAGTTGAACCGTTTATACTCCTCCATGGAAAGGTAACATTGGCAACTCATATATATATGAGGGATATCTATATCTATATCTATATCTATATCTATATATATATATATATATATATATCCCTCTGTTCTCCCAACATATTCCTCCCCCACTCTTAATTTCATTTGTTTATATATCATCCCTTCTTATTCAACTCACCCTGAGCCCTCTCTCTCTCTCCATATGCATGTGTGTGTGTGTGTGTGTGTGTGTGTGTGTATGTGTATAATCCCCCAACCTCCTAAATACTGAGAAAAGTTTCGAGAGTTACACATATTATCTTTTCATGTAGGAATGTAATCAGTTCAACTTTAGTAATAAGTCCCTTTTGATTTGTCTTTTCTGTTTACCTTTTCATACTTCTCTTGATTCTTATGTTTCAAAGTCAAATTTTCTATTCAGTTCTGGTCATTTCATCTAGAATACTTGAAAGTCCTGTATTTCAATGAATGACCATTTTGCCCCTGAAGCATTATACTCAGTTTTGCTGGGTAGATGATTCTTGGTTTTAGTCCTGGTCCCTTTGACTTCTGGAATATCCTATTCGAAGCCATTCAATCCCTTAATATAGAAACTGCCAGATCCTGTGCTATCCTAATTGTATTTTCACAATACTCAAATTGTTTCTTTTTGGCTGCTTGCAATATTTTCTCCTTGACCTGGGAACTCTGGAATTTGGCTACAATACTCTTAGGAGTTTTTCTTTAAAGATTTCTATGAGGAGGTGATCAGTGAATTCTTTCAACATTTATTTTACCCCCTCATTCTAGGGGATTCTAGAGCAGTTTTCCTTGATAATTTCATGAAAGATGATGTCTAGGCTCTTGTTGTGATCATTGCTTTCAGATAGTCCCATAATTTTTAAATTGTCTCTTCTGGATCTATTCTCCAGGTCAGTTGTTTTTCCAATGAGATATTTCACATTTTCTCCTATTTTTTCATTCTTTTGGTTTTGTTTTTTAATTTCTTTGTTTGTCATAAAGTCATTAGCTTCTATCTGCTCCATTCTAATTTTTAAAGAACTATTTTCCTCAGTGAAGTTTTGACTCCTTTTCTGTTTGACTGATTCTGCATTTTAAAGCATTCTTCTGCTCATTGGATTTTTGGACCTCTTTTGCCATTTGAGTTAGTCAATTTCTTCAGCCTTTTCTTGAGTCTCCTTTAGCAAACTGTTGACTTGCTTTTCATGATTTTCTTGCATCTCTCTCATTTGTCTTCCCAATTTTTCCTCCACCTCTCTTACTTGATTTTCAAAAACCTTTTTGAGCTCTTCCATGGCCTAAGGCCATTGCATATTATTTTAGAGGTTTTGGATGCAGAAGCCTTGACTTCCTCTGATGGTATGCATTGTTCCTCCCCATCTGAAAGAATGGAAGAAAATACATGTTCATTAAGAAAGTAACCTTCTGTTGTCTTATTATTTTCCCTTTTGGGGGGCATTTTCTTATTCAGTTACTTGACGTTTGAGTTCTTTGTCAAGGGAAGGGTATACTCTAGGGACCTTAAGTTCTTAGTTCCTCCACAGTGGCACAATCAAGGCAGAGGAGTTTATTCCTCTCCTGCTCTGTGCTCTAGTCTGTGAGCAGAATTTCTTTTCCAGAGCCTCCACCAGCTCCACCATGCCAGCCACCACCCCTTCTCACTCCAGGACCACCATTCAGGGCCGAGATCCAGATCAGCCACTTAATTCCCCCAGGGGCTTTAAGCCAGGGCTCCAACAACGGAAGCTGCAACTGTCTGGGGCTGGGGCTAAACTGCTGTGTTCCCTTCTCACCCAAGTGAAAGAGCTTTCTCATTGACCTTTGAAGCTGTCTTTGGCATTTGTGAGTTGAAGAATCTGGGACCCCATAGATGCTCACAGTGGCACCTTGGAGACTGTTCTAGTCCTGCCCTTACCATAGAGTGGCCCATGCTGTGCTGCACTCCTTTCCTGTCGACCTTTCAGGTTGCCTTGGGCTTGAAATCTCCTTCACTCTGTTATTTTGTGACTTCTTCTGCTCTGGAATTTGTTTAGAGTCATTTTTTTACAGATATTTTGCAGGCAAGGTGAGGAAAGTTTCTAGAGCTGTATCCTTCTACATGGTACCAAAATCTTGTGCAAATGAATGTTGAAGACTAAAGTATAGAAAGAAAAATGTATGAAGATGAAAAATAAAAGATAATTAATGCCATAAACCTAAAAAAAGAAAAAAACAAGCCACATGAAAAATAGAGGAGAGATAATTTAAGAATTATTGAACTAGCTGAGAGTGATAATAAAAGATATAGCCCAAACATCACTTATCAAGCAATTATCATGGAAAACCACTTTGAGGTTCTAAAGGCAGAAAGTAAAATAGAAATTGAAAGAATTCATCAATCAGAACCTGAAAGAGATGCCCAAATGAAAACTACCAGTAATATTTTGCCAAATTCCAGAACCCCTAGGCCAAAGAGAAAACACCAAAAGCAGTCAGAAAGTAACCAGTCAAATACAATGAAGTTACAGTCAGTATCACACAAGATGTAGAAGCTTCCTTGTTAAGAAATAGAAAGCTTAGAATATGTCATTCCAGAAGGCAAAAGATCTGGGATTTTAAACAGAATGAACTACCCATCAAAACTGAATGAAATCCTTTCAGTGACATGAATATTTAATGAAAGAGAGGAATTTCAAGCATTCCTGATGAAAAGACCAGAGCTGAATAAAAAATCTGACTTTCAAATATAAGACTCAAGAGAAGCATAAAAAAGTAAAAATGAAAGGAAAATCATAATTAACTCAATAAGGTTATATTTGAGAAGATGCTACATGTATCTTCTAGGAATTTATCATGATTGGTGAAATTAGAAGGATTCTGCATAAAGAATGGAAAGGGAAGAGGAAGACTGAAGGAAATTATTTCACATAAAAAAATATACACAAGCAAGAGTTTATGTAGAGGAGACAAAAATGGGGGCCAACCCTTGAACCTCATTCACATCAAAGTTACATCAAAAGATGATAGACAGATAGATAGATACAGATATATGTATATATATATATATATATATATATATATATATATATACATATATGTATGTATATACCATGTATTATAGCATAAAAACCACATGAAGAAATGTAGAAAAGCAGAAGTATTAAATCAACTCTTTCCAGATGGTAATACAATAAAAATTACACTTAATAAAGGGCTGTGAAAATATATATTAAAAATAAATAGGAAAATAGTTAATGTAATACTATAACATCTAAAT
>CM053771.1:383538582-383596413 GCA_028658325.1 Potorous gilbertii
AAGGACATTGCAATGAATATTATGCTTTACTTTATTGAACAATGTTTATCTTATTGATGAATAGAGTTCATTATACTATGTGACTGAACCCTTAGAATTATTCACAATAACAGTGCTCAGTTGTGACTCCATGATTGGTGCCACAGCAGCCCATCCAGCTTCCCCTAGGGCTTGTTGTTTATTGATTCAGCAGGAGGTATTTTTACTTCACTAGAGTCAAACCTCCACACCTGTAGTGTTGAGTCTTTCCTGAGTTCCTCTTGAGTTGTCTTAGCAAGACAATGCTTTAACTCAAATATTAGCTAGTTCTCCACTCAAAGTTCATTTTGAACTTTCTCTTGTTTGTGGTAGCAATTTAAAGAGCTCAGTATGTCCTTTCTTCTTCTGCCTTCTTTCCAAAATCCTCTCTTTAATGACATTTATAGGCCTGTATTTGTAGTACAGTGTAATATAAGTATTAAGTCACATCAAATCAACATTGTATATCACTCCCAGGACCATACAAATCCACTAATAATATACACAATGGATTGGGCTATGAGAGAGAAAAGACTAAGAAATACAAATCAGTCAGCAAACACTTATTAAGATCAGCCATTATGCTAAATGCTAGAGATATTAAACAGATATCAAAACATGGAAAGCACAAAGAGTTCCTGCTCTTAAAGAGCTCACATCTTGATGGAATACTATTGTGCTATAAGAAATAATTAGCAAGATGCTCTAAGAAAGACCTGGAAAGATTTACATGAGCTGAAGGAGAGTGAAAGGTAGTGTGTACAAAATAACAACAATATTGTAAGATGATCAGTTGTGAATGACTTATTCTTAGTAGTACAAAGATCCAAGACAAGGCTGAAGGATTTATGATGAAAAATGCTAGCCCTCCACAAAGAAAGTGTCTGATTACAGATTGAAACATATTTTTTTTTTACTTTAGTTTTCTTGAGGTCTTTTTTCTTGGTCTATTTTTTTCTTTCATAGAATGTCTTATGCAGTTTTTTTGCATGACTACACATGTATAAAATATATTGAATTATTTGCCTTCTCATTGAGGGGGTTCAGGGGAAGGTAGAAAGGCAGAGAATTTGGAACTCAGTATTTTGAAAAAGAATATTAAAAATTGTTTTTACAAATAACTGTGGAAAATAAAATACTAAATATATTCAAAAGAACAGTTTGAGAGACACATAAAAATTAAAAAAAACAAATAAAATCATTTAGCTCATCATTTCTTCTAGCACAACAGTGTTCCATCAAAATCATACACCACATGTTGTTCTGCCATTCCCCAGCTGATGGGTATCCCTGCAGCTTACAGTCCTTTGCTGCCACAAAGAGCTGCAATAAATATTTTAGAACATATAGGCTATTTTCCTTTTTCCCTAATCCTCTTTGAACCTACATCCAGTAGTTGCTGGGTCAAAGGGTATAGGCAATTTTATAACACATTGGGCATAATTCCAGATTGTTCTCCAAAATAGTTGGATCAATTCACAATTTCACCAACAATGACTATGTCCCAATTTTTCCAAATCTTTTCCAATATTTGTCACTTTCTCCTTCAGTCAGTTTAGCAAATCTGATAGGTGTGAAATGATATCTGAATATTGTTTTAATTTTTGTTTCTCTAAGCAGTATTTTTTTCATATGACTATAAACTGTTTTGATTTCTTCAGTGAAGAACTATCTGTTCATATCAATTGGTGAATGACTTGTATTCTTTTAGATTTGACAGATGTCTTTATATATTTGAGATATGAGAACTTTACCTGAGAAACTGTCTATATAATTACACCCTCCCAGTTTTCTGTTTACTTCTGATCTTGACTACATTTGTTTTATTTGTATAAAAACTTTTTAATTTAATGCAATTGAAATTTTCCATTTTATACCTAACTTTGCTCTCTCTATATCTTGTTTATTCATAAGTTTTTCTCATATCCATAAGTCTGATAAGTAATAGGTGCCATGTTCTTCTAATTTTGTTGTAATATCTTTCCTTATACCTAAGACGTATCCATTTTGACCTTAGTAATAATATAAGTACATAATATAAGATATTGGTCTATGCCCAGTTTCTGCTATAATGCTTTCCAGTTTTCCCAACAATTTTTACCAAATAATCTATTCTTATCCCAAAATTTCATTTTTACCCTTATAAAATACAAGGTTATTATGTTTGTTAGCTACTCTAAAATGTATGTCTACTCATTCTATTGATCTACTTTTCTATTCTTAACTATTATCAGATAGTTGTGATAATTAGTGTCTTATAGTTGATGATCTAGTACTACTCAACCTCCTTCCTGTATATTTTTTTCATTATTTCCTGTGATATTGACTTTTCTTCTTCCAAATGAATTTTGCTATAATTTTCCCTAATTCAGTAAAATAATTTTTGGTCATTTAATTGGAATAATATTGAATATACAAATTAATTTAGGGAAAATTGTCATTTTTATTATATTGGCCCTGGCTAACCATGAATAATTAATATTTTTACTGTCATTTAGGTCAGATTTTAATTTTAAAAAAAGACTTTTTCATCATTTTATTTATATAGTTCCTGAGTTTGTTTTCACGGGTATCCTCCTGGGTATTTTATACTGTCTAGAGTTATTTTATATGGGGTATCTTTTACTATGTATTCTTGCAGAGCTTTGTTTGTGATATATAGGCATGCTGATGATTTATGTGGATTTACTTTATATAATCTCCTGCTATTGTTACTGTTACTATCTTGTATCTGTACTCTTTATATTTTTGATTTTGATGTCTGGGTTATGCCCAGCTTTCCCCTTAACTGTCATGAACACAAAGATGACATACCTTGCTACTTACATTTCCTCTACCAATTCTTACTTATTGGTTACAATGAGGTCCAGGAGAGCAGGTCTCCATATCACTTCTTACTACTGAAAGATGAAATTATCAATTAGAGCATCTTTCTTCAATATCTACATGAACTCCCTTGTCTCTCTTCAATGCAATTCCTCAAGATCAAGAATAAAACAAAGGAAATCCAGATTTGTATAGCTACTTGATCAACCTGTATACCTCTGTGGGCAGCTGTGGTGATCACTTGCAAACCACATGTACATCCTTCCTCCTCCTACTTCCAGGTAATACAGGACTTTGTAATCTATACTCCTTGGAACACAACTGGCAAAGTTCTGCCTACACTTTTGGGAACATTGAAATGAAATTCCCAGGTTTCTTGTCCAGTAGCCTTAGACTTTTTTCCTCTAAATTTTTCCCCTAAATATTTAGGGAACACATAATGACACAAGAGTTGTGGGTTATTAATGTTTCAGCACAAAGATTGCTTTCAGAAACACTTGTAGTTTTTGAGATAGGATGTTTAACCCAGTCTCTAGGCTTCTATGGTGACCTGGTTAATTTTAGTTTGTTGTTGCTGGTCAGTCATTCAGTCATGTCTGACTCTTCAATTTTTGAGCTAGCTCCAAAGAAATACATTTTTATATTTCTACACTCTTATTTTGTGAAATCTCAGAATGCCACATAGATTTATCTCATGTCTAGCTCTCCAAAGGTGAGGGTGAAAGGGTTCTGTTTCAATTATTCTGAACAACAAGAAATATTGATTACAAGAAAGCCTTTATTTGTCACAGAGAAAATGCAAATACAAACAAACATGTATACATTTTGCTTTAGTAAATAGACAGACAGACAGATAGATAGATGAATGGATGGATAGATAGACAGATATCACTCATGTTGCCCCTAAAAATTATACAATTTTCTTCCATATCCAGTGAGTTCTACCTTCCTACCAGGAACCTATATAGTCCTCTACAGTCATTGTACTACCACATGATTTGGACTTCCTAGGAAAGGAGAGACAAAGAGGGTTGTTTTTTCATTGAGCTTGAAGTAGGTGAATAAGTCACTATAATAAATGGTAATTTCCAGGTCTTTATTCCCAGACATATCATATCATGGCCTAATCCCTAGTTACTGCTCTAGCTACATAGCAGTTTAGACACAGTTTGGACACAGCTTTGCTCTTTCAGCACTACCTAGGATATTTCTGTCCTGATCTATCTGTGAAACTAAGGTTTAGGAATTGTCAACAGATCTCTAGAAAGCTGAGCTTCAAGACCTCCAGTCACCTATATGGAACCCTTCTCCACAGTCACTATCTCTTGGATTTAGAGGTTATACTACCACCTTTCTCTATATATATGGGGATAGGAACTCAAGGTCTAAAAGATTTCCTAGGGCCACAAGGTTTATAGGTGATTGATTACATTTCTCCTTGGGTCATGAGGGTAAGAATGATATGGAGTTGAAGTGAATCCTTTACCCAAAGACTGACATTAGCAGTTTCCGGGGGAAGTTGTGTGAATGCATGGTAATCTTCCCACCCACTCACCAATCCCCAAGACCTGAGGTCTAATTTTGCTCTTAACTATTCTCAAAAACATTTTCAACTCTTTCAGAATTTGTTCCCAAAGAGGTTCTACCATGCTCATTATTTCCTTTTCTAGAGACTCACCAAAATGTGGTTGCTCAGACTTAGAACATTAAGATTCAACCAAATCATTACCCAATATGCAAAAAATAGATTAAATCTTCTTAACAGAGATTATTGCAGGGCGTGTAACATACCCTCTATACAGAGATGCAATTACTTCTCTGTCAGCTTCATTTATCAATTTGATCTAAAATCTTCCTGGATTAACCACCTACAAATATTTCCAGTAGCAATAATAAAAGGGGGTCAGAGCCAAGATGACAGAGTAGAAAGACACATATACTCTAGCACTTCCCCTAGAGCCCACAAATACCTGTAAAAAATGACTCAATGAATTCTAGAGTAGCAGAAGCCACAGAACAACAGAGTGAAAGAGGTTTACAGCCAAGGGTAACCTGGTAGGCCAACAGGAAAGGACTATATCACAGGGGACGCTGAGTGGAGCAGAGCCCAGCCCTGGCCATGCAGCACTGGGAGGAACAGGACCTGAACAGACTTCCAGGGCAGAATTACCATCAGGGAGAGTCTCAGATCCCTCAGAAATCTCAAAGAAGGACAAAGAAAGCTTCAAGGGTCAGTGTGGGAGGGCTCTCCCAGCAGGGAGATAAGGGAGCAGGGTTCCCACAGCAAGGCAGCCAGCTATAGTGGCCAAGGAAGCAGCCTGGGTCCATTGTCCAGGCCACTCAGCTTAATGCAACTGGAGAAATTGAGCATCTGATATGAACCTCATCCCTCAGTGGTGGCCCTGCACCCACTCAAAGCCCAAGGGAATTGAACAGCTGATTTGAATCTCAGCCTTGTACTGGGGAGAGGAGAAGCACTAGGACCCTCATCTTGACAAAGGATTCAGAAGTCAAGTAACTGACTGAGAGAATGCCCAAAAAAGGGAAAAAATAAGACCATAGAAGATTACTTGCTAGGTGAACAGGTATCTCCTTCCATCCTTTCAGATGAAGATGAACAAAGCATACTGTCAGAGGAAGTCAAGGCCTTTGCCTCCAGTACTCCAAAAATGAATATGAAATGGGCTCAAGCCATAGAAGAGCTTGAAAGGAGTGTCAATAGCCTGCTAAAGGAGAACCAAAAAATGCTGAGGAAAATAACACCTTTAAAAAGAGGCTAACCCAATTGGAAAAAGAGGTCCAAAAAGCCAATGAGGAGAAGGAGGCTATAAAAAGCAGAATTAGTCAAATGGAAAAGGAAATTCAAAAGCTCACTGAAGAAAATAGTTCTTTAAAAGAGAGACTCGAGTTCAGGGAAGCTTGTTACTATGAGATAAACCAAGAAATTAGAAAACAAAACAAAACCGAAAGTTTGAAAAAATAGAAGATAATGTGAAACATCTCAAAGGAAAAATAACTGACCTGGAAAATAGATCCAGGAGAGACAATTTAAAAATTATGGGACTACCTGAAAGCCATAACTGAAAAAAGAGCCTAGACGTCATCTTCCATGAAATTATCAAGGAAAACTGCCCTGATATTCTGGAACCAGAGGGCAAAACAAATATTGAAAGAATACACCAATCACCTCCTGAAAGAGACCCAAAAAGAGAAACTCTTAGGAATGTTGTGGCCAAATTTCTGAGTTCCCAGGTCAAGGACAAAATACTGCAAGCAGTTAGAAAGAAACAGTTCGAGTATTGTGGAAATACAATCAGGATAACACAGGATTTGGCAGCTTCAACATTTAGGGATTGAAGGGCTTGGAACAGGATATTCTAGAAGTCAAAGAAACTGGGATTAAAACCAAGAATCACCTGTTCAGCAAAACTGAATATAATACTTCAAGGGAATAAATGGTGATTCAATGACATAGAGGACTTTCAAGTATTCATAATGAAAAGACCAGAACTAAAGGTAAACAGGAAAGAGATATCATAAAAGACTTTCTAAAGCTGAACTGTTTACGTTCCTACATGGAAAGATAATATTGGTAACTCTTGAGACTTTTCTCAATATTTGGGTATGTGGAGGGATTACACACACACACACACACACACACACACACACACACACGCACACACAGACACACACACATAGAGAGAGAGAGTACAGGTTGAGTTGAATCAGAAGAGATGGTATCCATAAAAAAATAATAATAAAATAAAAATTAAGGGGTGAGGGAGGAAAATATTGGGAGTAGAAAGGGAGAAATGGAATGGGGCAGCCTATAACTCATAAAAGAGATAAGAAAAATCCTGTTTAATCGAGGAGAAAAGGGAGAAGATGAGAGGGGAAAAGTGAAGCTTACTCTCTCCACATATGGCTTAAGGTGGGAACAACATGCTCACTAAGTTTGGTATGAAAATCTATCTTACACTACAGGAAAGTAGGGGAGGAGGGGATGAGGGGAGTGCGGGGGATGATAGAAGGGAGGGCAAATGGGAGAAGGGAGTAACTAGAAGTAAACATTTTTGGGAAGGGACAAGGTCAAATGAGGGAATAAAAAAATGGGGAGGAGATAGGGTAGGATAGAGGGCAATATAGTTAGTATTAAACAACATGATTATTATGGCAGTTTTTTGCAAAGCAACACATATATAGCCAGTACTGAATTGCTTGCCTTCTCAATGGGGATGGGTAGCGAGAGAAGTTGGAATTCAAAATATTAGAAATGAATGTTGAGAATTATTATTGCATATAACTTGGAAATAGAAAACACAGGCAATGGGGTATAGAAATTTATCTTGCCCCACAAAAAAAGAGAGAAGATGGGAATAAGAGAAGGGTGGGGTGTGATAGAAGGGAGGGTTCATTGAGGGAAGGGGTAATCAGAATGCAAGATATTATGGGCAGGGGGAAGAGGAGAGATGGGGAGAAAAATTGGAATTCAAAATTTTGTGGAAATAATGTCAGAATCTAAAAATAAATAATTTTTTAAAAAAGATAGAAGAAGGAGAGAGGTTAATACTAACAGTCATATGCCAGGCACTTTACAAATATTATCTCATTTGATCTTTACAATAACTCTGGGAGTTAGGTGCCATTGCTATCCCAGTTTTACAGATGATAAAACTGAGGCTAAATAGGCTAAATGCCTTGCCCAGCACATCTGAAGCTAAGCCAGATGGTGTCTAGTATGTATTTCAATTATTTTGTGGCATTTTGACCTAAAAGGAGATATTTATTTCAATGTTTATTGACTTCAGACTTTTCATAGTATTATAAATCTAGACAGGGAAGGAAACTCAGAGGACATCAATTCAAACTTTCCTCCCCTCTTTTTGTACAGACGAGAAAGCTGAGGTCCAGTGATTTATCTGTAATCACTCAGTTAGTAAACATCAGAGACAGAATTCAAACTCAAGTCCTCTGACTCCATTTTCCACTGTATTCTTTTTATCACTCTACACAGGTCCTTCACTTGCCCAGTGAAGTATCTGAAGCTTGGTTTGAATAGTACTCTACCCACTGCTCTACCTAGCTGCCCTGGCCTTTTTGCTCCAAATTCCCCAGGGACAGAATTTTTTTTTACAGGGGGGTTCAGTCACTCAGAATTAAAGAGCTTGGCATTTAGCAGCAGAATCCATGATTCATAATATGTGGTTACAAAGTCTTTCAGCAGTTTCATTGTAACTGCTTTGGAGTCTCCCTTAGCAGGATAGTTTTCAACCTATATCTAAAACATACTATACCCAGAAGACATTAATAATTACAAATTTAGCCATATGAGTAAAATTAACCCATGTGTTAAGAAGAGACGAGTTTGAGATGGGTACACAACTTTCTTTGTTTTGATTGATTTCCCAGTGTACCTAGCAGATGAAGCAAATGTGCAGATATTGTTGAGCTGTTGAAAGAACATTTGTAGTAGATCAGTCAATTTGAACTGTAGCAAATCACCCCATTTTCCCGTTGCTCATAAGAATCACTCCATGGAGCATGTAAGAAAAGTGCAGGACTCCTCATCTTCAATCTGACCAGGTGACTCTCTGAGGAGTGCCAGAAAAAAACACCCTGCTGACCTCTAGGCATCTTTCTCAGGTATAGGAGTCAGATCCTGTAGTGGAGCAACTAGTAGTTTGGCTAATGAAGGCTGAGAAAATGTAATAGGAAGTAACACCTTAAGGGCTGAAGCCTTCCTTAGGAATCTGCCAAGTTTTTCCATCACGTAAGCAGTACATGTAATAGTAGCTAGCTTGGTAGGCAATGGTAAAGCCTCTAGTGGGGTAGCTACATAGAGACAATTTTTTACTTGGTCCCTTCCTACACTGAGATAGCCTCTCTGCTTTCATAGCTGGCTGCAATAAAGGGAAAGAGAGACAGACACGGGACACACACACAGAGAGACAGAGACAGAGACAGAGACAGAGAGAGAGAGAGAGACAGAGAGAGAGAGACTCAGAGACAGACAGAAGAGGATAGAAAAAACAATAATAATATAAGACAATACAAAAGATGTGCCACCACTGATATGGTTAAGTTCTACAATGATAGATGGCCTAATCCAGTACTTCCCCTCCCCCCATTTAGCTGCTTGTTCTAAGCTCCTACAACGGGTTAATAACACTCATTAATAATGATGATGGTGATGATCACGTGTATTTAGCATTTTAAGCTTTACCAAACATGTTATCTCATTTGATCCTCATAACAACCCTAGGAGGTTGTTAATATTATCCTCATTTTACAGACTGGGTGAGGGATTATGATTTGCCCACTTACATAGGTTAGCAAGTATCTGAGGCTGAATTTTAACTCAGGTCTTCCTGGTGCCAAGTCCAATATTTTATTCATCCAGTAACCCAGCTACCCTATATGATAGCAAGCATTTATATAGCTCTTTAGTGTCTGTAAAGCACTCTGCCTATGTTAATTCATTTGGTCTTGTTTGACATAAGCCAGGTAGTAAATGAAAGAGTCTAGATCAAAAGGTGTCAAGTCTCTGATCATCAGCAGATAAAATAAATGCCTGTTTCAAAGATAGTGTTGGATTGTGATTTAAAGGGCATGTTATTTCTACAGGTAGAATTTTGGAATGACTTGATTTAGTTAATGTTTTAGTAGGTTCTTCAACATGAATGTGCTAATTGAGGCTTAAGTCTTGTGTTCTATTAGTGGTGACTTAAATCTGAAATAGCTTCTCAATATGCTCTTTCTTTTAAACCTTACAAACCAAATTACGGGTAATTGCTTTTGTTTGATCTTTTAGTATTTTAAAAAATGCCTTGAGGGTATGTTCTACTCCATTTAATTTGATCAAAGAGAAAAATTCCATTTTTTTCAAAGAACCTTCAGACCCTTAGAGAAGAGTGATAAATGAAGAGAGTAATATAATATGGATTCTCTCCACCACCAACCACTCCAATCACCAAACCACCACTACCACCCCCCACCAGCCTTATGAAACCCATATTCATTAACTTAAAAGTGAATTGCTTTATAATAAGTAGGATAACAAATAAGACCTTGTAAGTATGCTTTTAAAACTATTTTTTTTAAATCCCAGTAGTTCATGCTTACTTATTTCAGATAGTTTATTATTCATATTTTAAAACTACAAAATGATTAAGTTTCTGATAAAACAATCAGTCAAGTACTATGTGTTCATTTACACTCTAGATTTGAATAAAAGATAATCTTAAGACTATGATTATATTGTAATGCCAACTTTAATTTTGATACCAAAAAGATGGTATAATATCTTTGCTTGAATATTAATTTTTTGCTAACCTTTGAGAAAATTGATTTCCCATTATCTCATAAACTTAAAGAACTGAAAAATAGTTTGTATAATTTTTTTATATCACTATGTTCACAAACCTCTTCATTATCTTTATTTCATTGACTTTTCTTTGAACATATCATTCTTTAAGGTGATTATCTAAACCATTTTGAGTTGTAAAATTGGCATACAGTTTTCTCTTTAACCTTTCACTGAGTTTGCCCTAGAAAACTGAAGATGGTGCTTTTTGGCAAACTGCTATCAATGATATAGTTTACTCATACGTAATCAAGTTAGGTAACATTAAGAGCTGAATAATTTTAGTAATCTATAGAAAACAAGAGCAGTAGCAGTTGCACATCTCAACACCTCTTTTTTGGTTGTTCAACCATTTCTACCAACTTAATTGGGTAAAGATAATGAGTTATAAATATATAATGAAATATGTCAAAATCAGGCATAAGCTCGATTTTCTTTTTTTTAATTAGTTAACTTATTTTTACTTCTCTACAATCATTTTCACAAGATTTTGAGTTCCAAAATTTCTTTCCATCTCTCCCCTCTCCCCACCCTGATATGACATGCATTCTGATTACCCCTTCCCCAGTCTGCTGTCCCTTTTATCTCCTTCCCCCTTATCCCTCTCCCCTTTACTTCATTGTAGGGCAAAATAGATTTTTTATACCCCATTGCCTATATATCTTATTTCCCAGTTTTTAACATTTTTTAACATTTATTTTTGAAACTTTTGAGTTCCAAATGCCCTCTCCACTTACCCTCATTGAGAAGGCAACCGATTCAATATAGATTATACATATATAATTATGCAAAAACATTTCCGTGATAGTCATGTTGTGAAAGACTAATTATATCTCCCTCCGTCCTATACCATCCCCACTTACTCTGTTTTCAACTTTGACCCTGTCCCTTTTCAAAAGTATTTGTTTTTGACTACCCTCTTCCCCAATCTGCCCTCCCTTCTATCATTCCATCCTCCCTTATCCCCTTCCCTCTTATTTTCCTGTAGGGCAAGATACCCAATTGACTGTGTTTGTTATTCCGTCCTTAAACCCAATCTGATGAGAATAAAGTTCCCTCTTCCCTCTCTCCTCCCCACCTTCTCCGCTATTGTGAAATCTTTTCTTGCCTCATTTATGTGTGATAATTTACCTCATTTTATCTCTTCATTTCTCCTCCCAATATATTCCTTTTTTACCCCTTAAGTTTATGTTTTAGATATCTTGTTTTCATATTCACCCTGTGCCATCTGTCTATCTATCTATCTATCTATCTATCTATCCATCTTTCCTCCAACTACTTCAATATTCAGCAGGATCTGATGAGTTACAAATATTATCTTTCCATCTAGGAATATAAACAGCTCAACATACTTTTTGATTTTAATATGTACTTTTGATTTCTCTTTCCTGCTTACTTTTTTATGCTTCTCTTGATTCTAATATCTGAAAGTCAAATTTTTCATTCAGTTCTGATCTTTTCAGCAAGAAAGTTTGAAAGAGCTTTATTTCATTGAAATTCTATTTTTTTCTGCTGAGGTATTATACTCAGTTTTTCTGGGTGATTCTTAACTTCTCTGACTTCCAGAATATCATATTTCAAGCTCTTTGGTCCTATAACGTAGAAGCTGCTAAATCTTGTGTTATCCTGATTGTATTTTCACAAATATTTGAATTGTTTCTTTCTAGTTGCTTGCCATATTTTCTCCTTGACCTGGAAACTGAAATTTTGCTACAACATTCCTAGGAGTTTTCCTTTTAGGATCTCTTTTAAGAGGTGATCAGTGGATTCTTTCCATTTCTATTTTACTCTCTTTGTTCTAGAATATCAGGGCAATTTTCCTTGATAAATTCTTGAAAGATGATGTCTAGGCTTTTATTTTGATCCTGGCTTTCAGATAGTACAATAATTTTAAAATTCTCTCTCCTGGATCTATTTTGCAGGTTGGTGCTTTTTCCAATGAGATGGTTCACATGATCTTTGATTTTTTTTTTCATTCTTTTGGTTCTGTTTTATAATTTCTTGATTTCTCATAAAGTCGTTAGCTTCCATTTGTTCCATTCTAATTTTTAAGAAATTATTTTCTGCAGTGAACTTTTGGATGTCCTTTTCCACTTAGCCAGTTCTGTTTTTTAATGCATTCTTCTCCTCATTTACTTTTTGGACCTCTTTTGCCATTTGAGTTAGTTTATATTTTAACATCTTATTTTCTTCAGTATTTCTTGGGATCTCCTTTAGGAAACTGTTGACTCTATTTTCATGATTTTCTTGGATCATTCTCATTTATCTTCCCAATTTTTCCTCTACTTCTCTTATTTGATTTTCAAAATCCTTTTTGATCTTTTTCATGGCCTGACACAAATTCATATTTTTCTTGGAGGTTTTTGATATAGAAGCTTTACCTTGTTTTCCTCTGGTTGCATGTTTTGCTCTTTGTCACCAAAATAAGATTCTGTAGCCTATCCTTCTTTCCTCTGTTTGCTAATCTTCCCAGCCAAATACTTGACTTTCTTTGACTTTTTTTGTCAAAGTACTTCTCTGCTTCCAGTGGGGTTGGGGTTGGGAGTGGGTATACTGTCCAAGGCTTCAGCAGATGTGTATCAGCTGCTTGATCCCTCACCATCTTTGGGCCCAAATCCTGGAAGTTGCTGCTGCTGCTACTGCTGCAGCCTCAGCCACTGCTTCCTCCTTCCCCTTGGGGCTGGGGCCAGACCCCAGCCAGACCACAATCCCCCCACTCAGGTCCAACCGAGTTTTCCCACTGACATTCTCTGCTGTCTTTGGCATTTGTGAGTTGAGAAGTATATAGCTCATGCAATATTCACAGCATTGAGGACAGCTATGAATATACTGGCATAATTCTGAATCGTAAAATATAAAAGACTCTCCATATAGAAGTCAGAAGAAAAAGATTTATTGAAACACCAGAAAGCCAAATCCCCAAACCAGAAAGTTACATCTGTCATGGTAGCCAAGAAGTCAATACACATTATCATTGCTGGGGACGAAGCTATTCCTAAGCCTCCTCAACCTTGCCAGGACCTTCTTACAAGCAAACACTCACATACCTTGCTATGTCTACTTTCCTCTAACCCCCAAAATAACATATACATATATATATATTATATATATATATATATATATAATATATATATATTATATATATAATATATATATATAAAATCACAAATGACATTCCAGAAATCTTACCCCTTAAGTTCATGTTTTAGAT
Organism: Potorous gilbertii; assembly: GCA_028658325.1. Lineage (NCBI taxonomy): Eukaryota > Metazoa > Chordata > Mammalia > Diprotodontia > Potoroidae > Potorous > Potorous gilbertii. The sequence goes on from CM053771.1 coordinate 383,552,001, forward strand.
ATCTTTTAGATATATTCAACTCACCCTATCTGTCTATCTATATATATCTTTCCTCCAACTACCCTAATATTAAGCAAGATCCGATGAGTTACAAATATCATCTTTCACTAACTTCCTCTGGGCTCTGTTCCACTCTTTCCATTCCACCTGTTCAGCAAGCTACTCCCAAATATGACTTGGGTGATTTAATCAGGTCATATGGGCCTATTAGTGAATGAGAAAGATCTTTCTATTTAAATTGCCATTACAAGAAGTCTGGAAACTGCCACTGATGCCAGTGATTCAGGCCTCTGAAGCCTGTTCTGACCCTGTGCCAGCATGACCCAGGCCCAGATCAGACTGCTCTCCACTCCACTCCCACCCTGTTGTGATGGATGCTTTGTGTTGACCTTCCAAGATGTCTTGGGCTGGAAATTTGCTTCACTCCATCATTCTGTGTCTTCTGCAGCTTCAGAATTTATTTAGAGTCTTTTTTTACAGATTTTGCAGTGGTTTGCGGGGAGAGTTTAAGCAGATCTCTGCTTTTACCATCTTGGATCTGCCCCTCTTGTCTCTATGTGTCTCTTTCACACCAGTGGTTGTCTTTCATGCTAAAAGATTTTCCCATAAGCTCTATTTTCAAAGGCAAATTTTGACCACTAGATATTTACTGAATAGAAGTGTAGGGAAACCCACCAAATTATAATAATGGTTACCTTTATGCTCAAGAACCCTTTAGTTAGCAATAGCTAACAATAACTAGAAGTTACATAGTGATTTTAAGTTTACCAGGCAATAAGTATTTATTAAGTGTCTACCAGGTACTCTGCTAAACACTGGGGATACCATGAGCAGCAAAATATAACCCCTGCCTTTAAATATTTGTAGCTTAATGGGGGAGACACAAAAGCAAATAAATATGTACAAACAAGACACAAACCCCCATAAAAGGAAATAAAGTTTAAAATGAAGGCACCACAATTAAAATGGATTGGGAAAAGTTTCCTTCAGAAGATAGGATTTTAGTTGGGGCTTAAAGGAAGCCAAGAAGGGCAGTAGACAGAGATGAGGAGAGAGAGAAGTCCTGGCATGAGGCACAGAGAGAGATAATGAGCAGTGTACAAAGTATTGTAAAATGTTATCTCACTTGATTTATTTTCTTTAATTAAATGGAAAATATTCAATGCCTCTTCTAGTTCAAAATCCTATAATCCTATGAATATTTATTTACCTGTTCTAGTTGTTAGAAACATATTCTTCAAACAAAGGAAGGCATCAATATTAAGCTATCTCTTTTGTGAAACAGAGCCATCTTCTGATCCAGATATACTATCTTCCAGAGTCATTAATATATTGTTGTAACTACAAGAGAAAAATATAACTAACTATAGGCTATCTAACATCTATAACCAACAAATATAGCAGTGAGCTTCTGACAGGTTATCAAAAATCTTCAAAATATTTCAATTATGATTAACCTGTTACTAAGTTGTTCATACCATACAGATAATTGAATGATAAAAACTACTCTTATTTTAAAAAACCAAGGAGGAGATCAACTAAATCACAAGTGTATCATTGTAACCTTGAAATTCCTAGATGTACCTATTATTGTGAAATGATGAATTTCATATGTATTCCGTTTTTTGACTTTAAAATTCAACACATAACTGAAATAAAAGTGCATCAATATATTTGTATGAAAATATATTTGACCCCAAATATTTAGCTATATGAATATTTTTTAAAATATTTTGTATCATTAGCAATATTATGAGTATCTAAAACCATCATGAATGTAGTTTCTTTTTGGACCTCCTTTTCCATTTGGCCAGTTTTGCTTTTTAAGGCATTATTCTCCTCATTGGCTTTTTGGACTTCTTTTGCCATTTGTCTTAGTCTATTTCATAAGGTGTTATTTTCTTCAGTTTTTTTTTTTGGGGGGGGGGAGTCTCCTTTAGCAAGCTACTGACTCTATTTTCATGATTTTCTTGCGTCACTCTCATTTCTCTTCCCAATTTTTCCTCTACTTCTCTTATTTGATTTTCAAAATCCTTTTTGAGCTCCTCCCTGACCTACAACCAATTCATGTTCCCGTTGGAGGTTTTTGATGTAGAAGCTTTGATTCTGCTGTCCTTCTCTGGTTGTATGCCCTAATCTTCCTTGTCACCAAAGTAAGATTTCTGTAGTCTGAGTTCTTTTACAATTTTTATTCATCTTCCCAGACAAACACTTGACTTTTTAACTCTTTGTCAAGATAGAACTCTGCTTCCAGTGGAGGTAGACATAGGGGTAGGTGTACTGTTCCAGGCTTCAGAAATTTTCTATCAGTCCTTTGATCCCTCACTATCTGTGAGACCAGAGCTCCAGAAGAAGCCTCGGCCACTGCTGTGGCTGTGGCCACCAGTCCCTCCAATGCCATGGGGTTGGGGTTGGAACAGGCCAGACTGCATTTGACTGCACTTCTCTTTCACCCAGGTCCCATAGAGTTTTCCCACTGACCTTTTAGATGTTTGTGGGTTGAGAAATCTGAAAACTGTCACAGATGTCAATGATTCAGTCAATCCTCTGAGGTCTGCTCTAGCCCATCTGCATCAGTGTGAACCACACTGAACCATGCCCTGCCCAATGCAAAAGACTATTCCTGTGGACTTTCTAGGTTACCAGGGATTTGTTTCACCATGTCATTTTGTGGGTTCTGTAACTCTGGAATCTGGTGAGTCATTTTCACAGGCACTTAGAGGGCTTTGAGGGACAGCTCAGGGAAGTCCCTGCTTTTACTCAGCCATCTTGGCTCTGGCCCTCCATAAATGTAGTTTTTTATACCAGTTTTTAAGAATGAGGTCAGTTTGAACATGAATATTAAAAGAACTCCCCAAAATACTACTTAGCATTGTATTTAATAGATTTCTATTAAGGATATAATTCTATTCACTTATACTTTTATAATGTTACTTAAAAAAACAGCTGTTCATGGCATAATGAGTATGCTTCATTTTAAATATAAAATCTTATATAATGGTACATGGAGAGAGAAAAGAACTCCTAAATCCCACTTGTATAAAATGTATTCGTTTATGTTACTACTGATCCCTAGTAATATAATAAGGACATATAGTTTCAATAGTTCTGTTTACCCTTCTAGGATGTGGTTGTTTATGCTTCTGTGCTATATCTTAAAGTGATCCAGGGTCTTCTGTTCCAGTCTTACCTCACAATGAAAAAATGAACTATGTCTCTTTCTCATGAAGAGAAAGAGAACTACATATTCTAATCTCTACCTACTGTCATCTTTCACACCAAGCAAAGGTTTGGCAGCTACTTGATTTTTGTTTATGTAAAACGGGAGAGATTCTTAAGTAATTGCAATAATGGTAAGCAATAAAGGAACAAATCTTTCTTATGAAACAGCTGTTGAACATCTTGTGATGATGAATAGAATTGGCTTCTATCCCTCTTCCAAAAGGGAGAAGGAAGGAAGGAAGTGAGGGGAAACAGAAAAGGGACTATGAGCAAAGAATTAAAGCCTTCTTCAATAGGCAAGGTACATTGTTCAGAGGAATGGGCAAAAGCTGTCAGCTGTGCAACATTCTCACCCAGAATTCCCCATTAAGTTGGGGGGGGGTATCTCCTCAGGTTCCTATCACCATCATCTGCTGCCCCAGCTGGTAATTGTCCCAAGGGAAGAGGGCACAAGGAAGCAGATACCCAGCAATCAAACACCTGGGCTACCTGCCACCCTACCTCTGTATGACTCCACAGGTAAATATTCTCACTCTCTTTCCTGATGTCCTCTTTTAAAACCAAGTTCATAGTCTCAGCTCCTGTGATTTCTGTGCAAAAGTATGTTGGCTAATGCAGGAGTCCTGAATCCATCTGGCAGCACTCATTCTCAGGGTAAGAGGTGAAAGTTTGCATTCAAATAGAAAATAAATTGATCTTGCCTCTTCGTAAAAGGGTATCAAAATTGTCCATAATTAAGACTGCCACATTATAGTTATTTCCTAAAACTTCTACTTTTATTTTTCAGAACCAAGCTGAAATTTGAGGTCTCAAGTCCAATAAATGATATTTATTTGTATGCCACTATTGTAGTATCTATCTAAAGTACCCTAACAGTTTTTCATGCTGATTTTTTTTGGTTCTTCTATGGTTTGGTTTGGTTTAGTTCACCACTGTGGACCAGAAATTTTGAAACATTTGCAACCTGAATCTACACAGCATAAGACCCTCCCAAAGAATTATAGGATTATAAAACTTAGGGCTGGAACAGTACCAATTCCATTAATTTTACTAATGAAAAAAACCCTGATACCAGAAAGGTTGAATGATTTCTCAAATGTCATTCTGCAGCAGAACCAGGATTAAATTCAGTTCCTTTAACTCCATAGATCTTCCCATTGTACTATATAGGGCCTCTTTTAAGGATTTAGAAAGAAAAACAATTGCCTATCCCCATATTGACCCATGCATGCACGATTTTATAGTGAGAAGTTACCACATATGTGAATCAGTATTTTCTTATGTGAGAATACTGACTCAGTTCTCTCCTGTGACTCTGGAAAAAGCCCTAATGGTACAGATATGGGACAAGGGTACCTAACATCTGCACTCTGGTAACACACAACCCAAAGGAATGTCAAGCAGTAAGGATTGCAAATGGACCACAAATTGCTTGATGCAGCCTCAGAAAGGGGTTAAATTAACAGATGTTTGATTCAGTTGGATACTTCCTGAAATCAATTGAGAATTTAAAGTAAGCTTCCATTGTTGGAAAGAAATATGAAAAGTTTTATATGTAAATCATTGTGTCAGATGATCAAAGTTAACAAAAACCTGCTCACTTTTTGGTTTTGATTTTTAGAGATAATATAAAGTACAAACTAGAAGACTAGCAATAGTAATACATGTTTTAAAAATTTTACCCATGATTGTGACAGAGACTAATGAATATGATGAGAGAAGAAAAGACTTTAGTTTTTAATGAACTCAAAATGATTTTTTAAATGGCATTTTTCTATTACATTTCTTCAAAATTAAATATGTCAAGAAAGAGACAGCTCAAGCAAAATTTTGTGAAGTGGTTTATACTCTCAATATCAGAACTTTAAACTGAATGTTAGTGTCCAAAAACAAGGAAAGAAAGAAATAGATTTACCCATCAGGGGCTAGGTATGAAGGAATGTGTTTACATGAGAGAATACATCAATCATCCCTAAAGTACACATGGTAATAATAGATAGTAAATGGGGCTAAGACTAAATATAAGCAAAGAAAAAATTGCTTAAGAAACATCCTTAAAGCTAACCCAACCAGGGAATGTATGTATGTATCTATGTATGTGTGTATGCATGCATGTATCTATCTATATACATATATACATATACACATACACACACATGTATATTAGGGATAGGACTGAAACTGGAATTGGTTAAGATCTCCTTACTCACTGTCCCTACAACCTCTAATCTGGGAAACCAACAGATTAATTTGCAAGAACTCAAAAACAAATATGAGGGAGTTCCATTTGATCCCAGGTATTCCTCCCTCTGAAGCCAGCTGTAATGATACTGATAGCAACTAGACTCACTGGTACAGACACTTCCTGTATCAGGAAACTCTACCCAGGTAGATCAGGAGCTTCCCTGCAACTCAAAGAATTAAAGAGGTTTCTAGAGTTAAGTGACTTGTCCTTACAAAGGCTACATGTCTCAGAAGGTGAACTTTTCTTGAATGCGGTCTTCTTAACTCCAAATTTGTTCTCTATTATGCAACACTACCTCTCAAATTTTGCTTTTAACATTTTAGTATGAAAATACTCCACTTCTCATGGTATACAAGTATTTGTTTTGTGATATGTATGTGTTACACTGTAGAATCAAGAACATTTATTGTAACAAACAGAGCTGGGAGGGGGCAAAGGAGATGCAATTCTCTGTCCTTATGTAGAGAACACAGCCTTGATGCCAGAAGATAAAGTTGTCAAGGTGCCCATCATGGTATGGTACAAAAGATCTTAACATTTAAAGAGTTTGGTTCTAATCTCATTCTCTGCTATTAATGATAACAAATTCTTACATTTATATAGCAGTTTACAGTTTGCACACTGTTCACAAATTCATAACAGAAAACATACAAAGCAGCCTTATATTTTAGGCATACCTCTGGTTTAAAGTGCAAGAGATGGGGCATTTTTCTTATTTAACACAAGAAAAACATTAGTATGATAATGTAGTATTCTCTCTCCATGGCCCCAAAGTAACAAAAATGCATAGATGGGAAAACTCTGTAACTTGATAATGAATCTTGCCCATTTTCCTAGATTTCATTTACCTAAGAGGGGTATAAAACCAACATAAGCAACCTAATTTTCTAAAGTGTGTACTGCATCAAAATATGGGTCACAGCCCCGCCCCACTTCCCATCTCCCCTGTCACCTGTCCTTGCAACACAACATATTTCATTTTCCTGCTTTTTGTCATAGAGCTAGAAACACTGATAAATGATTGGCATTTAGGTGATGTAGCATTAAAGGTACTCTTGCAACTTTTACCATAACTGTTAAATAAAGTTTTCTTTGGGAATGGGATAATTCTTCATTTGTTTTTGTAGCTGTGCCCAAAAAGAATACATTTATTAACATCATTTCATTTTTGAATATCCAAGACAAGTGAGAAAGATAACCAAAATGCAGGAGTATTGGCTTTATGACTTTTGAAACAGGTTATGGTGATTCAATTAAGGACACTGCACATTAACTATCTTCATGCTCTCCAACACAAAATAATATATTCTTCTGCAGTATCAAGGACAATTTTGAATGATACTGGTTGCTGCTAACAATAACTAAATACTACTGTATTTTTGTTCTTTGTGTGCATATTCTGTTTTTTACATATTAAATATATACAAATCATATATATATTTGTATATTATGTGAAACAGTATATACACATATCTGTGTGTAGTTATTATATCTATATGCATATGCTTCAAGGATTATTTTCTAATTCATCTTTTAAGTCCTGCTTTCTAATCCTAGCTACATAAAATTCACCCAACCATTTAGACACTTTTGGAAATGACTAGTGAAATCTACAAAACTATTTTTCTTTCAGGGAAATAGACTAGAAATTGAAAAGCATGCCTGTGATTGTGAACATATTGTCTAGAAAGATTTGAGAATGTAAATTCTATCCAACATAGTACATGGAAAGTATATGCCTGGCTAACTGTGACAACAGTAAATCTGAGAGTTTTTTCAAGACCAGCCTTTGGTTTCAGTCTGAAAGGAACTGACCAGGGGTGTAATTTTCACTGAATGACTGCTGGTGCAGATGGCTGTAGGGATGTAAACCTGGTGGAAATAATGACAGGTCTGTAACTCAGCAGTATGTCTCCACTCCCCCCGCCCCTTTTTAATGGAAGCTATAGTCCTGACTCAAAGATTAAAAATTATAACACCCGGAGATTTGTCAAAAATGTCACTGAAATATTAATCAAGATGCTATGGAGAACTACATGGCTTTATTTTCCTGTATTTTGTATAGATTGTCTCCCTCTGATTGCAAGAACATAATAAAAATTGGTATTTGTGCTCTGGACAACAAGATCTGAACAACTAAGGGCACCTGAGAGGACTTTTGATTTCTTGTGTGGACCTGAACACTGTGTGCTCTTTCTATAAGCATAAACAGATACAAAAAAATGAATGGATGATTTAGAAAAGGGTTTTAAGAATTTTTGCTATATACTGAAGGAGGAAGGGGAGCAAAAGACAGGATCTTTTTATAAAAAAATAATGGATATAAGCAAAAGCATTATGAGGTTACCTCCCACCCCAGGCTTCAACTTCAAAAGATATAGGAAACTTATAATGCTGAAAATAGCAATCTTCAAATAATTTTGAAGTATCATTTTACTTTAATAGTTTCTGTTAGCTAATTGCTTTGAAGGAAGTAAAATTCAATAAGTATACGTTTTTCGTTACACAACTTGTGTATATGATTTAATAGGAAAGAGGATTGTTTATATTCTACCAGTCAAAGTTCTCTGAGATTTCAGCCATATGTTGCAACAGATTTTTTAATTAAATATATTTATGTCATTAAAATTTGCTTGCAGTTAAAATGCCCACATAGTTGAGACATTTTAGAATTATTGCTAGTGCTCTTCCAGTAAAAGAAATTAACTCATTATATAAGTTCCTCTACTTTGGCTTTTGTGGCTTTCCTTTACATCTGTGTTAAGCTTGTTAGATCTTTGCTGGTCAGTCATCAATGATAGTAGGCTAAGATCCATCAAAGTACACAATAACAATATAAGAATTTTTTGCATTTTTATTTACTTGTAGTAATAAAAATAATATTGTCTCAAATGGGCATTTATTCCCTGAATAGCAAGTTCTGTCCTGAATTTATTTTGAATTCTTCTTAGAGAGATAATACTGACATGGAAGTTAACCCTTTAGAAGCTTTGGCAAACCAAAGGCCCTGTTTAGTCTTTAGGGAAGTAATGTTAAACCAAGATTACTTGAAGTGCATATTAAACATTGTAAAGGTTAATTAATGTCACTTTGCAATGGATCAGTCAATATTTAAACCTCTGTCAAGGCAAAGTTCATGTGCAATAGGGCAAAGAAAAAGCTTCATAAATATTGTAATAATTTCGAACTGGGTTTAGAATATAGTGAGTAGCTCATAAACTTTGGAATTTTTAAAAGCTAATATCCAGTATTTGAAGAAATTTAGACTCCTTAGAGAATAATGCACCTCTTCCAAAAGAGGGAACAAATCAATGTATTTATTTTTGAATTAGCATGTTTTATATGACTTTCTTTGAACTATAGGAAAGTGATCAAGACTACTAGAAATTGTCAAAGGGGCCAAGAATGTTACTTTCTTCAAACTTTTGTGCACTTCTTCCACTTGCTATCGTCTCTATCACCAAAAGATGAATATGAATGTTTGTCCATTTGGTAACTGAAAAAGCCTCACACATATGAATATGTGTGAAAACTAATTTGTGGTATTTTTGCATCTAATAGACACACTGATGACTGCCAGCATCAACTCTGTAATCTACTACCAGTGTGATGTTGAGCAAATCACTTTAATGCTCTAAGTCTTAATGTCTTCATCTGCAAAATGAAAGAGTAGCACTGGTTGATAGCCTCTTCCCAATGTAAATGCATTTTATTATGAACCCTAGAAAGAGTGACTTTGCTTCAGCACATTTCATTCTGCTATTGTAGTCCTCACAAGCTGTAAGGACCTTTATATCAATTTTTACTGAAATATATACATATGTATATATGTATATACACACATACATACATATCTCAGGCATGCAACCAATCTTTAATGTGAATGGCTCAAGCTCACACTGGTATACTTACTTCTAAGATCTGAGAACCAATTTCATTAATCATCTGTAAGTACATTTACAGAGATTTATTTACTAAAATTGGAGAGTAAGAACAGCTGATTTTTTTTTAATTCTTCCAAAAAGTCTGTGATGTAGTCTCTCACAAGAGTACCAGGGAATGTTCCAGACTGGGTATCTCACATGATAATGGAGTAATTCATAGCTCCTGGATGCTGGAAGTCCTTTTTCTCCCACTTGTGAGTGTGCTCAAGAAATTTTCCTTTCACATATTTACCTTTTTTGTTGGTTTTTGTGGGGTTTGGGGGGGGGGGGGTTGGCTGGGCTTCTCTGAACCCATAGAGCTATGAACCAGTCTACCTTTGGCACCCAATGTAGATATTGTATAAGTTGAACTAAAGCCTGCCAAGACAGCAACAAAAATTGGGAAGTCCAGATTCCCTAAGACTCTTCAAAGATCTCAAGGTCTTACTCTAACTAAAGGAGTAAAATGCCTTGCACAAGGCTAAAAGGGTTTTACTGGAAAGCAAAGCTTTCTCCACACTTCTTCCTTTGCAACATTGCAATTCCAAGTAATTTCAACACAGTCTAATGCCTCTGAGGTTTATTGATAAGGCATATGATCATATATTTATGTGAGGTGTATTGTTTTGTATATTAATAAATCAACCTACCTCACTCTGACACTGCCCAAGTCATCTTTGTTACTCTCTAGCATTCCAGAAACTTTTAACTTCCTTCCCTCCCAGTCCTTTTGACCTTGAAAATCATGAGCTCAGAGCACCAAGCAAACAGAACAGAAGCAATAGATTCAGGAAATCTAAGACCATTGTTGTATAATATAGAATAGATTTCTGGAGAAAGCTGATAGGCCAAGTTGTACCTAATAAAGGTGCAATAACCCCGAAAATTAGACAAACAGAAGATAAAGTTTAAGAAAGTTAATAGTACCTGATAGAAAAATTATACTAACTACATACAGACCCACCAAAATATCTAACAACTTTGAGTAATAAGAATTATGGTTTAAATCCTTATAAACCATTGATTTATTTTTCAACCAAAGACTGCAGGTAACAAAGACCCAAAAAAACTCAAATTCAAAAAACCGTTCAAAGACTCAATAAGGACATTTAGAATATAATACTGGAAAGTGTTCCAACTTTAGCCCCCAAAAGAGTTGTAGGCGTTGACAGCCTATTTCTTCCTTTCTTTCCCTTAGGACACTTAAATATTTCTCAGAATTCCTTGAGGGATCTAAACAGATAAGTAGAAAGAGTACATAAAAACAATTGTTCTGTGGCTATGCTAAATTGGTAATAACAGATTGACTTACTATAAACTGTTTAACGTGAAAATGTTTCCTGTCTTGGCATAATGTCTTAGGGAAGGTTTTGCTATACCTATGTCTTCCCCTTAATAACACTCATGAGTCTCCTCTCTCTAAGGTAAATGCATTTTCCAAAATATATTCTGTGCCTTTGTTCACATCTTATGTACATCCCTTCTTCCTTTTATCTCTTCTCATGCAAACTCTCTCAATCCTTCAAGTCCCATGTAATTCACATATAGAATGACCTCTTCCAAGCCAGAGTGATTAGTTTCTCTCTTCTGAGTTCTTTTGTATTAATCAAAATCTCCCTTACAGCATCATATGATTGTAAATTTATATCTGGAAATGACCTCAGAGTTTGGATGATAGGACCCCTACTCTTAAAAAACCAAAACTCAGAAAGGTTAAATGATTCAGTAAAATGTGACAGAATCAGAATTTGAACTCAGGTCCTCAGATTCCAAAAATAGACCTCTCCCCTGCACACACTTACCCATACTTAGTTTAAGGTTTGTTTGTTTGGTTTGTGTGTGTGTGTGTGTGTGTGTGTGTGTGTGTGTGTGCTTTTATGTTAGTTTCACAATGAAACCAGAAGCTACGAGAGGGCAGGGACTATGTCTAAAAGGTCATTGTGTATTGAAGAGTACCATACCTATAGTAGGTATTCAAGAAATACTGACCTAATGAATATACTGCAAAACATATTTCATTTTTCATTTTGAAGACTATTAGAGAGAAGAAAGAGTTGTAAAAATAGAAGTTGGTCATAGAAACTTACCCTACATTCACCACCTCAAAATCAACCCAAGGATGTACATCTCTAAATTTAGTTTGGTTCCTGAATAACAGAAATGCAATCGATCACTGGGGCCACACTAAATATCCTTAATATACCCAGCATAGTGTAGCTGATCTTGGAGTCAAGTAGAACTGGTTACAGTACTTGTCTTTGACATACTGGCTATATGGCCAACTCACTTGATCTCTTAGTACTCAAGGCATCACTCTAAGATACCATATCACAAAGAGGGTGAAAAGCTGAATCAGTGAACAAAGTTATCTATACTAATTAAATCTTGTGTCAGGAGTAGACCAGGTGACAGTATCATGTTAATTTAGGTACAATTCTGAGACTTCATAAATAAACCAATCATAGTCTTTATATGGTTAACAAAAGGAGGTTTACTTAATTTTAATATAAGATATAAAGCAAGGGTAATAACAGTCTCTGTAGAAACTATATCCTTCCTCTCCTTATTTGAAATTGGTCTTACCACAGCCTATTATGCTGATTCATATGGTATTCATATATTCACTACTTGGAGGAGCCTTTACTCTACATGTCCAGTAATTTTTTAGATTCTTGTTCATGTCCAGAAGCTTCATCAAGGGAGGCAGGAGAAAATTAGGTCCTAGGAAGAGATTTGTTAACTTTAAGGCTATTGCATAACCAGGAACCCTGATTGTATCCTTATCACATCTAGGCTTAATCCCTATCCCTTTTCTATTCAACAAAGAGGTTACTACAGCAATATCTCTACAATATCTGGGCTAAAATGAAGGGAGGGGAATCATAGAGAGAGAGAAAAAGAGACAGAGAATTTTTCAGCCATAATCTCATACAGAATAATTAATGAAAAAATATATTTCCCCTAACAAAAATTGATCTTTCAATTTCTTGCTGGTATACTAAAGGCTTGCAAGATGGAGTTGCTTCTATTTGTCAATTTCCCTCTAAAAGGACCATAGCATGTGGAAAATATACCCTAATTTGTTCATTTCATTTAATATTGTTGAAGATTTTTTTAAGGGGGATGAACATATGATTTCAGTGATGAAGTGTATTTCCAGTGAGAAAACTTGTTCCACCAAATGCAGATCAGTAAGTATTCTGCAATCTATGTTAGATAGTTGCCAGGGAGGATTGTGGGGGTGGTGCTTTGTCCAAGATCACAGAGCCAGTGGCAGAGATAGGGATTGAACCTAATTTTATTTCTAAACTAGTGTTCTCATTCATCTTGGTGTAATAAAAGATGAAATATGCTTTTAGTTGCATCTTTTTACACTTTCATTAGAAAATAATTGTAAGTGTAATCATACCTTTCAGAAATGAAAGAAAAAATAAAGATAGAAAGTACCTCATTAAGGTTGGCTCTGTCACAGATCACGATTGGTATGAAAATGCAGTTTGCCCAAAAATACCACAATAATAATATAGGACAATATTTAGAAAGTAGATAAATTATATGGAAGTTTGTAAACCTAGCAATGAAACAAAATATTAATGGAAGGAAAAAGGTTAAAACAGCATAAATATGTTTTAACAGAAACATCAGACAGTAATAAAACAAATTCTGGTTGAATATCCTATTAGGAAACAAAACTTACTTAAGCACATATAATTGAAAAAAAAAATAAAATAAATACACAAAATCATCATAATATTTGAATACTAGGAGTATGAAAACTTGAAATATCTTTGAAACTTACCCCAAAAAAGAACAGTAAACTTTGTTTTTACCTACCACACCATTGTTAGTGTGTGTAATATTTCAACAGCATGTAATTAGAATGATATTATTCACTGATTTAGTTACAATATCAGTTATTTCAGTTCAACAAATTTCAAACCTAGTCAGACTCAGTATTCCCTCTAATTGGCTGTTGCTCAAACAACACAGTTACAGGTCATTGTTAGGTTAGAATCCTTAAAAAATATCAATCCTCATCTGAAACTTTAGAATGCTTTATTCACTTAGTCACATTAAATGACAGGTAAAATTTATCATGAACTCTTATTTGTTCATTTTTTTAGTCTACCTTTTGTCATATATCTGAAAATTCTCTTTTGGTTCCTCTGGTTTCCCTCTCAGTCTTTATCTTCATAGTATAGGCAACTGGTTGAGGTCTTTCCAACAAATGAAACATTCCTGGAAGTGTTCCCTTAATTCAGTTCATCAACTCCAAAAGAGTTCTTTCAACTCTGTTGACTCTGCCATCATTCCTGACTAGAACTTATACAAAGAGAGATGAGTATTAATCGTGGCATACTTCATCATTTTTCTTCTCTTTGATTGATAGAGATGGATCAGTTTTAAAAGTAGTCACCACATGTCACTGTTGTATAACACACGTATGCATGTGATGTGTATTAAATGCCAAACCTCCAAACTAAATAGAGTACATCCAGTTCTAGACCATTCTAGACTTCAACACAACCGGTGTATTTTTCTATATGATGCATGGAATTGCTAAATCAATAAACAATAGCTGCTATCACCATAATGAAAAGAATAAACATGTTTACATTAAAAGAGTAAAGTATGCATTAAATGTAAAGAGGGTAATAGCTTCTTTACATGGAGTCTCACACTAAAATCCCTTTAATGCCCCAAATCTCAATTTTTCTCTAAGAGATTTAGATATGTGTACACCTGGCTTTATTCTACAAACAAGGATCAATTACCAAGCAAACCTGAACGTAGTCTTTGAGGTAAGGAGATAGACATTCAATGAAATAAGGGATTTCCAGACCTTCCTTATGAAAGGGCCAGTGCTCATTAGAAAACTTCATTTTCAAATACAAGATTCAAGGCAGGCATAAAAAAGATTAACAGGAAGAGAAAAGAAAAGTAAAACTTGTTATTTAATATGGGCAAACTATTTATATCCCTATATGGATGTTACCTCCCTCTAAGTGAGTATGTGAAAAGGCCTAGCCTGGAAAGGCCAAGGTCTCCCATTGCATCCTGGGCCATCTCTAATCATACTGATACATTGATGAATTATCTGGTCCCTGGACCCAGATGGCTCAGGAGGAGAAAGTGAGATTGGAGACGTTGCACAACCCTGTCACTCAGAACAAAGTCAAGTGCAAGTTATGTCATCATTTCTCTGATGTCATGGTCTTTTTGGAAAATAAAGGATGAACACAGACAGATGAAAAAACTGCTTACAGAGCTATTGAGAAAAACTGTCAAACAGCACCAAGCTAAGTGGAACAAAAGTTTCCCTGTCCTATTAGGGAAGCCTTAAGTTTCCAGGGTTTGTTTTTTGTTTGTTTAATTTTCCTGCCATTTACACATGAGAGGCCAAATGATTTGGCCAGGGTCACACAGTCATTACACTGAAGGAGTATCACAGAGAGGATACTTGAACTCAACCATTCCTGACTTTAAGACTAATTAACAAAGAGTGATATCATTTCCTTAGCAGCCACATTTTATAGTTTTACCAGATATGGTCAAGTCAAAGAATGGGTAGAGGACAAAATGCCTGGGGCCACCCTTCCCTCTGTTCTTTAATTGAGAAGTTTACTGAAGCCAGATACCACAGGATACTCTTGAGTACTCCTGGTTGCCATTCTCTAAACCTCTGTTAGAACATTTGGGTTCTATAGGCTTAGAGGCTTTGCTACTAAGCTTAAGATATGACTTTAATACAACTAAATAAATGTAACCCCAAAATACGGACAGTCCGGGTCGTGCTCGAATGAAGTCGACTCAAGCCTTCTTAAAGCCAAAGAAAACAAAGTTTATTAAGGATTCGCCAAATTGGGTTGCCTCTTAAGGAGTCTAAGCTTTTGTGATTCACAAAATATTCATGTGATATTCACAAGCAGGCCAGATAGAATTCCAGCCAGACAGAGTCTGAGCTGTATTGAATCTGAGCGCCTTCATGGAAGCAAGATGGAACTTAAATACGGAAAAGAGTTTGGGGGGGGGGGTGTGGTCTGGTAGTCCAGGGTGATGGGAGGAGGGGGTTAGGAAGGGTCTTGAGAACTCCCAGGAGGGTCAAAGGCTGGAAATAGCTGGAGGCTATCAGGAGATATCAGACAATGGAGGGTCTGGGTGGGAAGCAGGTGGGGCAATCCAGAGATCTTGATAGGGGCAATAAGGGAATGGATACAGATCTTGATGGCAGCCTGGGGAATGGGGTTTTGATGGGATCTAGGGTGGGGAGTACAAGAGACTTGAAATGATAATGAAAAGCCCAGAGGTTTCCTGAGACTGCCACAAAAAAATGGGAAGATTAGATTTGAGTAAGAAAGGCCAGATTAAGTGGCAAGATTCAAGGGGAGTTCAAGGAGGCTCCCAGAGTCTGAACCTCGTTAGTATGAAGGTATGAAACCTTATATTATGTCAACTACAGAGCTGTTGCAAACATATAACCATGGCCAGATAGTATTATGAAATACAGGTTCTAAAAAGTTGGGTCAAATTTGATGTATGATATGAGCAAGGCCCAGTGCTTAGGTGGGAAGGCACAATCATCAAAGGGCTTCTTCTGTAAGAGATTAAGTTGATAAGCCTTCAAAACTCAAGGCAATGTCATTTCACGGCAATCTCCCTCTTGGTAACTTCCAACTAAAACCAAAGAACTGTACTTAAAAATGGTTACTAAGACTGGCAAGGTTCTAAGACCGTTTTTCATAGATGGGGATATCTAAAATGTATTTCTGCCATTCTAAACTCACAGTAAAAAGATTATAAATATGTGTACCATTTCTAAAAAAGCAGTTTTAAGTATTTGACATTAATCTTTTAACAACTGAATCTTTAACAATTTAATTTATATCCTTAAAGAATACTGATCTAAAATTTTCAAATATCCACATTACAGATTGGTAAACTGAGGCACTTGTTTCATGATCATGCAATTAACAAATTTCCAGATCCATGAAGTATTTAAATACTTTGTCTTAATGACAAATATCAAAAAAATAATCCTGACTTTTCAAAAGCATGCTACTAGGGCACGTATTTCACTTAAAAGAAAACTAGGATAAATTCAAGTATAACTGTGTATATATACCATTTGGTATAATTCTCAGTCTATCCAAGGCCCATCTACTGTTAGCATTTCAAAAGGAGCTCATTATTAACAATAAACTCATTTTTAAAGAAACATAACATTATCTCCCTGCTTAAAACTCTGGTGACTGAGAAGTCAGACATTTCCCTAAATTTAAATGAAGCATCTTCTACAGACCTTAATTTTGGGGTTCAATTAAACCTCAGTTTAAAATTTCTAATCTTAGAGATCAATTGCCAATTAAAGTTTAAACAAATTTCTTAAAAGCAGGTTAAAAAAAATCAAGCTGCAGCCACCGTCTAGGTGAAAAATTACCTTTCTGACAATTCTGTTTTGAGTGACAAAGAGAATTGCAAAATTCAGAGCAAAGATAAGGGACTTATTCAAATTAATTTCTTGGGTAAGGGAAAGGGAGGATCTGGTTACAGGCTCCCACACCCTCTCCTCATCCTCTGATTGAGCTGGGTGAGGAGGGGGAAGGAAGAAAACCAGTTTATCCTGTACTCAGGGACACACACACACACAGAGCACATTTTAACACAAATAGCACTCTGCCAGGACAGGCACCGAGACAGTAAAAACAGTAATAAAAATAATTTAGTGTACACAAATTAAATCTTCTATATCCTGGAAATCCCATCAATTTGAGACAGACATTTGTCTTTGTTTTTTTTAAGTGGGTGAACCTCTTGTCAAAAAAAGGGAGACCCAGTGGGGAAAGGTCCTTAACCTTTGAGCCAACAGATTTGAGTAAACTCAGAAAGGATACTCCTTTATGGCTATCAGTGTCACAGGTCAGATTAAGTTAAATTCTGCCAGTTTCCGAAGTACTTACAAGCTCATAGTACATAATTCGAAAATAACCTGGCAGACACCATCTTGAGATCTGTCAGAGTGGCCATATATGGCCCATAACTAGAAAAACTATAGCCATCCCTTTTTAGGGAAGTCTGTCAAAATGGATCCAAGTTCCCAAGTTATCTATGGGCATCAAATGACCAAAATCCTAACTCAAGAGCTATAGAAACTCAAGCAAAAAACAGGCATGAATTCTGAATTTGAAAGACTTCCTGACCCAGGCCAAAGCTACTGAATTGAATCCTGATAGCAAAACAATGGATTCCCGTTGGTACCAAGTGTCTGGGGTCAGGGGTTGACTAAGCAGGGGTCTTCAAATACTGCTTTGGACACCAATGAGAAAACAGCCAAGGTAGCAAAATTGAGATCTTTAGTCAGGACAATTGAGTTGCAAATCAAGGTAGCACACAGAAAGTGCTGGGGTACATAAAAGGAGGGGGCTGGGAACAAGATTTACATATGGTACTAAGTTTGGGGGGAGAGGGATGATCAAGTTACAGGAGGGGAGGTTTAAGCAGAAGGATGGGTCAAGCCCCAGGCTGAAGGTGGGAGAAGTTTAGAGGTGCCTCACAGTTTCACAAGGTAAGTTGTTTTGCATTACAAGTGAAAGTCCATAGAAAAAGCTTGGGAGTCTCCAAAGGGGAGAATTTGGAAGATTTACAAAAGTATTCAGAGGCTGGGAGTGATAATGTCTGATCAGAATCAGGCAATTCATAAGTCTGGGAATGGGGACAAAGTCAGGTTCAGTCCACTGAGTTTGATACTGCCAAAATTATATTTAAAATACAAGCTTCCAGTTATGGGGTTTTTTTTGCCCTTTGACCACTAGAACTCTTACTGCCTCTCTCCTCTTTTCTCCTATTCAGAAGTAAAATGTATGTCACTTGTGGTGGAAGGAAGAAGGAAGAGCAGTGCTTGAGCTTACATACAAATGCTTCTCTGCAAAGCCTACAACAGTGATAAATCCTGATCTAGAAGTGAAAACAAAGCAGATTTTTAATGCCATAAAACTAAACTATTGCAAATTCTGATGACAATTATTTCTACAAACTTCTAAATTACAAAATAATGTGGATTTATTGTTTAAAATCATTTTTATTGATCTCTATCATTCATAAGCAACAGTGTGGGGGCTTACAGAAGTTATAATGTTGAGGTTTAGGAGTGTTGGAACCCTGAAATAGTGACATGTGGATCCCGTCTCAGAGGAATTTCACCTAAGCCTTCTTTCAGCTAAAGAAAAGATTTATTAGAATATCAGTCAGGGTGGGCATGATTCTAACAATTCACAATATTGCCCAGATTGAATTTGAACCATTGACTAGATTCTTAAGTAACTGAAGCACCTTAATGGAGGTGAGATGTATCTTACACACAGAAAGATTGTGGGAAGCATCTAGGAGTGGCCAAGTGGTCTGTGATGACTAAGAGGGACATAGTGCCCTAGGCAAAAACCAGGGACCTGGACCACATGGCCAATGGAGATGGGATCAAGGATGGACAGTAACCCAGAGTGATCTAGAAGTAACAGACAATGAAGGACTGGGCTAGGCTAAGTTAGAGGTAGCAGAGAATCGGGAGATTGAGAGTAGATCGCAATGAAAGGGCAGTTGAATGGATTACTGGGATGAGTATACCTCAAGTAATGCCAGAGACTTGACCATGTGGGAAAATTCAAGGAAAGTTGGTGGGGAGAAGGAACTGTTATCCCCTTTCCCATCAAGAAGAAAGCCACGTTTTTAAAGAAAATTTAAGGGAACTAGATAATACTTTTCAAAAAAAAATAAAAGAGAGAGAGAAAGCTCAAGGTTAATAAGTTTCAGTGATATACCAACAGAACCACATATTCTGAGTTCCATTAATAATAAGGGTGATCTAGTCAAGGCATAGATTGGATGTGAATCCCTAAAATCCCCTATGATTTTTTTCTCCTCAATTTTAGATGAAATTCTGCATCTCAAATTACTCACTCCTTCGTGCAAGGTAGAATTAAAGGAGGGGGCGGGGAACAGGCACGCAGAAATGAGCAATTGAAAAGAACTTGAACTATCTTCCTCCAAAAAACATGAAAATACCACCCGAATTCAAAATGAGAGGAAGAAAAATAATTTTCTGAAACCAATGAATGAAATATATCTGAAAAAACCTCTAAGATTACTCACGTTTAGTGGAAAAAGTCCTGTGGTCAAAAATCTGAACCTGTAATTTTATAGACAAAAGTTGACTACATTTATTACAAAATCCTAAAGGAATTATATCACAGTTTGGACTCCTCAACTTGCAAACTATTATGAGAAATTCCTATGTTCTTTTCAAAGAAGTATATGAATGAAGTGGAAGTATATAAATATATTGTGAAATTGTGATGCCAATTATGCATTAAAAGACAAATAAAATCATACAAGTAATTCTGGATGTAATGATTTAAGGCCTGAAATTTCCATTTTTTCCAAGGCCCTTTATGCCTACGTGCAATTCACGAACTTCAATTTCTGTAACATTTTAGATTTCTTTCCCAGGAAGTGTTTGTAATGATTAGGACACGTGATCAGAGTGGTGTGTTTGTGTCCTTTAATGTCCTTTAATATCTCTCTTCTTCTCAGTTTATAATTTTTCCATCATACTTAAGAATACATTGGCCTTTTCTATGTACCTTCACATCACTGACTTTAACAATGGACTCAGAGGCCAAATAAACAGTGTCTGAACTGAATATTGTAAGTTTGAGAATGAAAACTAATGAAATTTCTACATAATATATACATAGTATATATATGCTAGAACTGCAGTTAAACTTAATATATACATAGTATACACTAGTATATTATATATATATATGCACAGTATATATAATACATATATACATAGTACATATATGCTAGACCTGTAGTTAAAGTTAAGGGGAAAATAATCTGATCCTTTCAGTCTAAACTGCGTTGACTGTTGAGAAATTACGGATTTTTTTTTTCTTAGTCAAGCACCATTTCTTAAGTGCAGAACTAAACCCTGAGTTGCTAAATTGACCCAAAATATTTTTTTATTATGTTTTCCAATAAAAACATGTGGGTGTATAACATAGATGTTATCTTCAATATAATGTGCTTCCAAACACACTACATTGCACATTTTAAGGACTCTTTTATAAAGTTTGGTTTTAGTTAACTCTTCTTCAGCTCTTAAAAATCTAATTTCTGAAGGATTTGCATTTTGTTTATCCTTTTCCTCTGCTTGAGATTGTTTTAATATATTAACTTCATTTAAATTGAGATGACATTATTATCTCTGATCATTGCTTTCCTGCAGTTTTTTTTTCATTCAAAGGACCATTAACTGTGACACTTAACTGGCACACATTGTACATAGATTAGTTTGCTATTTGATCTCTTTGATGATTTCCCAGATTTCAGAAAATAATCATTGACATTCATTGTCTATAATTAATCATGATTGCTCAATCTCCATTGCTACATCAAATCACAGCCTAAAGAGATCTTTTAAATCAATAGTTCTTGACCTGGGGTCTAGGAATTTGTTTTATTTTTTTAATATGTTCATAACAGAACTTATTTTCCTTATAATCTTGTGTGTTTAATTATATGCATTCAAAAATATTTTTTCTGAGAAGGGGTCTCTATATTTCACCAAATTGTCAAAGGATTCTATCACACACACACACACACACACACACACACACACACAAATATTAAGGACTCCAGCTTTAGAGTTATTTAAGTTCTTCTTGTTTACAAATCTATGGAATGAATCATAAAGTAGAATAGATGGAGATGGCATGTACTACTTTTTATACTGAATGAAATATAGGAAATATGAAAGATTTTATGAGCTCTCTTCAAATATCGTTGTTGTCTAGTCACTTTTCATTCATGGCTGACTCTTTCTGACTCCATTTGAGATTTTCTTGGCAAAGATACTGGAGAGGTTTGCCATTTCCTTCTCCATTTCATTTTACAGATGAGGAAACTGAGGCAAACAAGGTTAAGTTACTTCCTTAGGGTTACACAACTAGTAAATTTCTGAGGCCAGATTTAAACTTACAAAGATGAGTTTTCCCAATTTCACACCTCCTCCTCTATCCACTGTGCCACCTAACTGCCCTTCTTCAAATACAGATATAAATAATACTAGGCATTACTAGATACATAACAAGATCTTGTCCCCTCCACTTGTCTTTGGAGGAATCTGAAATTTAGTTAGATGATAGATAGATAGATATAGATAGATAGATAAATAGCTAAATAGATTACACATACACACACACACATATATATGTATAAATATATATGTATGTATGTATGTATGTATATATGGAGCAGCTAGGTAATACAGTGGATAGAGCACCAGCCTTGAGTCAGGATGACCTGATGACCTGAATTCAGATTGAGCCCAGACACTAACTGTGCCTTCCTGGACAAGTAACTTAACCTTGTTTGCCTCAGTTTCCTCATATAAAATGAGCTGGAGAAGAAAGTGACAAACTTCTCCAGTATTTTTGCCAAGAAAATCCCAAATCAGGTCATAGGGAGTCAAACATGACTGAAGCAACTCAATAACAACAAATACGTGTGTATACACCAATACATATATGTATGTACACACATATGCACACACACACTGAGTCATTCATTTTCACCTTTTTTATAATGGCTTCTTGAATAAATAACCATAGGATATTTTCTAATTTGTGATTATAAGTTGGTCAAAGCCATAAATAAAAGATTTGGACTTGCTTCAAAATGTTTTCAGGAGTTATGTGTGTTTATGTAGGCAGACAATACATTATTGAGTATATGAATGATTTCCTATTAGAATGAATTTCATGCTGAATATTAATTGACTTGAAAATAAAGTCATTTAAAGGTCAATAGCTTTGTCATGTACAGAATACTTAGATCTCTGTATTTTTTTTAATCCAAATAAGCATCCGAATAAAGCAATGTGGTAGCAATGTCTATAGTAAATAGATAGATGAAACCCAATGCTGGAATTAGAAACTTAACTCCCATTTTTTATGGAACAAAACATTTGATATATTACCTTCCCACTCCTGCCCTTAGGTAGTATTGGGCTATTTGAAGGAGGAGGAATTATAGCTTTCTCCAGAGAGGAAGGAAATGATTCTCTTGGTTGTTGTTCAGTAATTTCAGTTATGTCTGACTTTAAGCAACCCAGTTTGGGGTTTTCTTGGCAAAGATACTGGAGTGGCTTGACATTTTCTACTTCAGCTGATTTTACATACGAAGAAATTGAGACAAAAAGAAGATTAAGTGACTTGTCCAGGGTTACACAACTAGTAAGTGTGTGAGGCCAGTTTTAAAATGATGAAGATGAGTCTTCCTAACTCCAGACTCGTCATTCAACACTGATCCACCTAGCTGGCCAGTGCTTCCCTTAAAGTGAAGGATAAAAGAAAGAAGCATTTTTTTAAGTGTCTGTTATTTGCTGAGCATTGTACACTTTACAAATATTATCTCATTTTATCCTCACAACAATCCTATGAAGTGATATTGCCTCCATTCTCCAGCTGAAGAAACTGATCCTGATAGAGGTTAAGGACCACAGCTAGTAAGTGTCTGAGGTCAGGTTTGAAGTTAGATCTTCCTGAATCCAGCTCCAGCCACTTCAATTCCCCTCCTAGGAACCCCTGGGTTGAGATACTTGATAGTCTAGGGAAAGAGAAGGACATGAATAAACCAGTCCATTCCAAGGGTCTCACGGACCCATTTCCCAGCTCAAACTTTTTGGTTCCGTGGGACTATTGACTGGGAAACAGGGTAACTTTTCCTTCTGCTAGCAGGAGACCCTGCTCTCTTTCACTGCTCTACAGCTGCAGAAATGAAGGCCCAGAAAACGTGGGAACTTCCAAGGGAAGAAAGCATACTTTACCCAGAAACTGCTGCCTTCCCACTTCCATGTCCGAATCTGGGCTAAAGCTCTGGCTGCTCTACCCTAACTTCACCTCTCTCAAGGCTTGGCACATCTCTGTAGAAGTTTTTCTATTCATACTGTGTTTAGGTTGATTCACCATTTAAAGAGATAGGTGGTTGGAAGGGAGAGGGCAAACACAAATCTTATCTTACAGAGCATGTGAAATTGGGTTGGTTCTGATCTAGGGCAATCTAGGCTCGGGCCTGAACCAAAAAAATAATATTGATATACCATGTAGCATCTATTCAAAAATTGCATAGCATGGCTATTCAGCAAAGGTCCATCACTGGCAGTACTGTCTCATTTGGGCACAGCTTCCCTTATCTCCACTTTTGATGTACTTCCTCAACACCCAGAAAATAGGGTGTGTTCACTCTCTTACAGGGCAGTGAGAAGTCTGTCAAGCCTGAAGAGCCCAAACTGCTTGTACATTAAGAAATTGAAAAATTGTAATAGTTCAACCCTTGGTTTCCTAAATTGTTTCAAGAACAGTTTCAATGTCTTCTTAAGGAAAGAACAAAACAAAACAAAACTAGACTATGTGGCAAGATCTTCCAGTCTTACTGTCATGAATACCACCTGGGTTATTAGTATATAATTCTCCTACCACAACAAAGTTTCAGCAACCTGGATATTTTTGTCCATAAATACGAGACAACTTAGCATATAAATATGGTTACTGCCTTCCCTCATATAGGTAGGAAAAAATAAAAGTACTATTTATATTTTATTCGTGGATTCAAATTACCTTTTAAGAGACAACACCACTTGCAATTTCTACTCCCTAAAAATAACATTAGTGATTTTAGCACTTCATTTTCAGCATCTGTTACTTTACTTCATCATCATACTTGAGAAGAAAAAATACCTTCAAGCAACAACTAAAATAAAAATAGACAAATACATAAGGTTCTATTATAAATAAGATGCTCTCAGATTATATTTTCACATATAAGAAACTTCTATAAGTTTTACCATTCTATCAAAAGGCGTAGACATGTAAAATAGTTAAAAATGAAGAAACACAATTATTTAAGTGAGACAAGGAACCATCAAATTTTTTAACTTTTAAACCAACCATTTAACAAGCATTTATGGAGCATTTTCAATGGTCAATGCACTGCCTAAGAGCTGGGGATACAAAGAAATTCACCCTCTTCTAGGAATATGCCTTCTAATGGAGAAGGCTGTTACTTGTCTTTTTATATTTTAGTCTATACATTTAATAAAACTCTTTCTTATAATAATAACTATACCTTGAAATCAAATTCTTATTTCCCAGGATAGAAATCATAGTAAAGGTTATAAAAAACTTTTTTAGATGAAACTATAACTCATTCTCTTTTTTATATATGTATGTATACACATATGTGTATTTGTATACATTGCTGCATATAATGCTATACACATACTGCTAAATCCCAGCTTAGCAGCAACACCCAAGTGGAAAGAAAATCTTAGGAAAGGTACTGATTGCACCATCACAGATGAAGTAAGGTGACCTTGACTCCCAAAGTTGCCCTCTCCCACTTGTAGAAAGAGTATTTGTGACAGAAGGAAGGAGCCAAGGACATTTAAAGTAAGAAAGTAGGAAGAAGATATAGAGGTTAGGAAGGCATATATATCTGGAAAGGAAGAGATGTATGGTAACAGTTATGGAGAAATAAGCCAGGAGAAACTTTCAGAGGTTATATAAGTTAATAGGCTCTTTGCTACAATCACAGAACTAGGGATCTTCAGTTCCAAGGAGGTGAGTGCTGTCAAAGGAGAGATCTTAGTAAAGCTATCAAGGTGCTCAGATTTGTTTGTTATAATGTAAGTAAAACATGAAAAATGACTTAGTTTTTGATACTCAATACCTTCTCATCTCCCTAAGTTGCCTTCCTTCTCTGATTGAAAGGCAAGAGGATGGAGCAATGGATTCCTCCAAAAGCCTTTATAAAGGGCTCAAAACTTTCTGAACTTTCTAAGTAACTTGCATTTTTTCACCAGCAGCTCAGCTTGTTTTCTATAGAACTTCCTTTTGTGAGTTGTCTTCCTTTGTTCGACTGTAATTCTTCAGGACAAGAACTGTCTTTCTTGTTTTGTATTTCCAGCTCTTAGCACAGTGCCTGGCACATAGATTCCTGGTAAATGTTTATTTAATTGAATTTTATTGAAAGTTACTTTCAATTGGTATTTAATTTACTTACAATGTGACACATGTTGTCCAGTAAAAATGTTAATTTATTTGGATTTTTTATTCATGACCAACAAGTAGAGAACTGAAAAAAGGAGACAGGGATGCTGCTCAGGGATGCTCCTCATTCTAGGGAAAGAAAATGTTTGGTTCAGACTAAACATGGTGCCTTGGGATAAAATTTAGGACAGTGGACAAAGTAGAAAAATGAAACTGACATTTTATGTTGTTGTTCAGTTGTTTCAGTCATGTCCAGCTTTCTGGAAAATGAATACAGAATTCTTATACTCATGGGTTATTAAGGAAGGCCAGCAGATGACAAAGGGAGCAAACTGAGCATTTTCACTTTTCCCATCTATTACATTAGCTTTGGATGTTTTTCTAAGCTAGCAAGCCACACCACTGAAGGAGAATGAGCTGCTAGGGAAGGTTTGTACACAACAAAGGAAGTGACTTTAACAACTTGTAGGAGATCCCCCAGTTTAGTAGATTACTGACTACTCATCCTTCTAAGATTTCCAATACCTCCTATTGTATGTATATGTGTACGTATACACATATACACACATGTATAGCACATATATGCACATATGTATAGATGTGCATGTGTACAATATGTAGACACATATGTATATGCACATACATGCATGGACATATGTGTGTGTATCCTCTGGAGTAGAACTCAGTGAAGGCACAGACATATGTTTTAAGCATCTTTGTAAATGCCTCCCCTCCACACCACCCTAGCCATGTCTACACATGGTAAAAGCTTAAAAATTATTTTTGAATGAATAAATGAACTATTAATTAATATATCTAAAATCATAGAATGCTAGATCTGAAAACAAACCCTAGAAATTATCTAGTCTAGCCATATCATTTTGCAGATGAGGACACTGAAATCCATATGAAGTGACTTATATATATGAAACAGAAAATCCAGAGATAGAGCCCACATTCTCCATTTCATTATATGACAGTACTCTTCAACAATGGGAATTAAGTTCAAAGTTCAATTTGGAAGTTTAATTTTGTCACTTAATTTACAGTTGTTCATGCCAAAAAGAAAGGAATTCCGTCATGTAATTCTTTTTCTTAGTCACCTACCAGATTATTTGGTAGCATACACTTGTTTGAGAGTTAATCTACTTACACACTTACATACATACACACACACATATACATACATACATACATATATATGTATAAATTACTAGCAAATTATATTAGTGTTCACTAACAATAGACATATATTGAAAGAGCACAAAACATATAACTTATGCTACAGCTTATTCTCATAGCATAGATCTATGTATTAAAATGATTTTCTTTAAAATTTCCTTAAAGTTTATTTTAATGTATTATGACAGCCCATATCCTTGAATTAATTACTTTATGAATTTTATACAGAGAAACCATTATGATGGTATGTGAGGAATGTTTAAGAATATTATCAACCATACCATGTTCCCAATTACCTTACACCACTATCAGGTTCATATTTTATAGTTCATACAAATTATCCTAAAGGTCATAGTCATTAGAAATGACTCTAATATACTGAGAAAACAAAATCTACAGAATGTTATCTGGATTCTTTATTCTAATCTTTTAGAATAATGAGAATAGTTCAGTATAATTAATAGTGTAATTTGCTGGTCTTTGTACTCATCTGAGGTATGTGATGAAAACCGTTTATCTCAGACCAATTTTGTATTGGGTTTAGAAGAGAGTACATGAGAAAAAAATTCATATTATGATTTATTTTACTCCATATGAACTAAGATTGCTGACTATCCATTTACCTTATCTGGTGTCTCATAAAAGATAGTCTAATTAAATTCTGATGTCCAAGGACAAAGCTTATTGTGGAAATGCTAGACTACTAGTATTTTTGAAAGTCTTAAATGAGAAGTTCATAGTTTTTCTTATATTCTTTCAAAATATCATTATAGAGTTTCAGTTAAGAATCTATGTATGCAATTTCGTTATTCCTTCTGCTATCACATTCAGCACACCAGGCAATAACTGAGCAAAATTCTACCAGAGGAGTCATATGCCAGCTTATTTCTATAATGACCTTTTGCTTTGTCACCCTTTTTCAAAGCTACCATATCCACAATGATTAATAAACATTTTTCAACATTCCTGTGTGAACACACTACGGGGTTTAACTACGTGTCTGATTAACATTAGCGAAAAAGGTATTATAGATCAAAGTTTATTTTTTAATCTACTGTAGATAAAATGGCTCTTGCGCTGTAGTAATTATTGAAGTTGGTGAGCTACCTTTCTGAAATATAATAAATATTTGCATATTAGAGAATATTTTTCATTTTCATTTATGGAAATTGTTTTTAGAAGAACACATTTTAAGTTATTGTAGTAAAATAATATATGTTATAGTATCTTGTAAAATCAAATTAATCCCAAAATAAAACTTCCTTACTTAAGAATGTATTTGATATAGCAAGAGTAAACCAGAAATAACAACATTTGATTGATCTGAGTATGTAAAAAAGTTAAAACAGTAAGATCCTCATACTTGTATTATATGAATGAACCAAAGGAACATTTCTAAAACTTTTCTATGCCAAAGAACGTAATTTCAGATGAAGGAATGAGAAAAGACTTCATAGATAAGCCAAACCTTGATGACTTCATGGATAGTGAATGACCTACCCATATGGTATAAGCGCTTTCCTGGAGTCATTTCTTTTCCCCAAACCCCTCCTTCTTCCTAATTTCCCAATTAATGTCAAAGGCAGTAGCATCCTCTACTCATCACCCACATACACTCCATGTATCCAATCTGTTGCAAAGTCCAGTTGATTTTACCTTTACAATGTATCTCATTAAACGTCTCCTCTCATCTCATATAACCACCACACTGGCTCATGCCTGGACTATTCCAATGGCCTACTGGTTAATTTTCCTGCCTCAAGTTTCTCCCCACTCAGTTGCCCAAATGATTTTCCTGAAATATCCACTCAATAAGCTCCAGTAGCTGCCTATTAGCCCTAGGAGCAAATATAAATTCCTTTGCGTGGCTTTGAAAGTCCTTCCAAATCTTGTCCCTTTCTACCTTTCTAGTTGTCTAAAACTTCCTACTCTGCTCTAAAATCCAACAACACTGACCTTTTGCTGTTCTTTACACGTAAGATTTCATCAACTTTTCATTCCCTGGCTGCCCCTTATTCTGAAATGCCCTCTCTCCTCATTTCTGTCTCCTAACTTCCCTGGCTTCTTTCAAGACTCAGCTCATATTTCACCTTCTGTTAAGGGACTTTTCCTAGTCTCTCCCCTCTCCCTACCTCATATCTTTCTTCTGGAACTTCCTCACATTTACCCTGTATGTAACTTATATGTACATAGTTATTTGGATGTTCTCTCCCTTTTAACACAAAGTCTGATATATAGTAGGCACCTAATAATTGCTGGTTGATTGACTCCAAGCCAAATTTAATGATTTTTTCCTCAATCCTTTTCCTATCCACCTTTTCTGTGGAAGATTGTTTGGATTTCTAGAATATTATACCCCTAAATGTCCAACCACTCTTTTTCTTTCTTCTTTGCTCTCATTTCTTCCTTCTCTGGACTCTTGGATAAGTTCATGTTTTAAAGCCCAGAAATTGTGTGGTGGACCATCTCATAGATGAAAGACATCCCAATGCATGGAACATTCAATGAAAGGACCTGAAAGAATGTTAATCTGCTTACTAGTCTTATAGAATGCTTTAGAGTCTAGGGACTAGCTCTGGAGAACTAAGAGTAAAATTAGACATTGAGTCCACAGTCATTTACATGGAGACCCCTTAATTTTTCATGATCAGCTGAGTGGGGATGAACTCTGGGAAAGTGTTTCAGACCCTAGCTAGGACCTTAAGAGTATATCCAGAGACTGTAAGAGCCTCATCCTGGGAGCACAGATATTTTGATGAGCCTGCTTCTGGAAATACTTGATAACCAGGGAATATAGAAACTCTGTTCTTCACTTCAGAGGATGTGCATATATTTTATGGCTGTTTTTTAATCCACTAAATAGTTGGTAAACAAATAATCTTTTAATTAGTTTCTGAGCAAGATTTGGATGGAATTTCAAAAAGCACTACATGTTCAAAGTGAGTCTCTCCAAATATCTTCCCTTTTCAGTCTAATTAGAGGTTCCAAATTCTGTGAGCCCCAAGGTGGAGAAAGAGATCGAGACAGAGTGCAGTAGTATCAGTCAGTCCCTATATCTATGAGACACAAGTCCTTATATCTATGAGAACAGGCTAAAAGTCATCTATACAAACATTATCACTCACCTCCCACTTCTCATTCTCCTGTCAACCAGTTACCTACAATGTTAAAAAATCCCAAACTGTAAATCTGGGAGTGGAGGCAACAGGTAACACCTTGTTTCTCAACCAGTCACTGCCATGGAGCTCCTGGGAAGAGGGGAATATTAAAACATAGCAGAGATAAGACCATTCCTATTGGGGGGAACAAAGAAAGCTGGGGTGACAGCTTTTAAGCTGCCATTCCTCCTCCACTCCTCTCACAACTGTCATGAGTTGATCTGATATAGACTTGGAAATTTTCAGTATCCCTCATTTTTAGCCTTCCTGACATTAAAAAGAATATTCTTCAGTACATCACATTTGGATATATGCATTTTGTATGTGCGTTCTGTCTCTTTACATTTTCCTAGTTTGGTTACTGATTATGGTTTGGTTACAAAGTTCTCTCTTTTGGGAATTTCTCATCAATTGTAGGAACTAAAACATGTAGGAGAACTTGATTAATTCCTAGGATTGTAATCCACATTATAACCAGATTAATCTTCTAAAAAGTAGTAATATGATCATACTAATTAACCCTACTTAAGAATAGGCAGTGATTCTATTTTCTACTGTGCCATGTATACTTCTATGTTATCCAGTTATCCAGTGGTTTTTTTTTTTACTATTCATAGGATAGTACATATATTTAGAATTGGAAGGAGCAACAGAGGTCAAGTCCTTTTTATAACTGAGGAAACTAAAGTCCAGAGAGGTGAAATGACTTGTCCACAGTCACAGAGCTAAAAAAGTCTGAGTTAGGGTGGCACTGGAACCCAGGTCTTCCTGACTACAAGCCAAACAATCAGTTATGCCAGGCTGCTTCAACATTTACCAAACACTAAAATCAGGCAGATTATTTCACTGCTCCTCTATCTGACATTACTAATTTATTTCTCCATTCACCTCCTCCTATTAAAATTCTCCCCATCCTTAACTGATCTCTTCCATGGAGCCTTTTCCAACTACTATGAATCCCAAGGGACTTCTTCCTTCTCTAAGACTCAATTTAATATTAGGTTACTCTATAAAACTCATAACTCAATTATATGCTATACTTATAATTGTTTAATAATGTCTTTTTGTTACTCTTATGTTCCCAGTTAGATCGCAGGTCCTTTAAAAAATCTGGATGATAAGTTCCTTAAAGAGCTAGGTCACAAGTTCTTTCAAGATTCAGATCATACATTCTTTAAGGACAGAGATCACCCTATGTTTCTTTTGTCCTCTATGATACCTTCTGGCACAGAGTTTTTATGTATATCTGATTAGGTTTATTGTTTAACTGACTGATTATCTGTAGAGTAACAAAAAACATGTTCAGGCTGGTTGAGGGCCTGCCCTCTTGTCCCTCAAGGAAACTTTTTATTTAGAAGTACATGTTTAAGTTAGTAGTCATATAGACAGTTCTTTCACTAATGACTGAGGCAACATGGGGAAATGGACAGAGTACTTAACTTTGAATGGATTGGTCAAGGTTTGAGACCTGTTTGTGAAACTTACTCATGGTATGTCCCTAAGCAAGTCACATAGCATCTTTGTGTGTGACATACATACACATACATGTGCTTCACAAAAACCCTGTGAAGTAGGCAGCACATGTATGATTATCCCTCTTCTACAAATAAGGAAACTAAAATTCTGAGGAGTTAAGTTCATCCTTTCATCACATCCACCATAATTGGCCATTCTCACCTTTTTGTGGGAGAGTATTTGCTCCATACTACCTCTCCCTTCCTACTACACCCACTGTACTCTTCTTTCTCATCCCTTAATTATTTTATGTCATTCCCTCAAATTCACCTTATACCTTCTATCTAAGTATATTCCTTCTCTCTGTACTGTTAGTGATACAATTTTTAAGAGTTACGGTGTCATCTTCCCATGTACGTATGTAAATAGTTTAGCTCTTTGAATCCCTTGGGTTTTCTTTTCCCTTTTTACTTGTTAATTTTTCTGTTGGGTCTTGATATTGAAAGTGAGTTTTGTGGTTCAGTTCTGTTCTCCTTATGAAGGCTTGGAATCCTTTTATTTCATTGAATGACTTTTTTTTTGTTCCATTGATGTATTATGCTGAATTTTGGCAGGTGGGTGATTTTTGGTTGTAGTTCTAGTTCCTTTGCCCTCCAGAATATCATGCTCCATGGCCTCTGATACTTTATTGTTGCAGCTGCCAAGTCCTGTGTTATCCTGATTGTGACTGTCTAATATTTCAATTGTTTCTGTCCATTTGTAGTATTTTTCCTTGACCTGATAGTTCTGAAATTTGACTATAATCTTCCTTGGGATTTTTATTTTGTGATCTCTTTCCTGAGGTGATCAGTGGAGTCTTTCAAAGACTATTTTGCCCCTTGTTCCAGGACATCAGAGCAATTTTCCTTGATAATTTATTGAAAGATACTGTCCAGATCTTCCTTTTGTTCATGGCTTTCAAGTGATCCAGTGATTCTGATATTGTCTCTTCTGCATAATTTTTCAAGTCAGCTGTTTTTCCCATAATGCATTTTGCATTTTGTTCCATTTTTTCATTCTTTTGAATTTGTTAAATTGATTCATGGCATCTCATAGAATCATTAGCTTCCACTTATGCAATTCTAACTTTTAAGATGTTGTTTTCCTCAATTAAATTTCTTTTGTACTTTCTTTTCCATTTAGCCAATTGTACTTATTAAGGAGTTATTTTCTTCAGTGGATTTTTGTATCTACTTTTCCATTTGGACAATTCTACTTTTTAAACAATTTTATGAGATGTGCTGTTTCTCCATAATTCTCTTGCATCACCCTCATTCTTTCCCCATTTTTCTTTCTACCTCTCTTATGTGTTTTAAACTCCTTTTTGAATTCTTCCAAGAATTCTTTCTGTTTTTGTGTTTTGACATTGTTGCCCTCTTCTGATTCTTGGTCTTCCCTATCACCTTAATAATTTCCTATGGCTAGATTTTTTGTGTTGTCTTTTGCTCATCTTTTTTTTTGGCCTTTTTCTTTTCTTTTAAGTTTGATTTCGACTCCTAGGGTGGAAGGGACTCTGTCTCAGGCTTCTTGTGCCAGTGGCTATGGGTCCTATCTGTTTACCTGGTGTTTCTGTGATGTTGCCCTGAAGCCCATGTGTCTGGTGCTCTGTTGAGGGGAGTGGGGTGGAATATGGCTGATTGCTGGAGGCAGGACAGGTCTGGCAGCTTACCTGGTGCCTAGCTGTGGTCCTAGTGGTGGTGTATAGTATATGCAGAGGCCAGGTGGGGGTTTTCTGCTTTTTTCTGGGGCTACACTGAAGTACATGGAGGTCTGGTCTCTGGAGGATGCCTATTTGACCTGAGCTGCACTGAAGCACTTGGAAATTTACCACTAGAAAATGCCTGTCCACCCATGGCTACACTGAAGTACACAGTGGTTTGGAGCTGGAGTCTGCCAATTCTCCTGGCTATGCTAAGTTACAGGTTGGGTGGGATGGAGATGATGTTGGTGTTTGCCTGCTGCACCATATCAGGGATCAGGATATCCCACTGGCTTGCTGAGGGGGGGCTTGCTGCCAGCTTTCTGGGATGCGTCTTGTCCTGCCTTTTGATATTGAATAAGTCATGATTTGTAGAAATCTAAATTTCATCATCTATATAATGAAGGAATTGGATATATGATAGCTAAATTCCCAGATCCAGATTTGGGTCTCCTTTCCCAATCTAGGTTTTTTTTTTAATTTTACAATTATAATTAAAGTCTCATATAAGAAGATATTTATGATCTAGAGCATGGTTGAGTTTTCCATATGACATCATACTGTCAACAGTCTATAAATCACCATCTGGAAATCTCTAGGAAATTTCTTTCATTATCTCATTGCTGGAAGATTTTTGACTCCAAGTTTTAATCAGTACCAGAAATAGTTGAATAAGTTGATTTATTAGTAAGTTTTCTAGTTTAATGTTCACACATATGTCATGTTTAGAATTACGTAATCTTTTTCAAAAGATCTATTGAGCTCAGGCTTTCTTTTAAAAAGTATTATCTGTGTGATCATTTGTAACATTTCTTAGACAAGCTTGAAATCTCCCCAAAAGTTGACCAGCCCACCCCAAAATTCTGAATTTACTGATTGTTTTGGTCAGATGATTTAAAAAGTTCTTCAATGATTTATTTCGTTGAAGAATGACATTTACCTTCCACCATAATAATCTTGATAGAGACAAAATTTCGACTGGTTTTCTCCATAGCATACCTCTACTACCAATGCCTAATTAACATTCAAAACTAAAAATGATTTCATAACCATAGTGGCAGCATCAAAAACCTAAGTAAGATCATAAATGAGAGTTCTGTTGTTTGTTTGTTAAAGAACAGACTTTGCAACAAGGCGAGTGAAATATTTTGTCATGCGTTTATCAGAGGAAAATCACTGGAAAATGCTTCTAAATTTCTTAATTTCTGATGGTGAAAGAGCTTACTCTTTTATAAAAAAAAGTTAAGATTTGGGGTTTTATCTTCAAAGTAATTCTTTTCAAACAAAAATAGGCTCAAACTTTTCTAGGAGCATAAATGATCTTTCCTTCTTATAATTTTCCTCATCTCTCCTTTTCTCTTGTAACCTGCATGTGTCATTTTACTTGTGCACATGTCAAATGCATTCACTAGTTTGCTAATTCTTGGAATGAAGGAATCTTATAATTTTTCTTCTTTATGTTCCCAACATGTAATTTTATCATGCACATAAAATAAACTAGCAAATTTTTAAAAATAAAATGAACATAGGGATATGGCCAGATGGAAAATAGAATACACATTTCCTGTCCTTAACAATTAAATATATATATATATATATATATATATATATATATATATATATTTATACACATACATACATATATACACATATGTATGTATATGTGTGTGCACATATATGATATCTTTTGTCTTTATATCACATTCATTTCCATACATATGTCTCTTATGCCCCTACTGAGACATCTATGTCTTGCAACAGAATAAAAAGGAAAGAAAAAATAAACTGTTCCGCAAAATTAACCATCTCAATCATTTAAGTCTTCCCGTGTTCATCTGAATTTTCTATATTATTTACTTCATTAATTCCCCTGTTAATAAGTATCTTTTTTGTCTTCAATTGTTTGCTACCACAAAAAGTGTTATTCTAAATATTTTGGTTCTTTCAGTCTTTAGCTTCCTCTGGGCATATGTCTAATGGTGGTACTTCTGGGCCAAAGAATGTGGACAATTTAATTAGGTTTATAGCATAATTCCACAGAACTTAAAACTTACAAAATAAGTGACCAAGAATTAAAAATGAATGATTTACTTTTAATTTTTTTTAAAATTTGAAGACAAGTTAACATTTAAACTATAAATATAAACAAGAAGTTATGAGGTAAGTGGTACAGCTATTTTTTTACCCCATTTTACAAATGAAAAAACTGACACTCAGTAAGTTTAAATACCTTTCCCAAAGTCATACAGCTAATAGGTGACTGAGTTAGAATTCGAATATAGGCTTTCTTACTCTCTCCAACTCCTCAAAACAACAGTAACACTTTAGTCCTCCAAAAGACTTGCTCCAGGTTCAAGGCACTCTTATAAGTCAGCACCACTCAAAACCATACTTCACAAGCCCCTTCCAATGTGTTTACTTTAACCAGCCATGTAATTAAAATCAAGTAACTCAATTCAAAAAATATTTATTATGTGCATACTATGTGTCAGGTACTATGGTAAGAGAATATAGATCAAAATATATTTAATAAACCTCCACAACAAATAAAGATATTAGAAAGAATTACCTCCTATTCACATATAGGGTATACTCTCACAATAATCATACCACCATTGGGGAGAGTACATACAAAGAACACATATGACCAGGGAACATGTGTGGAAGGCACAGATACAGGGGATATATTTGAGCAAGAAACATTATTGAAAGGGTGAACATCAGGGATTAGAGTGACCACCATACCTGAATAGCTAGCACAACTTACATTTCAAATATTGCTAGTATCCTCTGGTGATGTGGTTATGATCATCTTAAAGCTCTCCATTAAATATTGCTTCTCAGCTTACCACGTTTCTGAGCTTGACATCTTGACTAGTCTCATGGCTACTCAACTTTTCTCAGTTAAAATTTGCTTTGTTTCATCTCATCATGGCCATCTTCAGCTTTATATTCCCAAGTGCTAGCATGTAATAACTAGAAAGCTTCTGTTGCAGTATCTCAATCTTTGAGTTACTACAAGTTTTTACTGTATAGCCAAGGCTATGAAACACCATACCTAGCTAACTTGCTAATAGAAGCCAAGAAAATAGAAGCTAATATTATCATTCTTCAGAATCCTCTTGTTTGGTACCTATGTAATTTCCATCATGTAACAGCAAGGACCCTGACATACACAGGAGGGCCTGCTGTACAGATTCTTATTGATTTCACACCTCATTTATATAAAATAATTACTCTTTTTGACACTCATGGAGTTTTTGTTTGTTTGTTTTATTAAAGTCCCTGAAATGGATTTTGTAGACAAAGTAAAAAGTAGTTAGAGGGAATTTTCCAATTACAAGTCATACAGTACTTTTCTAAAAGGAAAGGAACTTTTGAGAGATCACCAATCTACTTTAATCAAGTACATACATCATTCATTTAGTTCAGGGGGAAAAGTCAGCACCTTGAACTTCAGAGAAAATACAGAGAAATAAAGACCAACAGACAAGGCTTCCAACTGTTTGACCATAAGCAATACATACATCACAGATCAACAGACAGATTCAAACATCTAATCATTACATACATACATAAGTACTAGAGAGAGAGAAGCACCAACATCTGAATTTTCAAAGACAGGGGCCTCCTTAGCAACTAACCAGAGTTTATTCTGGCCAAACATTTCCAATGAGTAAGCCCCAAAACAAAACCTCACATCAGAATATATATACACTTTTCAGAGCCAGAGGGCATCACAACCTTGAGAACCAGAGCATCATTAGAAATTAACAAAAGGTGCAGGGCTTCCTACAAAATAAATCTCCCCAATCAAACTCCACTTAATGGGCAGACCCATTAATGGTTGGGAAAGATCTTTAACTCATTGATATAATTAGCATTACATGGTCATAGATTACTGTATGACTTGTAATTGGAAAATTCCCTCTAACTACTTTTTACTTTGTCTACAAAATCCATTTCAGGGACTTTAATAAAACAAACAAACAAAAACTCCATGAGTGTCAAAAAGAGTAATTATTTTATATAAATGAGGTGTGAAATCAATACAGAAGAATTAGATGGGGAGGAGGGCTAGTATTTCTGGTAATTTACTTTCATCGGGAATGGGTTTAAGAGGGAACAATACATTTATATCTAGAGTATGAAAGTCTTCTAAATTGAGAAGAAATGCAATGGTAAAGGAATAGGGAGGGAGGAGAGGTCAAGGGAGGGATCTCTAGAGGGGAGAATAAGGGAATAGGTTGTAGGGGGCTATAGAAGGATGTTTAGTTTTATGAGAATGGCAGGATAGGGGAAGGCTTCTTGGAGGCGGGGAAGCTAAGTAATAGGAGGGCAACATATTCTATAGAAGTAAAGTAGAGGAGTCAGGA
The DNA here is from genome assembly GCA_028658325.1 of Potorous gilbertii. Taxonomy (NCBI): domain Eukaryota; kingdom Metazoa; phylum Chordata; class Mammalia; order Diprotodontia; family Potoroidae; genus Potorous; species Potorous gilbertii. The sequence goes on from CM053771.1 coordinate 383,589,406, forward strand.
GGGATAGAAAGCAAGAGATATGCACAAACATAAAACAAGATCAGGAGTTGAATTTGTTAGGGGAAGTATATGTCTGTCTGTGTGTGTGTGTGTGTGTGTGTATTTATTTAGTAATATATCCACATTTAATCAAAGTCTTTGGAGGCGGGGTGAGAGAAGGGTGAAAAAAGAATAAAATAAAAAGTGTACAGCAGAGAACAAAAGAAAATTTAGAAAGAAGCAAAGGAAAGAAAGACAGCTGTCAAGCCAATGTTTGCGGTATTTGCCATACAGACTTTCTTGAAATGAAAATTTATCTTTACATATTTTGAATCCTATCCTATGTTCTGCTTTGCACATTGCATACTTTTTTCTTTTCTTTGTATTTAAGTTTCTGATTTTTCTTTTCTTTTTTCTATTCCATATTTTTATTCCAGTGTTAGAGTCTAAACTAAATTTGAAAGAAAAAAAGAACCTCTATGAGGTGTGGTCCATATTCTGATAGAAAGAGACAGAGAATCTACAGATATGAATAGATATAGAAGACATGTATGTATGACTATATAAACACAAACATATGTACTTTTCTATACATATGTAAGTTGTTATGCCTACATATACATATATGTTCATGTGTATTTGTGTGTTTGTATACATGCACATACATACACACACAATGAAACCTCTAATTTTTGTGTACTACTTTGGCCAATACAGTTTTTACTCTTCTTGCACAATAGTACTAGTATTAGGGATTCATTCATATTCTCTACTGCATTGTATATCTGAATGGCATCTAGTCTCTACAGGGAAGAACAATTGCTGAAAGAACAGTTAGAGATAGGAAGTATCTAATACCCAGCATAGATGAGAGAGATAAGAGAACCATGAGTAAGTAATTAGTTCCTAAATCTAGTACAATATCTGTAACTATTTCTTATGGGGTGGTCATTGGTTTTTCCAAGAAAACTATTTGGTGAAGTGTTGAGAGGGTCTGAGACTTAGAGCTATAGAACCACATAGAGTAGATTGGTGAATCAGATCTAATCCAGTGGGTTTTTTTTTACCTAATCCATGAGTATCAATTACATTGGTCATTTAATATATGTAGTAAATAATAACCTTTTTTCTGATAGGGCAATTAAAGTCTTGCTATTTCTATAGGCCTTCTCTCCCCACAAAAGTCATCAGGACATTTCATTTTCCTTTCTTTTGACTTAGCATAACATTGTCATGATCTCTGGAGTCAGTTTTGTGGAAAACATAAAAAATCCTATTGACAATCCTAGATTTATTGTAAAACCTAAAGAAAGTAGAAAATTTTGCAAGAAAGTAACCTAGCAGAAGTTAAGGAAGACACACTAAGCACTTGTGTAATGCATTACAGTGTAATCTAATTTTGTATTGCTTCATTGCCCCCTAAATGATTTCACTGTGTTGGTGGTTGAATGATCTCTATCAGCATAAAATGATCAATTACTTCTATGAGCAAAGCTATCAGAATAAAACCTGGAAAATACTTAGTTGATTAAGTTTATCCATAAGTCATGTTATGCTATGGAAGTGATTGCAGTCTCTTCATGTTTAATCATTTGGAGAAGCTTTGTCTGCAACTTTCTCATTCAGGTAACTGTGTGGTTATGTGAGATAATGGGGTTTGTTACATTAACTCTGGGAAAATTCTTTCTTTTTCCTTCACAATATTACTTGCTGAACATGGCCCCTGGTACCTTGTCACTGCTTGTTAGTCCAAATCATTTCTATTTCCATCAGCCTCATGGCATCTAACTATTATTTATTCATATTCTGACATAGAAATGTTATCCTTGTATATCTATAAAAGGCTGAAGTCTCTGATAAATTGGATTGCATGTTCTGTTGCTGTTACCATAGACCAGATTCACATTTTCCTTGAGATGCTAAAAGCCAAGCCAGTTTTATCTTTGATGACTTTAACTTGGTCTTGTCACTGTTTCAGAGATATTGTGTTCTGTAATTGCGGCTTTGAAATACATAAACTAAATAAATAGATAAATTAATCACTAGACTTTGTAGTGATTTCTTTTGGTAGGACAAAGAATGGTTAATCATTAATATGTAGTTATCTTCTATAAATTGTTGTTAAATGAGGCAATATGTACTTCATGAATGAACTTTCCTAGGCAGTGATGTAATAGGTAGGAAATAATTAAAGATAATAAAATATTTTTAGCAGATGTTTATGTAGCTATAATAAATTACTTATATCATTTCTGGATTAAGTATCTCCAAAACAATGAAGGAAGACTCCTAGAATAGTGAATGGAAGGTTTGCTGTATGATTATTCTATTATGTTGATATGCTAGGACTTCTTTCTTCAGTCTATTTGAGTCACAAAATAAACTAGGTATATTTATGTGTAATTTTTTCCATAAAAAAATCAAATATTTATTTGTCTGCTATATACCAGACTGTAACAGTAAATACCCCAACATACAGGAGGGTTGGGGGGTGGCAGCTGCTGCCACAGTTTCTTTGATCTGCATTCATAAAAGGAAAGGTAACTTTTGAGGGGTTAACAATCACTTTAATCAAGCACACATATCATTTCTTTAACCAAGTACATATATCACTTACCTAGTTTAGGGGAGTCAACACCCTGAACTTCAAAGAAAATACAGAGAAATCAAAGATCAACAGACATGACTTCCTCTGCCTGACCATTAACAGTCTGACCATAGTTATCAGAAAGGGAAGCACCAACATCTGGATTTTCCAAGCCAGGAAGCTCCTTAGAGGCTTCCCAGAGTCCTTGTCTGGCCAAACAAACTCTTCCAGTAAGCCCCAGGGTAAAACCTAGCCCTCAGAGTATTTATACCTTTTTTAGAGCCAGAGGGAATCCCAACCCTTGAGAATCAGTGCCTCATTAACAAAAGATATGAGCCTTCCTAATAATCTTCCCTAATCAAACTCCCTTTAATAGGTATTAATGGATGGACAAGATCTTTAATAACATTAACAATACAGATACACATACTGTTTCTAGTCAAAGAAACTGGTGTTTCTGTACTTTGCTCCTAGTAAAGATTCTTGGTTGATAAAGGCAGGATTCAAAGGGAGGCATTTGATTACACTAAAACAAAAACAGCAAAAGATACTATTTTGCTTGCCATCACACACATATCACAAAAACAATGACAATAACTAGTCAATGACAAAACAGTTTCTTCCCCCAAGGAGCTTATATTATAATGGAGAAAAAAATGTTATATATATAAATGTATACAAAATAAATATAACCTAGTTTGATGGAGGATCAAGAAAGGGCTTGTGTTGGAATTTATACTTAAGTTGAGGTTCAAAGGAAACTGGGTTGCAGTGAGACTGAGAAAGGGAAGCACTACATTCCAGGCATTTAGATAGTGTGTTCAGAGACAGAGACAGAGGAAGGAACCAGATGTGTGAAGAATGGCAAGAAGGCCAGTCTGAGCAAAGATAGAATTCATAAAAGATAATACAAAATGTTGCATAATAGAAAATAAGGGTAGGAAGGTGGGTTGGCAACAGGTTGTACAAAGCTTTAAATGTTAGAGAGGAATTTGTATTTGTTCTTCAAAGTAACACACAGCCATTGGAATTTATTGAGGTGGAGAAGAATCTGATCAGACCTATAATTTAGGAATATCTCTTTGTCAGTTATGTGGAAGATACATCTGAAAAGGAAAAGACTCCTTGTAGGAAGATCAATGAGAAGAAGACTCCAAGTGAGATGAGAGGGGATGAGGGTCTGAAGCAGTGGGGTAATGTGAATAGAGAGCTTTTACAAAGATATGATTACATGTGACTCAGTTCTACAGATTTAGCTAAGATAAAAAATCCATTCATTTCAACCAAAAAGACTGCCAATTAAGTTTGCATATAAGGTGATTGTATTCTTGAACTATAAAGTTTTTTTTTCTTTTCATCACTTTGAATTTATTTGGAAATTTGGAAAAATCATTAGTTACCCACTGAACAAGGCTATTGGCAGCTATCCTAAACTTTTACATCAAAGTGGCAAAAATGACCTGCTTGTGCATGAGCAAGGGCTGCAAAAGGGTTTACTTAGCTTACAGATATGCACTTGTCACAAACAGATCAAGGATACATGCTGACAGTCTTAATCAGTGTCTGCCCTTCCTATGTCTCCTGTTCCTTATAGAAAGAACATCCAAACAATGGATGGTAAAGGACCATGTCAGGTAACAAATCCCCCAAGTCTCAGGATTCAATAGGTCAATAAGTGCTTTTATTATTCATCTATGAGGGTGCTCAGTAACCTAACCTGAAACAAAGAAGCCATTGTGCCTATCTACCTACATGGCAAGAAGTCGATACAGCAATATTTCCAACTTTATATATGGTCTGCATTTCTAGCTATGTCACAGCCTAGAGACTTCCTTTTGAAATTCTATCTACTCCCCAGAGACTGCTGTTACCTTCTAACATGCATAGGCTTGACCATAGATTACCACAATTCACTCCTTAACTTGTATCATCATTGGAAATCCTGTGATCTTAATCATCTGGTATAATGAAGAATTCAATCCTCTTCTATAAGACACAAAAATTCCTTTGTATCTAATTGGTTTCTGGTTACAAGGATATCCTAGTAGGCAACAAAGTGTGTTAGTAATGCTTCTGCTACTACAATTAGGCCTTGGAGAAGCCATTCAACCAAAATTCAAATTGATAATCTTGTGATGTAAATCCACAGGTTCTCAACCCTTCAACCTAAATTTTGAGAAAGGTACTGCATGACTTCTTTTATGATCACCTCTCCTTCTTAGGACTCTCCAATCAGTAGTTTTATCTCCCCCAAGTTATTTGCAGCTTGAATTAGGATGTAGTTGTTTCTCAAGTCAGAAACCATACCAAAAAGTTCAGTTATAGAATACTATGAGTTAATGGAAATATCTATCACTTGTAACCATTAAGCTTACATAAAATCTTTTCTGGAAACTTTTAGCTATTTTCCTCTCTTCTTAGTTTAATACCATTCCTGCACAAGTAGCAATTATAAAAAAACAAGAATCATAAAAATGAAACAGAATGAAGGATTTTACAAAGAAAAAGAATATATGACATTTATTTAAATCCAGAAAGGCACTTGTTAATAATTAACCACAATGATTTCATGTCTGTGAGGCTACAGGAGATGCATATCAAACAATCAAGAGGAAACATCTTTTCAACTGGAATCAGTAATTCAAGGTGGAAAGTCAATGTTTAGCAACCTCTTACTAGTAGTCTGATGTTTGAGTCTTTTCCCAGAAGGCTTTATGGCTAGGGAGAAAGAGTCTTTATGGAATATCAATATTTTACAGCGATTCAAAGCTTAAAATACACAAAACATGAAGATAGACTACTGTTTTGTTATTTTGCCCTATTTCTCAAAATTATGTAACTAGAAGATGGAACAAGTAAGAACCACTGGAGTATAATCATCAATTTATATCAAAATAGACAATCCACTATATAATTTATGAACTATTTAAGGTATTATTTATTACATTCTATCTATTTCATGTTCCTTCTTATCTACATTTTTCCTAAGCCATTATCCTAAACTGTTAAATATTACTACCCTTTTCATTTGACAGGAGGAGGGTAGAGTGTCTGTGGAGGCTAGATATCTTACACTCACACTGAGGTAAAATTGTTCAGATTCCCTTATTAACTACTTTAATTTATCAAATCCTTATAGCCTTATATAATATTATATACAATTTAAAAAAGCAAAATTCAATTTTCTATTGACTGAAGTCTAAATTTCTCTAGTTAAAAATTCACAAAATTTTCTTGTCCCTATACTAATTCCAACAGAAGCTGGTGTATTCATTTTCTCCCCCATGAACTTATAAAGTTGTATCCTCATAGAAATCTGTAATAGACCCTCAAGATATTTTGTGCAGAATCAAATTAGCCTTAAAACAATGGAGTCTCCAGATTAAAATGTCCACAAATTAGCAGACTTTTAGGTCTGAGGGAGTTTGTACTTTGGATAGTAGGTTTAAAGACAAAGAAAATAGTTCAATTATAAATCACCCCATTCAGTCCCCACATACAATAAAACATTAAATATTCTTTGCTTTCTAGAGAAGTTATTCCCTATTACAATTTGTAAACCTTTGTTATAAAAGGTCATGCCTGATTCACTTTGAGTCATGTAGTTTCTCTCTTTTTAGTTTTCAATGCCATGAGATCTCTGCAGATCAAAAGCTATTCTACCTTTCTCTCTACTCCAGACTGGCCAAATTGAGATGCAAAGAGAAAACTTTGAAAGCTTAGATGGGTTGCTTGAGTACATGTGCTTGGCTCTCTCTAAAAATCACATTTCTTCCTAGCCTCAAAACTATCCCAGACAATTTCTATCCAGCCCAAGGACACTGCCTGCCCCGACAACAACTGTTATCTCCCTTCCTGCTACAGTAGCCAGCTGCATCTATGGAATTTATTGGTTTGAACCAGCTGTGTACTGGCTGAACTGGCTGTGTCCTGGGTCATAATGGCATTTACTTCTCACTGATCAATCATATGTATCCTACACTTAGACATATACATACTCCTTTACATTTATTTTGTCTGACAAGATATTGATGAGAGTAGCCTACTATTCCTTAGTCAGTCCTGACTGTTGGTTGACTCAGTGATGTTTCAGGCCTAAAACTACATGTCCCACCCCCTTGGGCTATTTCCCAATGAACTTTGGGTAAAATACCTGTGCAGTAGATAAAAAAAGTGCATCTTCCTTTAGAAATTAACCACTCCTTAACCACTGCCTACTCCCATCCTGAATCACTTAGTTAGAATATTTGGCACATGTTTTACTATAGAATATCCTATATAAACTTTACCTGTACCCCTCTAAGTTTGCAGGTTGTCTAAGAACTCTTGACCACTGAAAAGTGTAATAAATCTTTATCTTGACCTCAAGAATGCATGAGTCTGAGAATTCATTCCAGTGCTCTGCTGATCCAAGGAGAATCTCAACCCCCACCACTGGCTGG
>CM053771.1:383596913-383657551 GCA_028658325.1 Potorous gilbertii
ACACACACACACACACACACACACACACACACACACACACAGATTCCATGTATATGGGAGAGAGAGAGAAAGAGAGACAGAGATAGAGAGGAGGGACGGAAGAGAGAGAAGATAGAGAGAGGGGTAGGGTATGTTGAAAATAAAATTATTTTATTTTCTACCTTGAAAATAATAGGCTGCCATTATTACATACTATCATTCCTTCAGCAAAAGAAAACTCTGTATAATCTGTTCTTTTGACTCTATAGGTAGCAAAACTATGAGTTATAGAGATTGTAATTCACAAATAAAATACCTAACATAATTTTGTACACTGATGACAGCAGAGAGGGCACAAGAACAAAGTTTTATTGCAGTCACTGCTCTTAATATTCCATTTATTTAAAATTAATCAGCCACTGTAGTCCAAGATTTTACTCCTTTCCAACTATGGCTTTATAATATTGAAATGATTTCATTTTAGAAACTATAATGTGCCCCCCTGAGACATGCTTGTGTGTTTCTAACTTTGGCAAAATCTCTCCCACCCCCACTTTTTTTTAATCTTTGGCCCTTGGGAGTAATTGGATTCTTTTCCTTTGCTTCTTGAACTGCTTTACTTACCTCTAATCCACCCTAACCACATAATCAGAGACTTAGCTTTTGTTTGGATTACTGTACTTAATTCTCCACTTCCATGTACCCAGTGGACCCTTGGGAGCTCTAGGACTTAACAGTAATGTTAGCCTCAGTTTGGGGGTATCTGCCTCAGAGTTATTATCTCTTTTTATCCTTGATGTACAGGAAAACCCTTAATCCCCTTTTTACTTTTCACCTGCACATGGAAATACTTCCCAATGAGTTCATGAACAAGCAGTTCACAATAGCAGAATAGAGGTCCTGGTTATAATGACTTTGGTTTGGGGGATTCAGTCTCATAATTGAATATTAAGTTGGAACGAAAGTGATGAAGGGTTTTATCAGAGAGTTAGGCTCTGGAGGGGAGAGATTCTCTTTTTGTCCTTGTGTCCCCTATGCTTGGCACAGTGTGTTTTTCAACGTGGTTCACGCTGTTTACCAATCATTCACTTTCTTTAGTCAACATGGAAAAAGCAACCTGCATATTGTTAGGATGTTCTAAAGTTAAAGATTCGGTCATCTAGGTGGCACGGAGCTGGTGGGCTGAACCTGGAGTCAGGAAGACCTAAACTCAAACTTGGCCTCAGACACCTGCTAGCTGCGTGAACTTGGGCAAAGTCATTGAACTTCTCTGCGCATCAATTTCCTCATCTGTAAAATAGGAGAATAGTTCTGATTTCCCAGAGTTGTGAGGACCTAATGAGATAATTTCAAGAGTTTAGCACAGGACCTGCCACATAGCAAGTGCTATTTAAATGTTAACTATTATCACTATCATGATCATCTATTAAGTCACAAGATCTTATTTTTTATTTTTATTTTATTAAAATCCCTAATCTCTTGACTATTGGTGTATTATTTGATAGCACACTGCCTGAATTGCAAATTTTACTACAAGTAAAATAGGTAAGGGCAAGCTCCATGTTTTTTCAAGCTTTGCTGGTCACATCTAGACATAAAAAGTCAGGAATATCACTAGGTAGACAAGGGAAACAAAAATCTTACAGATAAAATGCTCACCATAAGCTCATATAAACTCTCTGACAGAGAGACCCAAATCATTGCACAGGACATTCCATCCAAAGAAAACATAGATAATCTGGAGTTTACTACCACCTTTTCTAGAAATGTCTCTGCTTCTTCTAAGGAATTTGGTGGCTAAAGCTGAGGATCTCCTGATGAAGATGATAGGCCTCCTAGTCAATACCAAAATAGAAAATTCCCTCCTCTTTCCTCTACCACTGCTGCCAGAATGGAGCAAACCCTTCTCACCTCTCACCTAGATTATTACATGGCCTGCTGGTTAGTCACCCTGACCTGAGTATCTCCCCATTCCACTCCATAATCCATTCATCTGTTAAATCGATCTTCTTAAAGTATAGATCTGACCAGATTACCCCCTAAATTGATTCACTCCAGGGGCCCCTATCACCTCCAGGATAAAATATAAATCCTTTATTTGACATACAAATCTTTTCACTACCCTTGCTCCCTCCTTATCTTTCCAGCCTTTTTCACACCTTACATTGTTTTTTCCCCTACATACTCTTCCTCTCAGTGACACTGGTATTATTACTTGTATAATACACTTCATTTCCATATTTTGGCATTTTTACCAGGTGTTCGTCATTTCTGACATTCTGTCTCTCTGTCTGTCTCTGTCTCTTTCTCTCTTTCCTAAACTACCAGGCTGCCTTCACATCCCAGCTAAAATCCCATGTTTCATGAAAGGCCTTTCCTAATACCCTTTAATACTAATGGTTTCTCTCTATTGGTTATCTCCAATTTATATATCATGTTTATACGCAGTTGCTTGCATAGTATCTCCTCAATTAGACTATGAGTGCCTTTAGAACAAAGACCACCTTTTGCCCTTCTTTGTATCCCCAACAACTAGCACAGAGCCTGGCAATAGTATGGCACTTAATAAATTTGTATTGACAGACAAAATACAAAGATAGCAGTGGTAGCACCACACTACGACTGCTGCTGCTTTCAGTACAGTCTTTGAAATCAGTTATCCTCCAAGGAAGCAGTTCCTTTGGCTATAAGCATGTATCCTCATCAACTGCTATGATCTATGTGGCAAGCAAGCCAGACTAGCTGAGCAGCAAGGCCCTGCAAGGGAGAAACAAGAAGCAGGGGATGCTAGGCAAGTCAAAAAATGATTACCACCTCCCCTCAGACCCCAAAGGAGATAGCCCAGGATATTGAACTTGAATACATAGATTCCCTGTCCATCAGTTCTTTTTCTAAACCAGGTTGTGCAACCAATATTGAGAGGAACAATTGCTATGTTGAATGGACCTACCTTTCTTGCCATTAGCGCAAATTGCTGATCAACTACAACTGATGGGCAGGTTAAATCCAAGAAAGTTGGATTGCTTCCAATCTAGACATCATTAAAGAATCTGGCGGGAAAGGGCTCATTGAAATACTATAGCAGAGCCCATACTTCTTATGAGAAAGATAGCCAGACATTTAACCTAAAGTTAGAAGCTGGAGGAGGAGATAAGAAACCTACAGGAGGGGCAAGAATCAGTGGGTGGAAATCCACGTAGTTGTGGGGAATATCCACATTGATAGTATTACCAATCCAATGGAGAATTAAGATTATATATTTGTTAGAAATAACAACATCTACAATATCTAGGATTCTGATAATAGAATGCCAGGCAGCATCCAGTGCAATAGCATACAATGAAAGCCACACGTCCAGCAGAAATGTACACAGTAGAGCATAAACCAGTAGAGATTGTGTCCAATGAAGTCTTCATGGACCAACGTGGACCAGCAACCAATGAAGCAAGAAGAGATCTGCTTCCAGCATATGCTAGCAGGAAGCAAGACTGGAATATGTAGAAAAATGGCATCACTAGTGATAGCCACACTGCAGCACAGGAGATACCACGTCTAGACATGCCTATGGGTCACCTACTTTCTACTTGTGTATGTCCCTGAACATATTTCTCATGTTTATACTCCTCTGTGCAAGAACCTAGTAATGCATATTCCCTCCTTATTTTCTTCCACATGGATGCTCCATTTCATTTGTTCTGTCTTCCAACTGATAAGTAGAAAAGTACTAACTGGGTTGATAGGAGAAATGTTTTGTTGCTACTTTTCTCGGCATGTCATTTCATTAAATACTTTGATTTTGAATTAATTTTGTCTTCTGGTTGACTCAAAGGTAAACACGTAAATGGGGGTCCACAGGTCATTCTTTCTTAGATTCAGACCCATTAAGCAACTTGAAGCTGGATGAGCTACCTTGGGGAACTTGCTCTGTGAATTGGGAAATATCCTCAGGTACCACATATGTAAATAATTTGTAGTTATTGTCCACATGGAGTCTCCATATTATATTGGACATATTATATGGACAAGTTATATGTAAAGGAACAGTTTGAAGATTGCATGAATTTGATCCAGAAACAACCATCTGAAATTTTATTTTGCTAAATTAAATGTGTTCTATTTTCCTTTCACAAATCAGAAAGTAAATTCCTAAATAAAAAATTAAAACCCATGACTTACACTAACAGCATTGGATTTTTAGGTTCTACATTTTATAGAGAGATGAATCTCTTCTCTTTGAATATCTGCATCACCTCTTGAATTGAACATTGAAGAGTTAAAATAGTTTTCAGCAACTGAATCAGTTTCACTAATGACACACACAAATTTATCAAAGATTTCTGGCAATGGTGATAACAAATGTTCACTTCAACAAATGTATTAGTTATTAACGTCTTGGAATATTAGGGGAAATCTGAACACTTTTAGGGAATCTCTAGGTATTTCTTCCTATAATTTATATTTTCTTCCATGCTCTGGGTTTTTTTGTGCTCATAAATCAAGTCTTGACCTGTCCTCCTATGACTCTGTATCACAGAACTTCAGCTGTTGAGCTGCTGGAATCTATAAGCCTGTTATTTGCACTATATCTTGGATGATTGGCAGTATTTCTATTTGATGACTAGGCACTATACCTTTGAACTTCTTTCATATGTCCCAGTAACAGATGTGTATAAAAGTATGGAATGTCTCCAAGATGTAAATGCTTAAATAGCATAAACAAAAAAAGGCAACAGCTTTTATTTTACATGTCACTTTTACAGTGTATCTATCAGTAATGGGTTTAGAACAGAAGTTTAAATACATATGCAATATGTAGCTTCTTGTGTATTTGTACAGGAACATCAGTAAACAACTGTCTATAGCGGATACTGGTTCTGACTTTATTAAATGGCAGTTTAATAAAGGATTTTTAAAAATATACTTTGGAACACAGAAGTTTTTTTTTTTAAAAAGCCAAAAACAGACCTGCAATTTTTACCCATGAAATTGTTATAGGCATTGGTTATTGCTACCTCTGATAGTAGTAATAAATATTAACTTATATTTACAAAGAATTTAATAGTTTTATAGAACATTTTTTATCTCATCTGGAGAATTCGCAAAGAAACAAATCTAGACTTCATATAATGAAAAATTTCCTAGTTGTCAGAAGCAAAAGTATAATAGATTGCCTCTGGAAGTAGAAAACTCTCTTTCCAAAAGGGTCTCAGGAAAAAAAGTGTTTTATGAGAGTGATGTATTGGTTATCAGTTAGATAAGATATTCAACTCTTAAATTCTGTAATTCAGTAATTATTTCTCATTCTCATGATGACATCATGAAATCCAGAGTATGTATTTTTTTCTCCTTTTTACCAATGTGAAAACTGAAGGTGTTCCTTCAAGTCCCTAACCTATTATCTTAGCTGGGACTCATGTATCACCACTTGGTGGTTTTCACTAGATTGTTCCCTCCACCTTGCTTGGGGGGCTCACTATTTCTGCAATGACTGTTCAGGCTAGTTGCATAGTTGGAATAGAAGTTCCTAAGGCTGTAAATTTACCGTCCTCGGGAAGCTAAGTTGCATCTTATGAAGGATGCATGTAAAAAATAGTCTCACTAATTGAACCATGAGGGAAAGGGACAGAGACCAACCAGAAAGTTATTTCAATAGTCTAGGAATCCTGGTAGCAAGTCCAGAGGAGAAAAGGTGGCAAATACAACAGTCATAGCAATGGTAGAATCACCACAATTTAGCACATATTGGAAGGGATGAGGTTGAGAGACTGGAGAACTGAGGATGACATCTAGGTTGTAAGGATGGGAAACTGGAATTATGGTGGTGTCTTTGACAGTAAAAGGGAGGTGAAGAAGAGGTGACTGCTTGGGAAAGGATGTCAATATAATATTTATTTTTGTGCATGTTGAGTTTAAGATATCTATGAGATATCCAAATAAGAGATATAGGTCACCTTGAAGAAGTGAGTTTCAATTGAATGATAAGATCAGAAGCCAAATTTCAGAAGACTTAAAAGAAAGAAGACAGAAGTAGAGGCACCAAAAGTGGAGGCTTTGTTGTTGTTTTTTTTTTCAACCAGAAAGGAGAAGAAAATGACTATATCTGGCAGACATGGAAAGAACTTTTTAAAAGAACTTTTAAAAATGCAGTTCAGAAGAGGGGCTAAGTCACATAAAGATAACAGTAAATAAAACTTTGTCACTACTCACAAAGGCAGGAAAACAGATCCTAGTTGGGAATAGTCTCCTTGTGAAGTCCTCATTACCCTCCTTCCAAAGACAGCACACAATTGAGATGCTTCTTAACATTCAAGTATAATAGTTGAAACCTTGCAAAGGCCCATAGAACTTACAGAATTTTGATAAGATCAAATCAGTTTTTGTCAGTTCCCAGTCCTTCCCCCTCAGTCATATCATCCTTATTAATATCAGAAACTCTCTAGTCTTATTCATGCATAAGGCAGATGTTGAAGGAATTAGCTGCCTTTGTAGGTTCAAAGTTGTGCTAACTCTACTGTACCTGAGCAACAAATAGAAAAATAGGAAACTCCTTTTGAAAAATAGGGGCATCTTCATGATACTATCTGTGTGTGGTTATTGCTGCCATATAGTCAGGTGACAGTCATGAATGAAGGCCATGTAGAAAATTAAACTAGTCTACAGGAAAAGTGTTGATGGAATCTGAGTGCTTCCATCTGTTCCCATACAATGTTTAGTGTTACTGTGGAAATAAATCAAGAAAGGGTGCAGGCCAGAGTCTAGAGTTCTCCTCCCTGCATCTTCCACATCTTCCTTTCTAGGTCTAGTCACTTACTTTCCCACCAAGCTTCACATGGGCTGTCTGGTGAAGAGGCTTTTGGCCCTCTGTCCTAGCTGGGATCAGTTTATTGTCACCTGCTGATTTTCACCAACTTGCTCTTCCTGTCTTCCTTGGCATCCCCTAATCCTTCTGTGATGACTCTTCAGGCAATTGTTTGGTCCCAATAGGTTCTCCTGACTGCAAATTTTCTGTCCTGTGGAAGCCAACTGGGGCCTTAAACAGGGTAAATATAAAAGATAATCTTTCTAACCGAACTGAGGACACAGAACGGATAAATACATCCAAATTTGTATCTTCTCTACTTTGACTGATAGGGAAGAACTTCTTGAGGCAGGCCATCATTGGACTAAAGAAGGATTGCTTACTATCATCAGAGCAGAGGGCTTTTTTTAATTGTCTAGTCCATCATTCCACAAGTTCTGTATCTCAAAAGTCTGATATATTAACTTGTGACATTGATATGATACCTTGTGAAGTAAAAGCAGTTAACACGACAAGAGGGTGAATTTGATATTTCATGACTGAATTATATTATTAAAAAAATGCATTCACACAAAAATTAATTCATCAGCTGGAGAAAATTCACTAATATGCAGTGTTTTGCATATAGCAAGCACTTAATAAATGTTTTATTCTTTAGTTTTATCTTCATTCCTCTCCAGGTTCAACCCTTGAATCTCCCAGTTTTTTTACTACAATGAATGCTTCCAGAAACCTCATCACATATCATGGAAGTTCACTTGACCCCCGCACTTCATAAACTGGAATGACTATGAGAATCTGTGTACACCTCCAAACCATGATGAGGCAACACATATTATGTTAGTGGAGGATATGCCTTTGGAAATTGAATTTAATGCTTTGAAAAATGACTTCTGGACTTGAATCCATGATCTTATAAATGTAGGCACTCTTCCAGTGGTCCAGATATTCTACTCATGAAATAAAAATCTGGCCATGCACTCTCTGGAAGAATGATCTTGGTTTTTCCTCTAGCTGTAGCTTTTTATTAAACAGGCAAGATTATCTCTAGCAGAAAGTAGCAATATCAGCTACCACACACAGGAATAAGTCATTCTAATTAAACTGCTACATGGATTGAGTGAACTGAAAATTTCAAGGTGAAATTCTCCTCAGAGCTGCTGTGCAGCTAGAGACCTCCATGCAACCTAATGCTCTCTTTATATGTGTACTACTTATTTATAAAGTTATGTATAAAGAGATTCACTTAGCTATCCATGTAGCCTCCTTTTAAGAATACTGGAAAGAATCATTTAGAGTGGTGAAAAGGTAACAAAATCTTTAAATTGTGTTTTCAGTATTTTATATTTCATTACCATCTAAACTCTACTGATGTTCAGAGCACTGTGCTAAGTGCTGGGGGAAATATGAAGTTTGGATTAGCAATTTCCTTACATCTTCAGTGTTTAGAGTATGCTAGAAATTCTTCAGGAGCTGCTACATGGTTCAGTGGATCTATGCATGGGAACTGGAAGATCTGAGCTCAAACCTTGTCTCAGACACCTACTAGAAGTCACTGTAACCCTGTTTGCCTCATTTTCTCCATAAGTTAAATGAGCTGGAGAAAATGGCAAACCACTAATATCTTTGCCAAGAAAACTCCAAATGGGGTCACACAGAGTCAAACATGACTGAAAAAAATAACTAAGAAATTCTTCATTATCATTGAGTGATCTAACCTTTTTATAGCCTTAAATCTGCACAAGTACATAAACTCATATAAGTACGTGAAAATTAACTGGGACAAACTAAAATAATTAAATTTATTGATTTATGCAGCAAACTTTACAATATTTTTACATCTTAACCTTTATATATGTATCAATGTGTTCCTTTACCATAGTCATTTGTTTTACATGATTTGTACTGAGGTTGTATTTTATTTTTTATATATTATTAACTGCCTGTCTTTCAGACAAACTTTCATCATACAAAACTTTAATGAAAAGTTCATTTTTTTCAAGTGTGCCTTGATTTGAGCCCACAGTTGTTCTATAGGTTTTCAATGAGTTGAAGGCCTATTGAAGAACTTTTTTTCCCAACTCTTGGGTGAATTGATTAACCTTTCATGAAGTGAGCAGGTTGCAATGTCCTGCTGAAATATTCCCTATTTTTGGAGAATTTCTATATTTCTGGGGGAAAAATCAGCTACTTAGTTTTTCAACAAATTTTGTAGAGTTCTTCATTCCCTTAATGGAGACAAGACTTCAAAGCCAACTAAAAGTTAACAAATTCTCCAAAACTTTTAATTTTGGTGAATGTTTGATACTCTGATGAACATACCCAGATCTTAAAGTTTACCTGGACTTATGACAATGGTTTTCACATAACCTTGAATGAAAAAGTGAATTTCACCAGTAAAAATTATCTTTTTCCAATCTCCAGTGTGTTCCAACCTTTGTATTGTCTTACATATGACAAGCGTTTTTCTTCAAAGCACCAGTTAACCTACACCATCCTGCAGAGAAATCACCCTTCCAGCTTCCAGGTCCTTCTCTGAAGGCTTCAGCTTGTTTTCTAAAGGTAAATTAGGATGACTCACAACAATCATTTGTCAGTTTTATGTGGTGACATATGGCTGTTTGAAGTCCTTCCCTTTGTACTTCACTGTAATTGATTATATTTCATCGTCACTGTGACCTTGAATAATCCTTTAAATGCTTAACCTTTCCATATGAACAGACATTTTAATATCTCTAATAGTCATTGAAGTGTGATCTTTCAGAGCTTCAACATTTCCACATTTCTTTGGTTTAATACCTATTTTTAGAAACATGGAATTTAAAATACAATAAAAGATAGCAATTAAATAGGTATATATGTTACAAAATTCAGCAACTGACTGACAGAGAACTAACAAAGGGTGTGAGGGTACAGTTTGATGTTATTTCACTTAAGTCAATGTACTTACTTAGCCTAGGGTATATAGAATCAAAGACATAGGACCACTGCTGTCAGAATGAAACTATACCAAAATTATTACTCATACTTAGTGTGCATCACTGTTTATGATGGCAAATAGAAGAAATGAAATGCTGTTGGGTGAAAAGAGTGCTGGACTGGTCTTCTATGTTGGGCTTCAATATTGGCTCTTCTATGCTGACATCTGTGTGAATTTAGCCAAATCACGTAGCCTCCCTGAGCCTCAGCTTTCTCCTCTGTTAATAAGGTAATTGGGCTACATTACCAACCTCTACATTCCTCTCCAGTTCTAAACCTATGATCCTGGTGAAAGTGTCCCAATATGGAACATAGCTTAACATAGAAATTTATCCATTTGTGGTGGCCTTGCCCCCATGCAGGCCATCCTTTAGTAGTAGAGCTCCAACATCGAAGCAAAATGAGATACTCTTAAGTCATTCAAGAGTCAAAAAAAAAGGTTGAATCATTAGGCGTAGTATAGGAAGAAAAGAAAACAAGCATGCAACATTCAGCTTAGGTAGAAGTGGCCTTCTTCACATACATATGAGAACACATCTGGTCAGCCGAGCAGGGTGGAGGGGCTTGCATAAACATCAACCAAATCTGAAGAGTACAGACTCCATTTGAGTCAGATTTTTCATTCAGAAAATCATGTCAGTACATCCAGGGACTACAAATGAGGGTGGAAACTGCTTGAATCTTAGCCTCCAGATTCAATCAACTTTTTGGATCAGCTTCTTTACCTTTTATGGAAAGAATCTAAATTACTTCGGGGACATTAGAGGAGGGGGAGAAGGATGGAAATCTGGTAGATCCTGATCCTATCATACCATCTGAGGAAAAACTCTATTAAAATATTTATTTCTGTTTTCATGTTGATAGTTTTAAGAGTCTCTGGAATGTCTAGGTATGATACATAATCCACAAACAACTAATTGATCCATTTGTTGGTTTAAATTATTTAAATAATTTGACTTAATTTACTGGTGTATAGATGGGAAAGTTTCTGTTAATTTAGGAAAAGATGGGTGACCATGTTATAACTATCTGGTCACTGGATTCAGATGACTCTGGAGGAGAAGTGAAGTTGGTGACCTGGACCGTCCTCCCTCACTCAAAGTCAAGTACAAGTCATGTTGTCATTTCCCTGATGGCATGGTCTTCTTTGTCAATAAAGGATGAACACAGTACTTTGTGAGTAGATGCAGCTCCCTGAATGAGGACCCAACTATCTGGATAACTCAGCTCCTCCTCTCCTTTCTGTCTCCCCCTCCCCTTCCTTCTCCTCTCCAAAGAAAGGTAAATTTGGACGGCCAAAAGATGCCCAGTTAAGTTGAGTTTTACTGGCAGTCTCCTGCTCTATTCACTATTTTCTTAATATTTCCCACCCTTTTGAACTTGGCCTATTTTGGAATCTACATTGTTAGTAGTTTCCACACATGTGAAAAATCAACTTCATTAACTTCAAGTGACTAAGGACATTATAGTGTCTATATGTATACATATGTGTATATACACATATATGTGTATTTACATATATATATACATATGCACAGGTGTATAGATGTATGCATACATATAAAAATATATAGGTATTTTACTTTATATATGTATATATGTAGAAAGATTTTACTGTGTGTATATATATATATATATATATATATATATATATATATATATATATGCTTGTACATGCATAATCAAGCACTGAGCAACATGACCATTATGTCCTTATCATAAAGACAAATTATAGCATTATCTCAGCAAAGGGTATTACAGCCCTCTCCTTAAAAAGCATCCCACCAGGAAGTATCTCCAAAGATATTAAGCACTTATAAGAACCTACCATATGGACCTTGTCTCTTTATCTCTAAAGAAACTGCTAAGCAAGAAATCTCAGTCACATTTCAAGTCTAATTTCACAGCACTTAATGAGGATGCTTAACAAGCATTTTAGAGACAAGTACAAATTACAGGAAATACAATGTAAATTGTGGGGGCTTTGTACATAGACAACCTACCAGATTTGAACTGGCCTTGGTAAATAAGTATTTCAGGAACAAATAAATTGTAATCATATAAATACCACAAAGTGTCTTAAGAAATTTTAAATCAGACTTTCGGGTAACTAATGTTTTTAAGATAATATTCTTTCTCTTTTTTATAGAGAAAATGTATTCATTTAAGAGACATTCTTTTGAGAGCTGTATCCATTTGTCTTTCATTTCTAATGTACTTCAAGGAGGCTTCTTAAATATTTAAATTGTTCTCTATCCATTTCTCCCTAAATAAGGTGAAGAAAACTTTATTGTTTGAATAATGTGTCCTTTGGCAGACATTCAGATAGGTTCCAACACAATAACATCTGCACCTCTCCTAAAGAGAAACAAGAAAGAAATATTAGTTTAACAACTAAGCAGCAACTTGTTCAAAGAAATGAAAAGCTGCAAGTCTTGTTGATGACTTCAGAATCACAAATGATTGATTTCTTCAGAATCACAAATATTACCCTAGCATAAAACAAGGTCCTTTCCAAGGTAATGGAAAGGACTTCCAGTAAAGGGGATAATATTTGTTTCCATGCACAGGCCCTGTTGATCTGATCTATCCTATCTGTCTGTCTGCCTCTCTCTCTCTCTCTCAATCTCTCTCAATTAATCTAATAGTCATTGCTCTCAGGCTTTGGGAAAATTTGAAGGTCATTAAATTTGAAGGAAGAACTGAAAAATCTTTCCTGTTTTTATACATTAAATCCTAAAAAGAAGGGGAAAGGAATGTGAGTGAACATTTTTTTTTCTAAATCACAAAATAGACTTTTAAAACAGTGACAATTCTAAAAGAAGAAAAGAAAAAAAAAGCCTGGTGATTTTTTAAGGCAACTATTAAAGAAATAAATTAAGTAATCAAAGTACAGAGATCAGTAATCTTATGGGTAGTTAACTGAAGGCCACTGAAGAAGAGTAGTATGTTCTCTATTCAAAACCTGTAGTTATAAATTAATTACTGATGTATTGGGGACTAGGCAATAATTTTATTATATTTGTTAGGCATTTATACCAGCAGCATAAGATATATTGATTGTAATTATTTTTCACTTAGTGTCTCCTAAGTTAAAGTTTTTTGCTCTCCTAAATAGCAAGCTCCCCAAAGAATAATTTGTTCTTTTTGCATTTTGTATCCTAGGACCTAAGCCTGTAATGTAGTGAGAGTTTAATAAGTATTGGGTAATTAATTGATTTTAACTGTGATAGATGTTTTCACCAAGGAAAGTTATTGCTAACTTTTTGAATTTTATGTAGAAAAGGTTTTGACAGTATTTCAAAATAGTGTCAAAATTTCAGAAATGACAGCATTCCTATTATCTTCTAATACCTAAAATAAAATTGCAAAATGAAGTCCCAATGAAAGAACACCCTCTACCAATGTAGATTAATGCCTGCTCTAATGCTTATAACCTTCAAGAGTTGCTTAGATTACTAAGAAGTTTCCATGACCAGGTTAACACGGCCAGCATATGTCAGAAGGGAATTTTGAGTTCAGGTCTAACTGACTCCAAGGCCACACTGCTTCTCATGAAAATAACAGATACATTTAAAATTTGTTTACTGAATGGAATTGAATTATGTCATCTTGGCAAATAACTTTTGCATTCCCTCTTCTTCCTCATTTACTTCTGCTGCAAAATTTTAGAATTAGACAATAATTTTTTGATTTCTTCCAACTCTAAGATCATAAGCTGTTTAAATTAATTTAAAAATGTTCATTGTTTTATGCAATACCATATGAAGGAAATCCTCAAATTAGGACTAATCAAGAAATGTTCCATTTTAAAAAAATGTAAGATAGAAATATTTCTCATCGCTACAGAGATGCCTTGTTTGTGCTGCGTATGTCTGAAGAAGATGGCACGCCATCTGTGGCCATCTGCTGGGTTAAAGCAATTCTCCGGGGCGCGGTGCGGGGCGGAGTGATCCAAAGTTATAAACATTAGCTGACAAAGTTAACTTCGAGACGGTTATTTCTTCTTAAAGTTATAATGATCATTAGTGGATGGTGAATTTCATAATTCAATACATTTTATTTTTACCAAGTAACTAAATGACAAAATGGTTCACTCAACATAACCAGGCAAAGCAAAGATCATCCACTGAGCTCTGACAGTACTCTGCTCCCTAGCACTGGGCTATGGTCAGAGCATACAAACACAAGCATAAAGAAAAGGGGTGGGTAAGGTACTTGTCTAAGAAATAGGGTTTCAAAAAAGTCAGGTGCAGAAATCAGAACGGGAATGAAGGTTGATAGATAAGAGTCTCCCTAAAATGGGAATTCCAGGAGGAACTCACCAATGAAAGAAGAAGGGCTATATCATGTAAGGGGTGAGGAGGTCTCACTGCCTTGACACACATGGTGTCAAGTCTGATGAGTCAAAAGCAGAAACAGAAAGGTCTACTGTTTTCAAATTCATGACTAAGATGAGAGTTCAAAAAGGAGTATTCAAGTATGTGAGAGAGAAATCATAAAAAAAAAAAAATCCAGGTTTGAAAAAATAGAATTTTACTGGTAAAATTTGTAATGGGTTGGACTGACTTTACACTGTATTCAATTTCATCCTATGCAGCTTAATATTTTTTATTAAAAAAAGATTCGTTCTCAACACAAAATGATGTCATCCTCTATCTAGAGATGTTCCTAAACTTTCTATTTTTAATAAGTTTTGATTATTTGGGAAAAGATAAGGAAAGCATTTCTTCTAGAATTTTTTTTTTAATGAAAGGCTCACCTTCTTCACATTGAGACTCCGTAGCTGAAAGGGGGAAACATAGTAACACAGTCAGCAAAGATTACATTCTTTGCACCAGGGGAGTGTTTGGGTCTTGAGTCTTTTTTTTAAATCCCATTTGTCTAAAGACAATTTCTAAGTAGCTCAAACATAAACAGGAAAGAAACTTGATAGAAATGCTTGGCAGTACTCCATGCCAAACTAATTACTGCCATTCTTTATGAAAGGTTTTGATAAGAAGCCAGGAGGAAGAGGCAAAAGGGCAGAATGTAATGCTCCAGACTTACATCTGAAACCTTGACCTTTCAGAGTAAGCTTTTCTCCTTTGAAAATGCCTGAGTTAATTCATGTGAGTATATTTTCTGTAACTGTCGGTAGCTTCAGTAGACATTTTTCTGGCTATTTCACACATTTGAATGGATCATGCCATTTAATAAGGTAAATTTAAACATACTCATAGAGACTAATTTATACAGGAAGAAAATGCTACATGGTAACATTCTGGCATGTATAAATACACAGACATATGAGCATACATATTTTCTAGCCCAAATTACTATTTCTTGTTGTTATTCAGTCATTTCAGTCATGTCTGAATCTTTGTTATCCCATTTGGGGTTTTCTTGGCAAAGATACTGGAATGGTTTGTCATTTCCTTCTCCAGTTCATTTTAGAGATGAGGAAACTGAGGCAAACAGGTTAAGTAGCTTGCACAGGGCCTTACAGCTAGTAAGTATCTGAGGCCAGATTTAAACTCAGGAAGATGAGTCTTCCTGACTCCATACCTAGCATTCTATCTACTATGTCATCTATTTGCCCAAAATTACTACTATTCAAAGGCAAATGTCATTTACTGGAAAATAACTAAATAAGTCCATAAAATGTTTAAATGATGAGTTTTAAATTTAGGAAATGAATAAAATAACAAGAATAATACTTGCATTTTTTTAATCCTATATTGTTTTTGCTTTAGTATTCAGAATTATAGAAAGTCACTTCTTAAACAGCACTAATCACTGAATGGGCATTCCTGCAATCAAAGTGAGAATGCAACTTAAAAGACTTTAAATAGAACAGGATATCCCACTGCATTGTGGGTCATCTCCAGTTGTCCTGACCTATATCCAGCTATTGGGCTAAGATGGCTTTAGAGGAGCAAGTGAGGCTGGTGACTTTGCACAGCCTTCCCTCGCTTAAATCCAATTCATTTGCAAGTTATTTCAACATCTTTCTGAAGTCATGGTCCTCTTTGAGACTGAAAGACAAACCACACAAAACCACAGAAGTTATGTGAACATAAATTTAAAATTTGGAAAGGGTTGTTTTTTTGTTATTACAGCTCAGAATTTAGTTATATTTGTTAGTATACTTTACAATGAATTCAGAAGCCACCTTTTCCTGACTATGTTGAGGCAAGGTATTCTTGATCTGAAAACGAGATAATTTTTAGACTCTTTACCTATCTATACCTATCTGTAAAGGACATTGGAAAGCATTCTATAGAGAGGAAGGAATCTTCAGAACATAATGCTGAGGATTGTTTCCATCTGTCCTCACTCAAATCAAGATGATAGGAGCTAAATTTTAGTACAATAAGCTCCATATGCAGAACCAATTATTCATATAAACAAAGAACTGAATAAAGGATGATTTGAAAAGATCTCAACATGTTAAGCAACACAGAATATCCCCTGACTTTATTGGGAAGCTAAGTGGCACGGTAGATAAGACTGTTAAGCCTGGATTCAAGAAAGTCCAACCTCAGACTCTAGCTGTGTGATCATGTGCAAGCCATTTAACCCTGTTTGCCTCAGTTCCCTCATCTGTAAAATGAGCTGGAAAAGGAAATGGCAAACCACTCCAGCATCTTTACCAAATAAACTCACAATTGGGCATGACTGAACAACAACAATATATTTTTAAAATAGATTGTTAGAGCATTTCCATGTTGTTAGCTATGATGAATTGATGCTGCCACAAATGGATTAGAATCTTGGCTGCCAAATACTCTGCTACGTACTCTAGACTTTAGATCTGCATGTGAATAGGTAGAGGAGGCTAAGATGTTGGAGTAAGAACTATCTTGAAGTTTGAGGGGCAGCAACTCATGATCCTCAGCTGGATGTGAATGTTAGAGCCATTAGTTTTCCAGACTGAGTAGAGGATGCATGAGTTCCCTATTTGAAAACAATCAGAAGCACTTAAATAGATTAACATCATAAACAGGTAAAAATTTGGTTAACATATCATGACATAATACAATATTTCTCTTAGAATAATTGGAAGAACATTAAAAGAGGGAATTTGGGGAAGATCCCTGGATAGCAAACAGCATCATTTTGTGTTAGAATCAAGCAAGCTATATAGTTTTGTGTTGGGAACAAATACCTTTTGTTCATAACTAGCACTGGTGGAGAGCAGGATTTGATCATAAATTACTTTCCCTCTTCTCTTCAGGAAAAGAATCTGATTCCTTTTAGACCTCAGTGAACTCCTCCATTGGAGCTTGGCTGAGGCAATGTGACTTCCCTTTAATCACACCCTTTCCTCCCCCGTTACCTATTTTGGGTGGATAGTTTTGTCTGAGACACTTACATTCTGATAACCCACATTGGATCACTACAGAAATCTCATTTGGTCTATAGAAAAGGAAAACCCCAGATTCAATTTAAACATCTTATTGGTAAGTTAATATAATCACACATATTACTTAAGCCCAAAAGTCAAAATGAAACCTTGACTATCTAGATGTACAGTAACCCCCTACCCCAAGGCTTAAGTATAATTCTGTGTATTTTTAGTAAACTATTTTCCATAATTTCCTCCTCAGAAACTACTAATTTATAGACAATGAAATGCCAACATTAATCATCAAATCTTTTATGCAAGGAGAAAGCAAATTAGGATAAATAAAGAGCTTAAAGAAAAAAGCATTTTAATATGTTTTTTGTATACATGGTTGGTTGGTTGTTGTCCTTTGTTTTCAAAGAGAACAATGACATCACCATGATAAAGTAAATTTTCAGTATGTCTGACTGTGGCTGATCAGACCAATACAAGCTCAGAATGCTCTACCACAGGTTGGGCATAAATAGCCCGTATGGGTTTTCAGGGTGGATACACCAATCTTGCACATCTTACATTTCCTTTGTGCTGTCTTAACGCTACTTTGTTCAAAAAGCACAACACCCTTTCCGATGTGGGCACACCATGCTGAATGGTTCTGTGCCAGTGTCTGTCATGTTGCACAGTCAAGTGTCCTTGTATTGCTTCTTCTGACCACCATGTGATTGCCTGCCCCATGTGAGTTCTCCATAAAATAGTCTTTTTGGCAAGTGTATATTGCCAAAGTGTATATGGCCAGCCCATCAGATTTGCTCTCTCTGAAGCATAGTTTGAATGTTTGTCAGTTCAGCTCGAGCAAGGACTTCAGGGTCTGGTACCTTATTCTGCCTGGTGATCCTTAGAATCTTCCTAAGACAGTTCAAGTGGAAGAGATTCAGTTACCTGGCCTGGCTCTGGAATATTGTCCACGTTTCACAAGCATATAACCATGAGGTCAACACAACAGCTCTGTAGATCATCAGTTTGGTAATCAGTCTAATAGCTCTTCTCTCCCAAACTTTTCTTCTGAGCCTCCCAAACACTCAGTTAGCTCTGGCTATGTCAGTACCATTGTCAATGTGTACATCCCTGGAAAGTACACTACCAAGGTAAGTGAATTTACCATAGCACTCAAAACTTCTCCATTTATTGCAACTGATGGTTCCAGGTATGGATGGTGTGATGGTGGCTGAGGTTTTCTTGGTGTTAATTATTCAGCCAAAATTAGCATAGGCAGCAGAGGAAATAGAGATAGTTCCTGGAAATAAAAGGTTAAAGCTCATCTTTCATAATTGGGAGATACAGGAATAGAGTTCGTTTGTGGTGAGGGGAGAATGAGAATGATGGCCAAAGTGTAGGGAGCATGGTAAAGCAATCTCCAGAAAGTGGTGTAGAGGTTCCCTGTAAGACAGTGTGAATATTCACGTGACCATCTCTGAAACTTAAATTTTGATATATGTCCAAGTCTCCCCAAATAGGTATTTGATATGCAGAATAGGATAGCTTTCTAATTATTTTACACAAAAGAAATACATAATACACACAAGATTTGTAAGTGTGCATTGATAGAAAATTTAAGCAACCAATAGTAATATTGCTGCTATAGTCTCCTAGAAGATGGGATTAAAACATAAAGATAAGAAATTACTTGTGAGACACTCAAATTAACATTTCACATTTTTCATGGGCTCTACACTGTCCAAACAATTCACTTTAGATCCCTATCTTCTTTCAAGTCAAGCCAGGTAGTCATTCTTGCTAGTGAAGAATCTCCTTAGGTTCTGAATGAAGGACCTTGAAGGTCTGACCTCTTTGATTCACAAAGATGAGTCCATGACTAGAGATGTCTTTCTTCAGTCATCTATGCTCAGGAAAGAAACATGAATCAGAAAAAGGCAATGGTTTCCCTGATTGAGCCTATGTTCCCAAAGATACCAAGGTGGAGGGGATAGTATAGGAAGAGAGTAGCTACTTGTCTCATGGGGGAATTGAAAGAAAAGAGAGATTATCAAAGTTCTGTATCCTTTTTAATTGATGAAAGACCATCCCCAACATCATCACAGGAGAGATGAAAAAGGAAACAAAGGATGAGCCTTTTTTTTCTGTGCTATGCCAAAGCACCAGGTCTTTTTGAGTTACATATTTGAACTTTAAAGCAGCCAAACTGCAGACTCAGCACTCCACAGGGTATCCTCCAGGTAAAATAGACCAGGGGAATATATTCTTTCCTCTCCATTTTTATTTTCTCTTACATCAACTTGACAAGATAGAAATTCCTTCCTAAAAGGAAAAAAAAAAGAGAAGCATATTAACTTATAAAATGGTCTTCATATTTTAGCTAGCTTTAAAGGCAAGTACTCATAACAATAATGGAAAATTCAGCCTTCGTCTCAATATACAAATATTGATACACAGTAGCAAAAATCCAAAGTTTGAGTTCAGTACTAAAATGTGACTTTCATTTTTATGTTGTTATGTATAGCAATCAAGAGTCCTATTAGGATAAAGAATGAAGCTCCGTAGTCTGTTGCTGACCATATTGAAGTTCATTGCTACTTGCTCCCTCAATAATTGCGATTTCTTTTTTTGTAGTTATTGTTGAGAATTATGGAGTTTTCCAAAAAAATCTCATTTTTGGAGATTTCAGAAATTCCAGTGACTCTAAGGTTCAGTGTTTCAATAGGGACAAATAAAATCTCAGTTTCTTACTGACCAGAAAAATTACTGATGAGTACAAGCAGGGTTAGTGAAGAACCAGCAACATTAGTAACCTCCTGAAAAAAATTTATCACCATTCACATATGTACATATCAACATTTGCATAGCTTCTTTTATTGCCTCATACACTAAAAGGCTCCATATGGTGAGGAAAGAAGAATGCAGTTTGTTTTTACTTCTTAACAATTTGTGCCTTTGCTTATTTGACAGCTGTAGCAAATGTGATTGGATCATGACTTGTGAACATTTCCCATTGAGAAAAAAAGATACATATTTAAGAGAAAGAAAGAGAGCAAGAGACACAGACAGATGAGAGGCAATATGGCACAATGAATATAAAGCTAACTTTGAAACTAGGAAGACCTAGGTTCCAATCTCTTCATTGATACATAATAGTTTTGTGACCTTGGCAATTACAACATCTGTGTTTTAGGCAACTCTGAAATTGAGTTGCAGAGGAGATACAGATTTTCCTTGGTAGAATTTCCTCACTTGCAAATTCCCAATGTCAATGAAATCATGGTCCAGTACTTCAGTACTTATTTCTATATTGTATGTATGTAATAGGTTAATTAAGTGAAGTACCTCTGATCTGCTGCACTGGGTACCTCATACAGATTGGGGTATGTATGCTGGGGAGAGATCGTGTGTGTGTGTGTGTGTGTGTGTGTGTGTGTGTGTGTGTGTGTGTGTGTGTGAAAGAGGAGAGACAGAGAGATAGAGAGAGGTTATCTGTGTATATCTTAAAATTAATGCATTTTAATACATACTTTTTTGACAATAAATGAGGATAAAAAATCAAACTAATCAAGAAAAAAAACTTGCTTTCTTATTTCACTGTGAATGAAACTAATATCTGACCCCTGTTTTGAGAGTCTGCATTAAAATATAGGATTTTTTTTTTAATTTGGTGACTCTGTATTAGAAAACCTTAACAACAACAATAGTGAAAGGTGATATAGACCTTTATAGACATTGTAGAAACATAGAATCTCAGAATTGGAAGGGATTTCAGAGTCCCTTTTCAAATCTGAAAAGAAACATCATTTACAACATACCAGATAGCCATCCAACTATCTACTAAAGATTTTTAATGAAAGAGAATCCACTTTATGCAAAGGCAATCCATTTCATTTTTTGGAAAACACAAATTGTTAGGAAAATTTTTCTTGGTATTAAATCTAAATCCAGTTGTGTATCCTTTGGGGCCAAAGAGAACAAATTTAACCTTATTTCTACATAACTTAAAATATCTTACAAATCATCTATTCCTTACCCTTTTAGGGGAGTTGATCACCTCTTTCTTTTTTGGTCTTGACTTTTCTTTAACAGTTAGCTGGGCTCTTGGAAGTGTTTTTTTCTCCATTCTAGTCTGGGGAAAATAACAGAGGTCCAATCTCAGAACAAGCCTACAGAGTCGGAGTGAGAAGGGTTCTCGCGTGAATCCTGGGATCTGTGGAAGGATTTCAGGTCAACTCTAAATTGGGATAGGAAAAAATGCATCTTCATTTCAACATAAATGGTTTCTATTGTATTGTTATACATTTTGTTTTATGCATTTAAAAGAATTCTGAGAAGTTCACAGGCTTTACCAGACTACTATTTAAAAAGGGGAAGGAAGATAAAAACTCCTGGAGACAGGAGAGATAAAAACTCTCCTATCTGGAGATATTCTAGTATAATTAATTTCTCTCCAGTCTCTAGAAAGCTTCAACATGAATCAATAATTCTCTTTCTCATCTCAAATTATCCAGTCAGCAAATTGATAGCAAAATTATCCCAGATTCAAAATTTCTTCTCCTATTCCAGGAAGCTTAGAGCATAAGCTCTCAGGACAGAGGAGGAAAGGAGACAAGAAAAATGAAGAATCACTTTGGACAGGTTTGCTCAAAATTGCATTTTCCCAGACAAACTTTAAACTTCTGCAGTTCAGGAATGGCCAGCCTGAAACTCTCTTAAATTACCATGGTGACTATCTTCCAGGGTTTATACATCTCTTGCTCACTCCTGGCTTCTGAACTCAGATGCTCATTATTTCTTACAGTGATAGGTAGCAGGATAGGGCAATGAATCCCATCACCCCCACTTCATTAGTCACCAGGTTTGACCTGGAAACTGAGCAAGAAAATGTTAGAGTATTTCCTCTGTACTAACAGGTATTCATTTCCAAGATCTACCTTCTTGATAACACCAAGGAAGTCCTACATTCTGTACATTTTCTACCATTTCATTGAATAACTTGAATTGACCAAGTCCTTAGGGACAATCTATCACTTAGAACAATGCCACATACATAATAGTCACTTAATTTAGACTAGTAGATCAACTTTTCAAATTTGTAATGACAATGATCTAATTCTGAATGACTATCATAAACTCTTGAGTAGAGTGAATAACTTTTTATGACTTAACTATGCATGTGATGCTTCTTTGTTGATGTACCGATGTATTGTGGATTAAGTTCATTTGGATTTTCTGATAGAGCACTTCTTGATTCCAGTCTTGGATCTTAGTCATATTATAGTTTCTGTCCAAAGCTAAACACTTTCAGGTATTTTCACCAAGCCAGTAACATCTAACTATTGTCAGTTGAATTTTTGAAGTGAAATTTGTTTGTTCAAAAAGTATTTCTTAT
Source organism: Potorous gilbertii (assembly GCA_028658325.1). Taxonomy (NCBI): domain Eukaryota; kingdom Metazoa; phylum Chordata; class Mammalia; order Diprotodontia; family Potoroidae; genus Potorous; species Potorous gilbertii. Next base: position 383,619,390 of record CM053771.1, read on the forward strand.
ACATTCTTAACCTACTTTGAGAATATTTATCAATTTTCTTCATTTTTGATGAATCTTGCCATACTTGCCTTTGGATGATAAGACCCATGTTTTGTTAAAATTATGCAAGGGTTTATCTAAACATATCTATGTCCATTTTACCATACCAAAAGTATATGTTGAAATTGGTAATGCATAGGTACTAATTAATCTAAATGTTTTTCATCCATTACTTTGTCTTTGGTAAGTCAGTCTCTTAATTTACATAAACTTCATCTTTCCCCTTAATTATTTTATGTTCAGTGCACCTTAATTGGTGAAGACAGTTATTTATAGGTATTGCCTTGATCCATTGGTTCTATTTGACTTGAAATTCAGGCTCAAAGCCTAGTGTCTTTCCTGTCTTAATGCACATTAAGAATTTTATACTGATAATAAGTTCAAATGATGTGATATCGTTCAGTAGAACTATATAATTGTATGACATCCTTCCACGTACACCAATAGATTAAAATGATGTGTAGTGTAATTCTTTCCTTGATTTTAAAAACATAATCTATTATATTCAGAATCATTCTGTCAGTTAACACAGAAGAAAGAAACATAGAAGGAAGAGGCATAGTAGACTTTAACTGACCCCTTGTTTTTATATCAAATTCAACATTTTTTTCTAGAAAACAAAATGTTTTTTTCTAAATAGAGAACAGTTTTCCATACTGAATGCAAACATTCCAGCACTCTCACTTTTCTTACTTATTTATAGTACTCAAATAAACCAAGACTGAGAAAATGAATCAAGGCCTTTGCATTAGATGTGGTATGAATGTTATATTTTTCTCGGTTAGAATGGACATGTTGATCATCAAATTAATAATGAGATCTTAACACACCTTAGACTTTTTGTCCTACTCTTTTGACTTAAGCAATATATTATTTTCTTATAATCATAATGAAGGTTTAACCAGTTCTTAGAGTATGCAAAAATTTTCATTTCCTGGTAGGTCATACAGAACATGAGAAATATTTCCTTCCTGATTTTTATTTAACACATAGAAATTTGGTCAACTTATCTTTGGCCAAAGTGATGGAAAACCTTCAATCGACTGAGGAGATAGAATGGTCTGCTTACTAATGATTCTCCAAAAATGATTCTCCCTTTCTATCTTGTAGCCAGTCTAGTGAGAAAGAACTGCTATGAGTGTCTAAGTAAGGTAAGGGAGAGTGATCTCTCTACCTAGCTGTAATGTGTCACTAAACACTGGATGACTGTTTTCTTTTGTGTTTATCATTTACTAATCTTGGGTAAATTAGTTTCCAGAGATGAAATGGACCAGGTTACAACTTTGTGCTATGGTTGGTAAGAAGAATCAGCAGAGGTTCCCTCAGAAAGTAGAGTCGGTATCAAGTAGCAGAAGTAGATGCATCCAATGTGGAGCCAACCCTGAGCAATGACCTGCCTGAGCCAGTCCTTAAGTGAATTGACCTCTCCACCAAGATACCATATCTTACAACTCCCATTTAAAAAGGAACAACTCACTCACTGGCAGCATCAGACCAAGAAATAAGTTGGTTGAGACTCTACCAGGAAAGAAAAGGACTCCCAGAGTGAGAGAAACCTTTCAACCTTGTATGTTCTCTACGTGTGACATGTCTTTCTATATGTTTGGCTTAAAGTTTGAGCCCACTTTCCCCAGAATCCAAGTGTATAAAGACAGGAGAGTGTGTCCCTGACATGAGAGATGTTTACAACTTTGGATCTTGCTATACATTTGCAATAAATATCTCTTTGTAAAAGATCATTGAAATTAACTGATTAATTGATATTTGGATGGTCACTGCACATGGAGAATTTGTGAGTATTAGAAGCCACATTTCACAGGATGACTACTCAAACTTATTGGAAGAAGTAATCATCTTCTGCTAATCCAACATGTCCATGCAAGGAATTGTTAGATAAGTAAGCCCCAAATGGTAACTATATAAGTGTGTATAAATTTTGCTCTTACTAATACAAGATTGTAATAATATAAACTTTTATATAAACATAATTAATCTATATTTTGAAAGGTCATAGTGTAATTCATTATCTTTTGGTAAGAAAGATGAGATCAAGTTTGTATCAAAGAAGCAGCTGTTAAAAAGCTTTACTTTGACACATTTGAGTCAGTAATTATGGATCTTATCTGGACTCAGTACTTTCCAGTTTTTCAGAGAAACTAAAGTTTCAGAGTTTGGATTTCATGTGACCATTCTTTTATTCATTACTTTAATGGTATTCAGGCTTTCTGTTTCACAGTTGACACAACAAAATCTAGACGGACCTTAATAAAAGCTCCCAGTGGTTAGGTTTGCGGATTTTTTTTCTAATAAGGCAAAAACAAAAGGACTTGTAGTGATATATAGATAGGTAGATAAAATCATATTAACTGAAAGGTAACCTTTAGAGAAAATGGCACTCAGTTGTTTTATTTTATTTGTGAAAAATTTCACACAAAGACATAATAGGAAAAATATTACTAATTATCTGCTTCCATAATTCATATTAGATTTCATCTTGAAAAAACCTTTTTTAATTAATTGTATGATATTTTAAGATGGGTGAAAACTATTTAAGGTTTCATTGGACACTGAGCTAAAGGTATAAAGTTCAACTTTTCCAAATACTAGTTTGAAGTTTTTCAAATGAATTTTATACATGTGTGTGTATTTGTATAACCATGCCTATTAAGATATAGACATATACATACATCCTAAAACAGGAGTGAACTCATTACTAACAATGTGCTAAAACCTCCCTAGTTATTCTTAATTTTTTTCTATCACCAAAGTTTTGTAAAGCTAACACTTTCAAAACCTGAATCTATGTTTTCATCACTATGTGTTACTTCAAATATATTAGCTCAACTTACTTTTTAGAGCTCATGGATCTTGTCTTTTATCACTTAGTAGACTTTGCTTGCTAAACATCACTAATAGCTTAATTAAGTTCATCCCAATATTCATTTTATAGCATTAGAAGTCAAATGACAAGGTATGCTTTCTGTCAATAAGCAATTTATGTTTTGTCATAATGCATTTGCTACATCCAAAGTAATGAGAAAATTTTACTACAGAAAAATTTTTTAAAGAAAGTTAAGACATAGCAGTGTTTTTACTAAAGTCTCATTAAAAACTGTGATTCTTGGCAAACATTCATTACCACATTAAACTATAAAATCTACGTGTTCAGTGTGCAAACAATATCCCCCTTTTTAAATCAGGGAGAGAAAGAGGAAAAGTTATTCCAAGCTGCACTAATAAATTTTTATTCAATCCTTTTAAGTATCTTGCCAAAACATTAGGCTGGTTTGGTAGAATTCATGGTTGAAGAACTTATTATTTCATGGGAAATATGCTGTTATTATCTCTAGAATATGGGTAATCTATTTTCAGTTACGTAGAATATATTCTATTTGGAGAGGTATTAATCCTATTGAAAAATTCTCCTATAAATCTGGTTAAATTGAAGGAGATGAATGTCATTTCCCCAAAAAGCACAAAAATAAGAAATGTTTGCATTGCAACATTTAAGGAATTACAAATAGGAAATTTTCAAATAATATTTAATTGACATTTAATCTGCTGTCACACACATAGGTTCTTACAACAGAGGTGTTGCTTTTCTTACTTTGTCAATAGTGATGGGGAAGCTAAAGGGAGGGAGAGAAGGTAGTTCTTTCTTTAAAAAATTAATTTTTCATAAAAAAGAGCTAATATATATTAGTATCTTTTTAAAGGTACAGTTAATAGAAAAGTGCTTGTAATGGCTATGGTCAAATAGAGAAGAGACAAAGATCATGGGCCAATAACATTGAAGTGTGCAGCACTGAGTTTTGAGTTACACTAAGCAAATTAAGTTTTCCTTCCACATAAGTTTCCATGAAAGGTTTCTGTAAGTGTCTCTTCTGTATCATAAGTATTGAGAGAATTAGTGGGACTTTTTTTTATCCATGTTCATTTGTGCATTGTGATATAATTTATTATTTTTATTATTTATATTTATATGTATTATATAATACATATAATATTATTCATTTTGATATATGATTAAATGGTTAAGTTTAAGATCTAAAATCGACAGGATATGTAGGTAGAAAACACAGTGGATGGGGGCTCCAGAGTTACAGTGGTTAGTGGGGAGAAGTGTATTTCCCCTCAACAATGTTGTTCCTAGGACTCAGAGAGAGATTGAATGTTACTTATTTGGTAGTGATCCATCTGTGGAAACTAGTATGAGGGGATGTTGGAATCAAAAAGCCAAACACAGAGAAAGACTGTGTGTGTATGTGGGGAGGTGATGGGGGAGAGGTATACGCTGTTGTAGTCTCTAGACTCCCACTGTAACATACTTGTCTCATTGCAGTGTTGGGGCATTAGAGAAGACAAGGTCTTTGTCCTTCATCTTCAAAGAGGACTAAAATGACATCATATATTGTAAAGTGAAATTTCAGTGTGTCTGACTGTGGCAGATCAGACCAATATGAGCTTGGAATATTCTACCACAGATTGAGCACAGATAGTCTATTTGAATAGGTGGGGTGAATATCCCAAATTTGCTCTTCCTGTATTTACTTTGTGCTGTCCCAATTCTGCTTTGCTCAAAGAGCAAAGCACCTTTTCTTATGTGGGCACACCATGCTGAATGTCTCCCATGTTGCACAGTCAAATCCAAAGTTCTTGAAAGAGACCTTGAGAGTGTCCTTGAGAGTGTCCTGTATCATTTCTTCTGGCCACCATGTGATTGCCTGCCCCAATGTGAGTTCTCCATAAAATAGTCTTTTTGTCAAGCATACATTTCGCATTTCAACAATGTGACCAGCCCACTAGAGTTGTGTTTTCTGAAGCATAATTTGAATACTTGGTAGTTTAGCTCCAGGAAGGACTTCAGTGTCTGGTACAGAGTGACTCTGATGCAAATGCCCACTTGGAGGATGCTAGAGTGTCTGCTTATAATGTTAATTATGTTAATGAGAGTCAAAGATCTTCTCTACCCATTAATGGGCCTGCCTATTAAGGGAAGCTTGATTAGAAGAGTTTTATTTTGTAGGAAGGCCTACACCTTTTGTTAATTTTAATGAGGCATTGGTTTTCAAGGGGAGTGAAGTCCTCTGACTCTGAAAAGTATATATATACTCTGAAGTGAGATTTTGTTTGGGTGTTTATTTTTTGGAATAAGCTTAGTGTGACAAATGAGACTCTTGATAGCCACTAAGGAATCTCTAGTTTTGAAAACTCAGATGCTGGTGCTTCTCTCCCTGGTATCTGTGTATATATGTAATGGTCAGACAGTTGGATCTGTCTGTTGATCTGTGATGTGCGTATGTCTTATGATTAGACAGTTGGAAGCCCTGTCTGTTGGTCTTTATTTCCTCTACTTGTATTTTTTTTTTGTTGGTATATGTGTTTGATTAAAGTTATCGTTGACCATTCAAAAGTTGCTTTCCTTTTAGCAAAGCAGTTTAAGAACCTGTACAGCAAGACCTCCTAGGTATGTTGAGGTCCTTGCTGATACACTGCTTCCAGGAAAGATGTGATGACATCTAATGAAACTGCCTTAGAGAGATTTTGAAGCATTCATAGACATGCCGTAACTATTTCTGGTCTGCCATGCCTGTGGTTAAGAGAAGCCTTTTCACTTGGCTTTGTAGGTGAAAGTAGGAGGTAACAAAAAAGAATTTGTTAGCAAGAGTTTCAGCCATTGTCTTCATTTGCTCTCTTGATGAATCACTTCTCTTGGTTTTACTAATAAGAAAGAATGTTTTAAAGGTAGTCTGAAGCTTTCCCCTCCTATTTAAACTTCTGAGGGTCAAGTCTGGTGGGGTAAGCAGTAAGTAGCTCTCACTCTCCCTTGCTGACCTTGAAAAACCTAGAGAATATTGACCCAGGAAAAATCCTAGCACAATACTGGAGCCATCAGAAAGACGGCATGCAGCCTTCTTTCAGTTAGGGATGCAAGGGAAATTAATGGGAAAGGTCCCTCCTGCTGTGGCTAAAGGGGACCAATACAGGATGGGAGATATTCCAGCAAGCCAGCAGCAAGCCCCACCTCAGTTGACCAATGGGAGATTCTGAGATCCAGGGTGGAGGAGCAAGCAAGTGCCAACACCTCCAGCTCCAGTTCAGCACCAGGAAAACACTACCAGACCTCCATAATATCCAGCTGCCTGAGGCCCCAGCACAGAAAGCCAATAGCCAGGCCCCTAGCTCTCAACACAAAAAGTCTTGGACAGTACTCCCTCAGCTACAGAAGTAGAGATTAAATTTAAAAGCCAGAAAGCAAAAGACAAATAACATGAGCAAGAAGAATGAAATAAATGACCTTAGAGAAATATCTTGGTGACAGTTAATGATCAAAACACAAATTCAGAAGAGGACATCATGGTCAATATACCCACATATGAAACTTCAAAGGCAAATATGAACTAGTCTCCAGCTCAAAAAGCCTTCATGGAAGAGCTCAAGAAGGATTTTAAAAGTCAAATAAGTGAGGTAGAAGAAAAATTAAACAATTTCTTCAAAAACACAATTAAAAATAGGGGGGAAAGACAGTGAAGAAAATACTCCTTAAAAAGCAGAAGTGACCAAATGGAAAATGAGGTACAAAAGATAAATGAAGAAAACAGTTCATTAGATATAAGAATTGGGCAAGTGGAAATTAATTGCTCTATGAGACATCAAAAATCAGTCAAAATCAAAAGGAAGAAAATATAGAAGAAAACATAAAATACCTCATTGGAAAAATAACTGACCTGAAAAACAGATCCAGGAGAGATAATTTAAAAAGGTCTATCCAACAACTATGATTAAAAAAAGAGCCTGAAACTGTCCCTTTCATAACTATACCATGCCCCTCTGAAGCTGAGGTGGACCTGTGATCTCATGAAAAGGGCCCTGGATCCTTTGCCAAACCATTTGTTGGAGATTAATCTGGAAGCTCAAACTTTGTGACTTCAAAAGATTAGGAGAATAAATCTCTAGGAGTTTAGGAGCCTGGGAGTTGGATTCCTGTAGCACCAACATGATATTCACAGTGCCTATGGAAGCCATGAAAATTCCTGGGCAATTCTGAATCAAATACAATAGACTTTCCATATAGAAGGCAAAAGAAAACATTTATTCAGACATCAGAAAGCCAAATCTCAGCACCAGAAAGCTAAATCCTTCATAGTAACAAAGAAATCTATGCATAATAGTGATGCAAAGGGCAATACAATCCCAAAGCCTTCCCTCTGTTAGACTTCTCCCAAACTAGCTCCCTTAAACAATCACAAATGAACTCTCCTACTCATGCTAGCCAGCTGCCTGCTTCCCTTCTTCCTCAGTTCTGACTGCTTTGACCAATTTCCTCTCAGCTCTGCTCTATCTCTACCTCACCCTGTTCCATCCTTCCTATTTCACCCCTTTCTGTTCCATGCTCTTTAGATTCATGTGACTCAGGCTTCCATATGACTTAAGCAGCTCACATGGGCTTATTAATGAATGGGAAAGATCTTCCCATTTAAATTACCTTTACAAATCCATTCTAGGTTTTGCAGTCAGCCCAGCATTGACATATCAAAGATGGAAAACCTTAGGGATTCAGCCTAGCTTTAACTGCCGCTGTGTCATATTTGGGCTTGAACTTAGTGAGATCTCGACTATGTAGAAAGTGTGCTACAAGTTTCCACTGTGCCCAGAAACAGAGGACAGTGGCCTTCAAGCTGTTGGGGAGACATGTTTGTGCCTGCAGTTTTGCTAATCTCCAAAGTAAATGTTGTTGTTCAGCTATTTCACTAGCGTCCAACTCTTTGTGACCCTATTTGAAGTGGTTTGTCAATTTCTTTTCCAGCTCACTTTACAGATGGGGAAACTGAGGCAATCAGGGTTAAGTGATTTGGCCAGGGTCACATATCTAGGAAGTGAGTGAGGCCAGATCTGAACTCAGGAAGATGAATTACTGGCTCCAGATTCCATACTCTATCCACCTAGCTGCCCCAAAATAATTATCCTTTTGCAAAAGCTAAATGATGTCAAGTGGTCAAATGTAATTAGTTACTAATGACTAATAGTATGGTTATGTTGCTTCCACATGATATGTCATCATTCCTAAAAGTGCCTTGGCACTGGTTGTCTCTTAGGCCTTAAGTGTTCTACAAGTTACTTCTAATTGGTGTTTGATTTCTTCGTTTCTCAAAATTCAGCTCAAATCCCACCTCCTACAAGAGGCATATGAGGTCCCTCCAGCTGCCTTGCTTTTCACTTGTAGATGGCCCTCCAAATAACTTTTAGGTATCTGCTTATTTAATTGTAGTCTCCTTTACAATGTAAGAAATTTTAGGGAATATGCTGTTTTTGCTCATTTTTAGTCTCCAGTGCTTACTGCAGCACTGGCTTGTATTTAAGACACGCTTAATAAATACTTATGGATTGACTCTCCATTCTCCCTCTTTTCCTGATTCCTTTGCTAATACTCTCGATCTAAATACTAATGATGAAGTAGTATAGTATTATGAAATAAAGGGCAAGGTCTAATTATGTAGTCTGGAGACCTAAATTCACATCTCAGCTCTGTCACTTGTTACAGGCATAATGCTAGGTAAGTGATTTAAACACTTTTGAGCTTTATTTGCATCATCTGTAAAATAATTCACATTCCCAGGTTCTGCAGAGGGAAGAGGTTTCTATATAAAAGTGAGTTGTTATTATGTAAATTTATTTTCCCAGAAAGGTGTTGAAATTTTCTAAGGTGAGAAAGCCAACAAAATTTCTCAGCTTTTGTGTCAAATCATTTGCATGAGACTGGGAGCTAGCCTAGGGGGAAAATTTCTCTGTTTTGGGAAAGAAGGTATCATACTACACACAAGTCCCAATTTGCTTATACCCTGACAGTCTTTCATTTTGGAAATGTCACTAAAAGAGCTGATTTCCTCCTGTGGATTAATCCATTTCATATGCTTTTGCATCTACATAACCAGCAATAGCTTCACATTCTCACTGATGAAGCTCACTAAAGACTGTGTAGAAGGAAAATCAGTACAGAGTAGTGAGTAGGGATTCTGAGAAAATGAAGCTTAGCCCTATTATTCAAAATAGGAACAGGTTGAACACTGTCAGTGAAGTAAACTGAACTAAAAGGAGATATCTTTCCCAAAGAAGATATAAGGTAAATGATGAGGTGAGGCAGAAGAGCCCTGGAGACAAGGAGCAAGCAAGATGCAGGATGTAACCAGCCAGAAAAGTGATCAAAGAAGAGTATGTATTTAGGATTTAGGGTTAGGGAGCCCTCCCACCATAGACTGACTTGGGTGCTTTGACAAAGCACCCTCTTACCTGACATTCCAGAGCAACTCTCCCATCCCCCTTTCTTGTTCTCTTTGTTCATCAGAGTTGCACTTTCCCTTTCTTGCGTTCTCTTGTTCCCCTTCCCCTTATTCTATAAAATTGTATTTAAAACAGACCTTTAACCTGGTCAATTGCTTTGCCTCCTACAGAAGTAGGGCTACTCTGTTTCCCATTGGGGATCGGGGCTTACTCTTACCTTTAGGGGACCAGGGCCCATAGACTAAGCTCTGTCTCTGCCACATGGGAGTAGCCCACTTGAGTGTGTCACCCCAATAAATGCCTTCCTTTAACTTGAAGAACTGAGGGAATTTATTTCAGGACAATCTATATTCCATCATTTCTATTAGCACCCCAACATTCTTGGGGTGCACCCTGTACTCATCAGTAAATGCATACATATGTGTGTATAAGTGTGTGTATTTGTGTGGGCGTGTGTTCCATTCTTTGTTATGCTGTTAGTTAATTATTCAGGTAGTAATCTTTTTTTAAGCCTAGGAAATTAGGGAATTTGATATATCTTGAGTGGAAATTTATGCAAAAAGTAGATTCTCTAATTTATTTCACAAATAAAAATTTTAAAACTGAGTTGGGAGGACGTAGCTCACGAACTAACCAAAATCAATATATTTTCATCTTAGTGAAGAAATGTCAGATTGAAGACAACCTTCAACTGCATCAGAATACGGGAGGAGAGTTGACAAGATAATAAGGGAGCTTAGGCTGCAGACTGGATAAAGCACTGGGCCTGGACTCAGGAAGTCCAATTCATGGGCCTTTCTTGTGATGTTCAATTCTTAGCCACCAAAAAAAGAGTGGCTATAAATATTTTTGATACCTTCTTTCTCATAGCTAACATTCAAATGACATTTTAAAGTCTGCAAAATACCTTATTTATTATCTCATTTGATCCTGACAATAACTTTGTAAAGTAAATGCTAATATCCACATTTAACAGGTAAAGAAACCATAGCAGGTAGTATTTAAGTGACTTGGTCTCATCCAAGAGATCATTCAGAAGACTCTCATTCTATCCCTAAAGTAGGACTGCATTGCTAAATAAAGACTAGTACAGTGTGGCTGGATTATAGTTGTATGAGGGTACACAGAATTATAAAATCATACACAGATGTAGAGCTTAACAGAACACTGGATGTCATCTGATCCAATATTTTTATTTTAAAGATAAGGAAACTGAATGCCAGAGAGGTACCATGGTATTAGCAAATGAACAGAGATTATGAGGGGCATATCCGGGATTTACAGCCAAGTCCTCTGACTCCAAATCTGATGCTTAGCCATTTGTGTAGCCATTCTCCAGTTAATAGACATTTACTTTCTAATTCTTTACTCCTAAAACGATGCTGCTATAAATATTTCCTGTACATAGGACCTTTCTTTTTATCACTGAGTTTAGCAGTACAAATCTCTGGTTCAAGAGACAGTGTCCTTTTAGTTACTTCAATGGAATAATACCAAATTGCTTTCCAAAATTCCTAGACCAAATCACAATGCCACTAACAGTGCATTAATGGATGTACTTTTTTTTCCTCACAAATCTTGTATATTATCTCTTGTCATTTTTGCTAATGCAGGTATTAGGAGAAACCTCAGAGTTGTTTTCAGTGATTTACTGATAAATATTTCAACCAGCTCTCTGAAAAAAAAAAGTATGCCTGACACACTAAGTTTAATCTGCATTTTTAACATTTTAGCCTTCGTTTTCTTACTTCTAGACAATCAACAAAATGACAAATCCAATCCTATTTTGCAGCATTTGCCAATTTCTACAATATAAATCTTCACAGTAAAAAAAAACAATTGACTCATAAACTGGTTCAAACTAGCTCCATAACATCCCTAGAATTATTTTGTGTGTCTATCATTATTTGTGATTTGGAGCAATATTTTATATGTTAATTAGTAGTTTGCAAGTCTTCTTTTGAGTACTCTTAGGTCACAGCCTTTGATCACTTATCTAATGCGGAATAACTTTTTGACTTCTGTATTTGTTAGTTGCTTATAAATCTTGGATATTAGACTTACAAAAAAATGGGGACAAGATTTTTTTTTTCACTTGGAATCACTTCAGTTAAGTTCAATAAATATTTATTAAACACTTGCTATTTATGATCTTATTTCTAAGGGGAAATGAGGGGGCAGATTGTTTGCTTTTGTGAAAAATAAGTTTTACAAAGGAAGGTTCAATAAATTTAAGTGTAGTTGATGAATTCAGTTCTCATGTCTTAAATTCATTTCTGATTGTCCAAAATAAAATATATGGTTGATTATATAATTGATTTCTGGTAGCAGTAATTTCACACGTAAAGAGCATTTTTATAAATTTAGAATATTTGCATCATACATTATGTATACCCCTAATGACCCATACCACTGAAAGATGGCACTTTAAATTAATTTGTATGTAGAACAAATTACTTTGAGGACAAATGAAGAATAAATGTGCAGTTGTACTAGTATGAACTGTAACAATTATAGTTATTATTACAGCCATAACCCAGTGTCTTTCAGAGATCAGATATCTTTATTGGTCCAAATTATAAAGATACAATCCTAAAATCCTCCAAAATATATCATAGCATTATTGTACAACTCTTGCTGTAGCAGCATTAGCATTTCACAGCATGTGCCTTCAGGGATTTGAAATTGAGTAGAATAAATTTACTTTGGGTCACAGTTGGACTTGGAGTATGATATTCCTTAAAGCTCTCGGGTATGCTGTAATTTGGCTCTGAAAATGTCTATTGAACAGAATGAAAATTTCATTAAAGTCAAGTGGCACAAATGGCCACTTTGCTTCAAATCTACCACATTCCTAGATCAGGGCCTGTTTGTAAAATAAGAGGGAAAGTGAGGAGAGGAAAAAAGTAATGCTAGTACAACTCCTAACACCTATGTCAGTTAAAATAATCAGAGAAAATGAGTGGTTTTTTTTCTTTACTTCTGTCAGACCTATCAAACTAAGTTCCATTAAACCAAGTGCAAAAATATATCTACATTGTGTTATCTCTTATCGAACTATGAAGTCATTTTCCTGACAGAATTGGAAGGAGAGTTTGACACTGGCTTGCTGAAGATTGACTATGTCCTTGGTGGCCTTTAAAAAGTTAAGCTTGCTTGCCCAAAAGACAGTAATTAGCAAATATCACATTCAAGAGAATGGAGATAGAAAAAGAAACATAGAATTGGGAACAAGAAGCAATTTCAAATAGAGTGACCTTTGGAAGCAAAGAATATTAGATTAATAAGAGAATTAGCTCTGGCCATTGAGTGTTGAGCTGAGGAGATGAGAAGTTATAGAATCAGGCTAAACAACCTGCCCAGCAGAGGCGCTGAGCTCAGGGGAGAAAGCAAGGTAAAGATATTACAATTTTCAAAAGAACATCAAGGCTTCTATAGCTTGAGATATGAGTTGTTTCAACTGAGTGTTTCCTACATAAATACCTCATTGCCCATGTTCTCTAACTTAATGCCCATTCTTCCCATAGACAATGTATGTATTTGTGGGAAGGAATGCTCCAGGTTTATGGAAAACAATATTTTGTAGCAATAGTTTTTATTGTGTCACGTTAGCAAATGCTTTTGCTTCAAGTTAAATTATGACTGCTGAAGATAAATTCACTGGTTGGTGGCTTTTGAAAGTATTTACTTATTTAAATTTCTTTTATGGAATAAAATAAGCATTTCCATGATATAGTGCAATAAAAAGATGATTGCACATGAAACTGGAAATCTACTATGTACAACTTGTTGTACCTTTCAAAACATACCACAGAATTATTATGTAAATTTCTTTTTTTCTTCCCTTCCCACCCACCCTAGAGAAGCCTATTATTAGACACAAATAAGTATGTTGTGTAAATTTGTTTTATACATACTTCTATTTATCAATGCTTTCTCTGGATCCAGATAGCTTCTTTTTCATATATCCTTTCTATTTAATTTGGGTATTTATAATATTCAAAATAACTTACTAGCTCAAACTCATTCTTACAACAAAATTGCTATTACTGTGTACAATATTCTCTTGGTTCTGTCCATTTCATTCTTCATTGTTTTGTGCCAGTCTTTATCACTGAGCTCATACATCTTATATAGCACATCATCATCAAAATCATATACCACAACTTGTTCAGCCATTCTCCAGTTGATGGTATACCTACAATTTCTAGTTCTTTGCCACCACAAAGAGAGCTTTATAAATATTTTAGAATAGGTTCGTTTCCTTTTTCCCTAATCATATTTGGAAATAGACCAAGTAGTGGTATTGCTGGGTCAAAGGATATGGGCAGTTTAATACCTCTTTGGGCATAGTTTCAGATTGCTCTCCAAAATCAGTTCACAATTCCGCCAACAATGAATTAGTGTTCCAATCTTTGCAAATGATTTCTAACATTTGTCATTTTTCCCTTCAATCGTTTTAGCCAATTTGGCAAGTGTAAAAGGATAACTTGAGGTTGTTTTAATTTGTATTTGTCTGATCAATAATAATTTAGAGCATTTTTTCATATGACTATGAATTGTGTTGATTCCTTCATTGGAAAACTTTATGTCCTTTCACCATTTATCAATTGGGGAATGACTTGTATTCCTATAGATTTGATAAAGTTCTTTATATATATTTTGATGTGACTTTTATCTGATAAGCTATACATTTTTTCCCACCAATTTCTGTTTTTCTTCTGATCTTCATGCCATTTTTTGTTTATGCAAAACCTTTTTTAATTTAATGTGATCAAATTCATCTGTTTTATATCTAAATCTGTCTCTTGTTTATTCATAAAATATCCACCTATCAAGAAGTCTGATAAGTAATATGTTCTGAGTTCTTCTCATTTTCTTGTAAAATTTCTCTTCATATCTGGCTCATGGATCCACTTTGACCTTATCTTGGTCAATGGTGTAAGATGTTGGTCTTCCAGTTGGTTTCAGCTATGCTGCTTTCTAGTTTTCCTAAAACTTTCCACCAAATAATGAATTCTTATCCAAAAACCTTAAGTCTTTACCCTTATCAAATACAAGGTTATTATGTTTATTTGCTTCTGTAAATTCCATATCTACATATACTCTATTCCATTGATCTAATTTTCTACTTCTTAGCCAGTACCAGAAAGTTTTAATAATTACTGTTTTATAATATAATTTAAGATTTCGTGCTGGGAAATTTTCTTACTTTATTTCTTTCATTATTTGCTCTGATATTCTTGACTCTTTGTTCTTCCAAATGAATTTTGTTATCATTTTTTCTAATTCAGTAATATAACTTTCGGTATTTTATTTGGGATGGCATTGCATATATAAATCACTTTGGGTAAAATTGTTATTTTTATTATATTAACCCTACATCAAACAATTAATATTTTTTCAGTTATTTGAAGTTGATTTTATTTGCATAAACAGTTATTTTATAACTTTGTTTATATAGTTCTTTATTTTGGTATGTGTACTCCCAGGTATTTTACACTATGTAGAGTTATTTTAAATGGAGCATCTTTTATTATGTTTTCTTGTAGAGCTTTGTTTGTGGCATGTAGAGTTGCTGTTGATTTATGGGGATTTACTTTATATCCTTCTACTTTGTTAAAATTATTAATTTTTTCAATTAACTTTTTATTTGAAACTTTGGGATTTTCCAAGTGTATCATCATATTGTCTACAAAAAGAGTTTATCACCTGATTCCCTTTTCTGATTCTTTCAATTTCTTTTTCTTCCTTTACTATTATTGCTAGAATTTCAGATATAATATCGAATAATATTGGTGACAACAGGCATCCTTATTTCACATCTGATTTTACTGGAATGACTTTTAATTAATCCGCAGTTGAAATGATGCTTGTTGATGGCTGTAGATAATTTTTTTTATCAACTTAAGGAAAAATCCATTTATATAAATTCTTTCAAGTGTATTTAATAAAAATGAATGTTGAACTTTTTCGAAATCTTTTTCTGTACCTATTGACATAATATGACTTATTTTACCTATATTATTGACATAATCAATTATGTTAATAGCTTTTCTTATGTTAAACCATCCTTGCATTCCTGGCATAAATCTCACTTGATCATAATGTACAATCTTTGTAATATATTTTTGTAATATTTTAGCTACCATCTTATTTAGAATTTTTGCATTCATATTTTTAATGAAATTGGTCTATAATTTTCTTTGTTTTCCTGTTCCCATTTTAGGTATCAGTATCATATTTGTTTCATAAAAGGAATTTGTAGGATTCCTTCTTTGCTCATTATTCTAATTAATTTGTTTAATATTGGAATTACTTGATCTTTAAATGTTGGATAGGATTCACTTATAAACTCACCTGATGCTAGAGCTTTTCCCTTAGAAAGCTCATTTATAGCTTGTTCATTTTTTAAAAATAGAATAAGTCAATTTAGATACTCAATTTCCTCTTCTGTTAATCTAGGCAATTTGCATTTTTGTAAATAAGCTTACATTTCACCTAAATTTTTAAATTTATTGGCATATAATTGGGCAAAATAATTCCTTATAACTTTTAATTTCATCTTCATTAGTGGTATATTCATCCTTTTCATTTTAGATGCTTGTGATTTGTAATTCTCTTTTAATGACATTATTGATTGTTTCTGTAATTTGCTCTTTAACCTACCCATTCTTGAAGATTAGGTTGTTTAATCTCCAATTAGTTTTTAACCTATGTTTCCTTTGTCATTAAATATAATTTATTGCATCACACTATGGAAAGGATATTTTTAATATTTCTGTTTTTCTACTTTTAACTATGAAATTTTTATACACTAATATACAGTCAATCTTTGTAAAGGTACCATGAACTGCTGAGAAAAAGTGTATTCTTACATATTTCTATTTGCTTCCCTCCAGCTATCTATTATATCAAGCTTATCTAAAATTGTACTTACTTCCTTATCCTCCTTCTTATTTATTTTTGGTTACTTATCAAGTTCTGAGAGGGGAAGATTAAAGTCCCCTGCTACTAACTATCTCCACCTGTGATTCATTTAACTTTTAAAAATTTAGTTGTTATAGTATTTGGTACACATAGATTGAGTATTGATATTGCTTCATTTTTTGTGGTAACTTTTTTAAAAATGTAGTTATCATGTTTATCACTTTAGTTAAATCTATTTTACCCATAATTTTGTCTGAGATCTTAATTGCTACCTATACCTTTTTTGTGTCAACTGAAGCATAATAAATTCTGCTCCAGCCCTCCTTTTTAACTCTGTGGGTATCTCTCATTGTTAAATGTGTTTCTTGTACATAACAAATTTTTGTGTTCTGATTTTTAATGTGTTCTGCTATCCATTTCCATTTTAGGGATTAATTCATTCCATTCTCATTCAAAGTTATAATTACTATTTGTCAATTTCCCACCATCTTATTTTTACTCACTATTTTCCTTCTCAGTCTTTCTCCATTACCTTATTTTCTCCCATTACCTTCATTCCTTATTTTACCCACCCCTTAAAAGTCCCTCACTTATCTTCTCCCCAAACCTCTTAATCTTAATTTACACACCTTTCTAAAAGCCTCTCCATTACCCAATCCCCCAGTTTTATCACTTCTCTAGAAGTTCAGAAGACTTCTAAATCTCTTCAAATCTACATGTTGCTTCCCTTCAACCCAGATGAGTGTAAATTTCCATTACCAGCCTTCCATCCCCACCTGTTTCCTTTATATTACTTCTTCCTTTAATGCCCCATTTTTTTATGAGATTATTGCTTCTTTTTACTACCCAATTTTCTTTTTTAGAATTACCCCATCATACACAATTCATCCTCAGTCTTTCTTTCAAATTACCTGAGTAATGGTAACAATTTTAAGAATATTGACATTTTCATATTTCATAACTCAACACTTTGACCTTTATCAGTGACTTATATTTAGTCTTTAATGATTTCCTTATGTTTCTCTGGATCTTTTATATCAAATTTTCCATTCAGTTCTTGTCTTTTTGTTAAAATCTTTCAGTTCATCAAATGTCCATTTTTTTTTCATTCCAGACAATACTCAACTTTGCTGGATAATTTATTCTTGAATGCAACCCTAGATCCTTTGCTCTACAAAATATAATATTCCAAGACTTTTGAGAAATTGTTTAGGAGTGCAGAGCACTTCTGTTGAGTACTCTGGAAACCTCATGCTAATAGCTGCAATCTGGGGGACACAACTAGTCCCAAAGGGATGATAACCTAGATGTATAACTATGTTTCAGTGATCATAAAATGATTTAATCTTTATGAGATTTTGCTTATAATTTGATTGAAATATAAGCACATTTTTATTTTTAAATTTTGAGTGTAATTGCCATAGCTTTTGTAGTATATTTTGACTTAAATGTAAACCAGTGGCAAATATAAACTAATACTAATTAAATTTTTATGACAGAAGTAAAGAAAAAAGCATTCTCACTTCCATTTGTTGAAAGGAAGGATGTCATCACAAGACATATTATCTGTCTTGACTAGAGTGATGACATACCTAGAGTAACTGAGCCCCTTTTAGTGGTGTAGCAGATATCTGACACATGTACAGAGATACTAGGATGACATTATTTCACATGAAACACCTGAGAAGCCTATCTCAGGAAGAATTGTGATGTGTATGGGCAGTTCCTTGGAGAGATTAGAGTACAGACATTCTGTAATTGGTTCTTTGATTAACTGTATAATGATTCATAAAGGCCTGTCAATTTTAGCCACTATCTTTGTCTTAGTACTCTGAGAGGAGCTTAGAAGAGCTGGGAAAAGAGAATGGAGCCTTGCGAGTTCAGTAGGTCCAGGAGGCTCTTTAGCATTCCATTGCTTGAGACTCTACATTTGCCACCAATGAAGCACTGAGATGAGTAGTAATAAGTAAGTAACCTTTGGAATTCCTGCTCAGAGGTAGCTGAGACAGGGATGCAATCAGCAGCATGCCTGAATGTGAATTTGGTGGTTTGAATGCTATGAAGCAACTGGGCTAAATTTACTCCTCCCAGAGGTTAAAATGATATAGTAGAGAGTATATACTTGAAGAATTGGGGGAAATAAGGGGATGATTTATTACATTGCTTTTGCCATATCTTTGAAGTAAATATCCCTTAAGTAAAAACCACCTGATGTTAAGTGGTTAAATGGAACTGTGGCTTCATCATTAGCCCCAAACAAACAGTGGGTGGGGGAGAGGAGGAAGAACTCAGCCAGAAGAGGCTCAAACCAATTGCAATAGAGAAAAGAAGCCCCATGAGAACCTGAAGAGGACTTGCACATGCCCTGTTATACCAGTCTCTTACATGTAGTAAAAGATAGAGGTTTCCAAAAAATGAAATCAGAACATAGAAGTGGAATGTATGTACTAGAGGAGCATATGATTCTCTTCCTTTGGTAGCAGTGCTTGAAAAATCAGTTAGAATGGACTAAAAAGTGACCCAGAATTCATTTATTCATTCAACATGAATTTATTAAGTATTACTATCTATATGGAATGGGACAGGTTCCCATGGTGAAAAAATAGGCACGATTCTTTATGCTTTATAACAGTATTTGTCAGGACAAAGAATTCTAGATATCATAAAATTTTAAATATAAAAAATTAGTTTTCCAAAGGTATATGAAAACATATATATATATATATATATATATATATATATATTACAATCGGAGAATTCAGTTGGTTGTTTTCTTCATATTATCATATTTAAAATATACATTGTGTCTAGCAGTATATAAACACAAATTAATAAGATTAAAATTTTACTTTCAAAATGATGCCATCTAAAAATATCTCAGAACATCTTTATTTGTTACATGGAGCAGAAAAAGAACAGTAGCACTATATGGAGTTCATGTTGTTCCTCTTGAGTTAGGAAAAGCAGAACATGAAGGATTTAAAAGCAAAAATGCATAGATAAAAACAACCTATTAAAATTGTGGCACATATTAAATTTAGTAGGTTTCTTTCTCTACAAAACTTTAATTATCTCCATGTTGTGAAAATATAAAAATTCTCATTACTATTGCTTGAGAAAGTAGTTACAATAATTTATCCAATCAACAAATATGTCCTGTTGCTAAACTTTCTAGGTTTGTATCAGTTATTTTTTATTTACTACTGAATGTTCTTTTATAAGACTTTGAATTTCATTTGAATTTTTCTAATGATATAAAACCTAATTAAGGATTTAAGTTATTTTTTTTTCATTCACTTGGAACTGGAACATGTTTGTGTTGTATGTGTGTGCATATCTCTCTGTATGTATAAGTCATATAAAGATCATATCTTAGAAACTCTAGAAACATTGAAAGCAGTGTCAATGACATACGAATATTGCAAGACCCCAGAGAAAAGTGTCCAATATTACTCTATTGAACTGTGGAGTAAAGATTTAGCCCTTGTCTATTCCTAAGGAAGAAAGAGAAGGTTCTCATGAAAATACTTGCCTTAGAGTTCAGAAATCTCAAATTTTTATCTTTTCTCAGGCACTCAGCATAATCACCTCCTACCTCATTCAACTAACTGAAAGTTAAATTAACAAATCACATATTTAGTTATAATTGATGTAATTAAAGTCATGATGTATGGAAGAAAAGCAATTTTGCATTCAAGAAGTAAATTTTTCAAAACTAATATTTTAAGAACAACTTCATTTTAAATCTGAGTAAAATTTAATTTTTGTAAGGGAGGACAAAGAAACCAATAAATGATTGTGCTCCATTTGACATTGTATAGTTACAGTTATGCCTAAAATTCCCATACTCTTTCATAACAAGGTATTGCATCTTTACCAGTTGTTACAAAATATATCAAAAAGTACTTAACATATAGTTGATGCTTAATAAATGTTTATTTATTTATTGGAACATGCAATTTTCTGTTTAATATAAAAAACTTTAAATTTTAATCTTTGGAATTGAGCATTGAAAAGAAAATCTGTGAAGAGCCACTTTCTTAAAATGTATCATTCCACAGTTAATTGTAATAAAAAACCCCCACACTATATGATAATAAAGGAGTGGCTAACTAGAATAAATGTTTTTGAAATTTGCTTAATAAAAAGTAGTTCTTAAATCTTTAAAGAGATTTTTTTAGACTAGCAATTCCCAGTGGTGTTTGCTATTTTCTGTAACTGACACATTTTTTTTAAGACAAGGTATTTCAAACAATATAGAAAGTATTTTTAAAAAATTATTTTACTACTAAAATGACTACAATGCATTAAATACTGGAGCTAAAGTATTAGATATTTGACATTTTATGTTTAGATTTATTCCTTTTTAAAATTGATGATTTGTTTCACTTTTATCCTCATGGATATTGGACTGACATTTTTATCACCCTGAGAATATGCCTATTATGAAAAGCCAAGATTTCATTTTCATAAGTGGAATGATATGTGATTAAGTAATACACAAACATCTCATCTGGTCTTTCATTTTTTTCCTAATTCAAATTTTAGTAGCCTTTGGTCCAGGGGTGGAGAACTGTGACCTCAAGGCCACATGTAGTCCTAGGTCCTTAAATTAGGCATTTTGATTGAATCTAAATTTCACAAAACAAATCCACTTAATGAAAGGATTTGTTTTGTAAAACTTAGACTCAGTCAAAAGGCCCCACTCAAGGACCTAGAATGCCACAGATTCCCCATCTCTGGATTCAATTAAAATGGTATTCTAGAAAATAATGAAGACCACTCTATTTAATTATAATTGTTTTTTATTGGGAGCATGACTGAGAAATAGCATAATGCTGTGAAAAGACCAGTTAATTTGGAGTCAGAAGATCTTTGTTTCAATATTTGCTTGGTGTCTACAAATTCTGTGACCTTAGACAAGTCATTTCATATAATTAGAACTCAATTTTCTCAACTGTAAAATGAAGCAATTTGAGTTGATATCCAAGGTTCCTCCAGCTCTAAATCCAATGATTTATGACAATTGAGATTTCATTGTAAACACTTTAAAATAGTTATTGAATCATAAGACTTCAACTGAGATGTTTTATTCCACTTATGTGCAGCAAAGCAGCAACAAAAATATTTTGGTGACTCCTTACAGCCTGTAGAACAGTGGATAAATCCCATTGTCTGGAATCCAAAACCTTCCCAAATCTAGCACTTTTCTGACTTTCAAGTCCGCTTAAACCTTGCCTTTACTTAGTGCCTATTAAATGCAAGGCAGCTAAGTGGTATAGTGGATAGAGGGGGGCTGAAATCAGGAAGATCAAAGTTCAAATCTGGTCTTAGACACTTAGTAACTGTGATACCAAGTCACTTAAACATGTTTGCCTTAGCTTCCTCATCTGTAAAATGAACTGGAGAAGGAAATGGCAAACCACTCTGGTATCTTTTCTAAAAAAATCCAAATGGAATCATGAAGATTGGGACACACCTGAAACAATTGACCAGCAACAAACTGTATTAGAAGCTAGGGATTCAAAGATGAAGTAAAAAAAAAGTGCCCCTGCCTAGCTAGGGCTAATGGATGAGGTGTGGGGAAGAATACAAAATGAAAAAAACAACAACAAATATAATCATGCTTTTTTGAGAACAAAACATTAACTAGAGGGACCAGGAAAAGCAACCATAGTAAATAACACTTGAACTGAGCCTTGAGTGAACCTAGGAATTTTAAGTATGGGGAAAGAAGGAATGTGTTCAGGAATAATGGACAACCTATGCAAATGCAATTAAATGGAAGATGGAATGTTGAGTTTTATGAACAAAAAAGAAAATAGAACTGTTTTGCTAGATGGTAGAGTACACACAAGGGAGCAATATGAACTAAGGCTAGAGGGGTGTATGAAAGACTTTAAGTTGAATGCAAAGGATTTTGTAGTTTATCATAAAAGTGATTGGT
Organism: Potorous gilbertii; assembly: GCA_028658325.1. Classification (NCBI taxonomy): domain Eukaryota; kingdom Metazoa; phylum Chordata; class Mammalia; order Diprotodontia; family Potoroidae; genus Potorous; species Potorous gilbertii. The sequence goes on from CM053771.1 coordinate 383,641,585, forward strand.
TTTTATCATTGGTTCTTGAAGAGGACCAAAATGACATCACCATGATAAAGTCAAGTTTCAATGTGTCCTACTTTGACTGATCAGACCAATAGGAGCTTAGAATGCTCTACCACTGATTAGACACAGATAGTCCATGTGAGTATTTAAGGTGGATACTCTAAATTTGTGCATCTGACATTTGCTTTGTGTTGTCTCAATTCTGCTTTGCTGATAGAGCATACCCTTGGATGTGGGCATGCCGTGCTGAGCAGTCCTGTGCCATTGTCTCCTATGTCACACAATCAGTTTCAAAGTTCTTGAGAGTGTCCTTGTATCACTTCTTCTGACCACTATGTGATCTCCTGCCCCATGTGAATTCTTCATAAAATAGTCTTTTTAGCAAGCATACATTTGCATTTGAACAACATGGCCAGCCTATCGGAGTTGCACTCTCTGAAGCAGTTTGAATGCTTGGCAGTTTAGCTCAAGCAAGGACTTCAGGGTCTGGTACCTTATCCTGACAGGTAATCCTCAGACTCTTCCTAAGAGTTCAAATGGAAATGATTCCTTTTCCTGGCATGACACTAGTAGACTGTCCAGGTTTCACAGGCATACAACAATGAGGTCAGCACAACACCTTTGTAGACCTTCAGCTCGGTGGTCATTCTAATGGTTCTTCTTTCCCAAACTTTCCTTCTGAGCCTCCCAAACACTGAGCTAGCTCTGGTAATGCATACATCAACCTCATTGTCAATGTGTGCATCCCTGGAAAGTACACTCCCAAGGCAAGTGAACTTATCCACAGCATTCAAAACTTCTCCATTTGTTGTAACCTATGGTTCCATGTTTGGATGGTGTGGTGGTGGCTGATGGAGCACGTGTGTTTTCTTGGTGTTAATTGTTAGGCCAAAATTAGCCCGGGCAGCAGAGAATTGATCCATACTTTGTTGCATCTCAGCTTCAGAGGCTGCACTGAGTGTACAATCATCTGCAAACAGAAAATCATGCACCAACACTCCCTCCACTTTGGTCTTGGCTTGTAGCCATTTCAAATTGAAGAATTTACCATCATTACAGTAGCTGACCCTGATGCCTTGTTCATCCTCATTGAAAGTATTTAACAACATGGCTGAAAATATCATGCTAAAAAGCATGGGAGCAAGCACACAGTCCTATTTCACTCCATTGGTGACTGGGAAGGCACAAGAACATTGTCCACTATCCAGAATTTGGGCAAACATGCCATCATGGAATTGACATACAATACTGATCAACTGCTCTGGGCAACCAAATTTTGACATAATTTTCCTTAAGCCCTCACAGTGGCAAAGGTCTTGGTCAGATCTACCAATGTTGTGTGCAGACCTCTGTTCTGCTCCAGGCATTTCTCCAGGAGTTGTCGGGCAGCAAATACCATATTGACTTTTCCTCAGCCCTTTCAGAAGCCACACTGGTTCTTAGGTAGATGATCATCTTTCAGGCGAAGGATCAGCCTATTAAAGAGGACTCTAGCAAGAATCTTGCCAGCAATGACTAAGAGAGAAATCCCCATGTGATTGTCATAGGACAATCTATTTCCTTTACCTTTATAGAGATGGGCAATGGAGGCATTCTTGAACTCCTAGGGGATAACTTCTTGTTGTCATATAACCTGGAAAATTTAAGTCTGCTTTTGTATGAGCAATAGTCCCCCTACCTTGTAAGTCTCAGTTGCAATAGAATCAGCACTATATGCTTTGCCTCATGAAAGGAACATAATAGCACTCAAACCACTTCTTTAGTTGGAAGTTCAGCTAAGGAGAGATTGACTTCAACCTAAAGTAAATGGTCAATGGCCCCAGCATTGACTGATGATGGTCTGTTGAGAACACCATGGAAGTGTTTAGCCCATCTCTCTAGGATCAGGTCCTTATCATTAATCAATGTGGCTCCATCAGCACTGACTCGCTGTGATGCACCATAGGTTTTTGGTTCATAAAAAGCTTTCAGGGAATAATAAAAGTGCTTTGGATTGTTACTATCAGCATAAAAATAATTTCATCTGCCTTCTTACTGAGCCAGGAATCCTGTATCTCTCTAAGCTTTGCTTGACTTTGCTTTTGATGAAATTAAATGCTGCCTTCTTAGAGATGGATGAACCATTCTGCTGATAAATCCTGTGGAGTTCTCATTTTTCATTTAGCAGCTTCTGAATTTCCCCATCATTTTCATCAAACCAATCTTGGTGTTTGCAAGTGTTCTGACCTAAATGAGCAAATACAGAGCTGTATACCAGATCCCTGAAAGCTGTCCACTTCTTTTCTGTTCCACTGTTGCCAACTGTGTATTCGCTCAACTTTCCCTCCAAGTCAGCAACAAACTGTTCACACTCAGAGAAGAGCTCTAATTTGTTCTAATTAATTCTTCTGGTAGTCATCTTGCCTTGGGGGCTGTACTTTTGATGAATGCAAATATTTAGCTTGGAAAGGATAAGTCTATGATCAGTCCAGCACTCTGTACCACACATTGCCTTTGTCACTCTCACATTTTGTCTGTCTCTTCTCCTTACAATCACATAATCTATTAGATGCTACTGTTTGCTGTGAGGGTGCATCCATGAAGGTTTTTTGTGTTTAGGTAAACAGTAAACAATGTTGTGATGCACATGTCTTCAGCAGTAAATGCCCATTGCTATTACTGATTCCAACTGCATTCCTTCCTAGGACTCGCTGCCAAGTCTGGAAGTCTGAGCCTACTCTAACTCTAATGTCACCCAGAAATATAAGCTTGTCCTCTTTTGGCACATTGATGATAAGGGTCTCAAGGTCTTCATAAAATTTTTCTTTGACCTCCTCAGAGTTCGTCATGGTGGGAGCATAGGCACTGATGATAGTGGCAGGGCATTTCCCTATAAGTGACAACCACATTATCATGAACCTGTCAGTCAACTCCCCTTGGCAGGCATACCAGCTTGCTGACTAAATTAGTTTTGATTGCAAAACCCACGCTATCTTCATGGTGCTCCACTTCACTGTCGTCACTCCACAAAAATGTGTATCCAACTTCAACTTCAGTAATCTGGCCCTCATTTGCCAACTTTGTTTCACTCAGGGCTGCTATTTAGATATGATATCGGTTAAATTCTCTTGCAACAAGAACAATTTATCTTTCAGGTCTACTGACTTTTGTGTGGTCTCTAAGTGTGTGCACATTCCATATGCAGATGGTGAGTGGAATCATCTTTGCAGATGTTTTTGTACATTCTGTACACTTTTTCTCTGTGTTTTGACTGCAGAGTGGGATTCCCAGCCTGCTGGGGTTATCAGGCTGGGTAAGCAGACAATGTCTGGGGTACCTTTTCTAGCTCCATTCCTCACACTAGGAAGTGAGCAGTGCAATCCTTAAAAGGTTGCTCAGACACCCAGAGGGTTGCCAAGTCCTGCTGCTGCTTCCAGTGAGATGTTGTGGGCCACTGTGTGCAGGGTTGTGACTATTGCTTCCCGTGTATCTGCATCTGTTGCTTTATCACTTGCCTGTAGCCACTTTGAGGTATAGTAATAAAATGGTATGAGAGATGTCTTTTGATTCATGCATAAATTGGATATAAGGGAGGCAGAGTTACACAAAGTTGTCAGTCTCACTCTGTCCTCCAGAGTTACCATAGTCCAGTGGCAGGACAGAGTCAAGATGACTGGAGGTGGGTCAGGATGCAGTGGATGACCTTGATATCTTCAGTGTCTAAGCACGCTCTAAGCATTCCACATCACCTGCTTCGGCAGCCTTCATGGCCACTGGTACACATTTTTCTCATCTGCCTTCCATTCTATCAGGGGAAGTCTTCACATGCTTGGGGTAGACCTCCCCCTAACTCACCAGTGGGTTTGAGACCCCTTGTTTACCCTCAGCCTGGTTTGGCCTGTCTGCTGAAATGGTTTACTGGGGTGTGGCTACTGCATATGCTGTATGTAGCTTCTTGTAGCCACCGGTGAGAATTGGGTGGAACAGGTGTATACTAGAGGTGGAAACAGCCCCAGAAAGGGCTCAGCATCCATCACACCAAAGGTACTGGTCCTCCTTGGACACACTATACACCCTCTAAAAGGCAATAAGATGCTACTGAAGGTATTTGAGCAGGTTGCTGCTTTTTCCTTCATTCTTGAAGATGACCATGACATCAAGGAGGTGACACCATGGCATGCAAGTGAATCGGATTTAAGTGAGGGAGAGCTATGCAATGTCAGTAACCTCACTTTCTCCTCTGGAGTCCTCTGGGTCTGACCCAGGATGCAGTGGGAGAGTTCTGAGGAGCTGCTTTGTATGTCTACATAGTAATTAGGTTATAATTGTCCTGGAGGGCTTGGAAATTGGGAGTGTTTGAACAACAGAAAGTGGGCAGAACAGAGGAGTGCTATAGGATGAGAATAGGTGTGGTTGTGTTGGCAATAAACCACAATTGGTTATCAGGGGTGAAAGGGTAGAATGTGTCTCACTTTCCACATTCTGACTACTTGCTCACACCTCTTAGGGGCAGGCTACCTAACCCCCCCCACCCCCACTTTAGAAACCAGAAGAGTAAGGGATATTCAGTGTAGAGTTGAACTGGCCAAAACTATCAAACATAATTATGAAGGGAATTTAAGTGAGGCTAGAATGTGTGTGCTGGGTTATGAGAAAAAAAAACATAGAATTACTGGAAACCATAATAAGAATAAATAAGAGCTATAGAATGACTGAAGCAGAAAGAGAAATGACTGAAGCATAGATAGGAGGTTGGAGCTAAAAAAAAAAATCAAAATTCAATCAGAGATGGGGGACCATTTTATTCAAACATCACATTTGACAGGTGAAACAAGCAAGCCTCAGAGAAGTTGTCTTTCTCTATCACACATATATTAATGGCAAAGTCATTTGATTTCAGATTCAGCACTTTTTCCACTGAACACACAGCTCAGGACTAGAAGTTTGGAGATCAGCTTCTCATGCCATGTTGGATACTGACTCATCATGTGACTGTGGGCAAGTTATTTACCTTCTCTGGGCTCAGTATCTTCTATTTATAAAATGAGGAAACTGGATATGATTTTATAGCAATTAGCCAGGAAATCTTTATTTAAAGTAATTGTACTGTAATCATTTATTCTGAAGATGGAACCATGCAGATATGAGAATGTCAGTCTTTTAAATTTAAATTCTCAAGGCTTAGAAACCTATTATTGTATTTTATTTTTGTTATCATAATTTTTAATCTTATATTTTGGGTGATATTCCAAAGTACCCTTTAGATAAATAGAAAATAGAGTTAAAATAATTCCTTCTACACCAAATGTTTACCAAACTTAGTCTGAGTAATTCACTTCTGTGTATGCAATTAAGAAGCCATTGAAAACTGCTAGTAACTAATTATTTTGTGTTTTAGAAATCATGTTGGCCACAATTTATTTATTCTCTGCTTACCATTCTTCTAGACATTCAAAGGTCTGCTGTTAGCTGCCTCTCAAAGACTAGTTTTGTGTTTAGAAGATGCTATTCCATAATATTGTAACATTCTTATCTTGAACTGACATTATATATAACTCATTGCTATCTACGTTAGTAGCTGTATCAGCATCCTAGGAAAGAAAACTGTAAAAAGCCTTCCTTGTTTCCTATTAAAACTGCCAATCATCTTCTATAATCATTTTTAGCATTTCAGAACTCCTTGACAGTGAGTAGTAACTCCCCCAGTTTTCTAAAGAAGGCATTTTTGAGTTAAGTTTGTAAAGTGTTATGTACTCTGTGACAGCTGTTATCTTAGAAGGAGGTTTTATAAAATAAAATTTCTACAGAGTGTTGAAGGGCAATACAACTTGCTAGTCCTTGGTTTTCCAAATATGGATGTTAGCCTTTCATATCAGATTTTGATAACTAATACTTATAATATATAATCAAATCAAAATGAAGTTCTAGATGAACAGCAGATCATATATTTAGTGTTCCTTGGGTTTTCCAGAATTTTAAGTTACATTTTTTCTCCCTTTTCTTTATTCCTTTCCTTCTTTTTTTAAAAAATAAAAGTAGTTATGGATTATTATAATAGTAGAACTTCAAGCAAGAAAATGGGTCCCAACCCTACAAGTGTTGTGGGTACATCTCTTAGCTTCTTTAAGCCTGTTTCATCTTCTATAAAATGGAGATAATACACTTGAATTCCCATTCTCATTGGGGTCATTATGAAGCTTAAATGAGAGGCTTATGTTTTTCTATTCAAATGCAAGTTATTTATATGCAACATCTTACTAATCTATTTTGAAAAAGAAGTTAAATATGCAATTTTATTCATGCAGGAAATTCCTGATGTGAAAGAAATTTCCTCAACCAATGCAAATCTATACTAGCTATGTAATCTATAGCCTGAAAAGTATTGAAAGGTTAATGACATGTCCCTCATCACAGGGTCACCATGTGGCATCCTTGGAGTCAAGGAAATTAGATTTAATCTCTGACATCTATCGTTAGGAAAATTTATTTTCTGAATCTGAATATACACACACACACACACACACACACACACACACACACAAACATATATATGTATATATGTGTACATCTATATATGATATTTTGAAATCTAAATCTGTTGTTCTCAATAATGCAGTAATTATAAAAACCAAAGTAATATAATAATTAGAACAATGTATTAAGTAGTAGAGGTCATTCGGGAAGTAGCTCTCCAAATTTTTTTTGATCTAATAACTTTATTAGTAACAAAATCTTAAGCACCCTATAATACCCTATGATTTGTTTACAAATTATGCACATGTGCAGCTATACTAATAATTACATATGCCATAACATTTCCACTAATATATATATATTTTTTTTAAATAAGGTAATGATGAAAGAATATTTGATTCTAAAAATAGGAAAGGAGCCACTGAGCTTTATTGAGTAGCAGAGCGGCATGATTAGGTCTTTGATTTAGGAAGAATCAATTCTGAAGCTGCATGAAGGGGAGATTAGAGATGGGAGACTCTTAAGGTAAGGAGACCAATTAGGAGGCAATTACAAGTCCAAAAGTGGAATGGGGGCTATACCAAAATAAAGAAGACGATGACATAAGGGATGTTATGGAGATAGAAATAATAAGCTATAATAGCTAATTAAATATCTAGGATGAGGGAAATACTGAAGGATAGTAACAAGGTTCCAAACCTGGACTCATGGAAGGATGGTGGCACCGTGAGCAAGGTGTGTTTGGAGAAAATTAATATAAGTTCTATTTTGGTCATGTTGAATTTGAGATGCTTGTAAGACATTCAGTTTACCATGTCGTTAAGAGAATGGTGGTACAAGACTGGAGTTCCAAAGAGGCTAGGGTTGACTTATGTGGATCTGTGAGGTATCTGCTTTGAGATGATAGCTAACACATGAGAGCTTATAAAGTGAAGTGAAAGAATATATAGGGGAGAGATAAGCATGATCAGGACAGAGCCTTGGGTAATACTCACATCTAGGGAACAGATGTTGATTATCCAGCAAAAGGTATGTGAAAGGAGTGGTCCAAGCCATATGAGAAAAAGCAAGCAAAATTATGTCACAGAAATTAAAAGGTGAATAAAAGAAGAGAATAGTCAACAGTTACAAAGCTGCAGAGAGATAAAGAAGGACGAAGATTTAAGAATTGATGTTTTGCACTTAGGAGATCAGCAATGAGAAAAGAGTCAATAATCATGAGGCTGGGAGGGTGAATGTGGGTTAAATGGATCATGATTGAAGTTAGGGGAGAAAAACTCACAAATATTCTCACTAGGTCAAGAATAATGTGTGACTAGCAACCAATTCAGTCTTGATTGAACATTTCTACATTCTTTTTACCTAGGGGGCACACCTCACATATCCTACATGTTTCAAACCACTTTCTCCTTAAAGATAAAGTACATAGATAGGTTAAGTACTAAAGTCACTCTACAGAGGAACACCATAATATACCTAGCTGCTCCTTGCTGTGGTAACAAGGTCTAATGAAATGTCTCCTGTAAGGATAATCCCATAATAAAGCTGGCACTGATCATGTTGGCTTTGTGTTTCTCTTTCCTTGGAATTTCTGCATCTCAAGCAGATACAATAAGGCATTTCAGTATCCTGGTCTTCAGCAATGATGAAAGAACCTGGGATATTGGAAGGATGGTGGAGCACTCGACAAAACCAGAAAAAAATAGAAAAGATGTGGGTTTCAGGGTAAAACCAATGTATTCATGACTGCTTATCATATAATAAATTCTTTCCTGTAAAAAATATTACTTTTCTGTGTGAAGGAAGGATGGGAATATTTCTTACCACTATCCTGTAGCACAAAGGTGTTCTGTGAAATATGAAATAAGGGAGGCAATGGGTTGGAATGCTAGTGGGGAGCAGGGCAGAAATTGTGTGGATGCTAGGGATTTCAGTTGCCTTTGTTGCTGTGGATATCAGGTTTATATTAGGTTATAATTGCCCAAGGCAGGCATAGAGAGAGCCATTTGTGAGAAGGGATAGAAATTGGAAATATTATAAGGGGTGGTTAAGTGTTAGAAACAAGAGTATAGAAGTGGATAGGATGCAACCTAATTTAGATTCCATGCCCTTTCCAGTGTACCTGCTAGCTCCTCCCTTGAAATGCAAGTTCTTTGAGGACAGAGACTGTCAGTGCTAGGATGCAGTGAGTACTTCTTGTCTTTCAGTCGTTTCAGTTGTCTGATTCTTTGTGACCTCATTTGGGTTTGTTTGTTTTTGTTTTTCTACAAAGATGCTGAAGTAGTTTGCCATTTCCTTCTCCAGCTAATTTTACAGATGAAAAACTGATGCAAATAGGGTTAAAGACTTACCCAGGATCACACAGCTAGTCCATGTCTCAGGTCAGATTTGATAGCAGGAAGGTGAGTCTTCCTGAATCCTTGTTGGTTTCTACCCACTGTGCCACCTAACTACCCAGAAAGTACTTAATAAATGCTTATTGACTATAGCAATTAGTTTTTTTCTTAAGTAGCTTAAACAAGCACTTTTTATTTTTTCTTTTCAGCTATTGGTTTATTTAGCAAACTCTCTATAGAGAAGACAAAATTAAACTTCAAATTAGTCTCTGCCTGAACTTTTACAAACTTGGAATTTGTGTGTTTAAACTAATTTTATTCAGTGATTTCAAATCATATTGTATTTTCATAGCGTGACTAAAGAGCCTCTATGTACTATCATCACCAAAGTGAAAACACATAATTCTTCAAAGGAAACATCTAACCCCACCCACCTACCTTGTATTATCTGAAATTCACCAAACTAAATTTTGATATGGAAGTCCAGAGTTATAAAAGAATTGATAAGAGATTTAAAGTATTTCCTAAAAAACTGTATTAACCTAGGACTCCTTTCTCTTTCTGTTTAAATTTAAATTCAAAGGGCTATGAAAGCAAGATAGTTTTACAACATAACATGAAGCCCTTAATCCACAGTTTCAACAAACTAGATGCTTTGAACTGCAGTCAAACTTCTGGAAGTCTAATTATCTTTCGCTATTATTTCTCTTTAATTTTTTCTGCCTTAATTCCACTATCTTAAAATATAACTTAATGGCATATTGGCAACATATTTTATTCCTTATAATATCAAGAATGTTGTGAATACAATCCCATGTAGAAAGTTGTGCACTTGCATAAATGAAACAGTTCTATCTGCTGTGATTATAGGGAATCTTATAGGATCATTTAAAACTTTGATAACAAGACTCATTGGAGTGAAGTACATATTGCATTTAAAAAAGTAAGGAAACTTAGAACATATCAGAAATATCTGCTAATGTTTTAATTATTATATTTACTATAATTTAGAGGTTAAATATTTTCATTCCCAATAGCTCTCTTTTAAAGTGAGTTGACACTTTAGTTCATTTTGAGTAGGTTTTTTTTTAAAGTTCTCAGCATTCAGAATGGGATAGAATAATTTTTTACTTTTAAATTTATTTTATTGTTAATTTATGGAATAAACCAAGTATTTCCATAATATAGCATAACAAAAAAATTGATTGATCATACTATGTAACACTTTCCATTTCTTTTAAATATGCCACAGTTACCAGTAAATTTCTTTTTTCTTTTTTATCTTCTCCCATCTCGTAGAAATGACCACCGTTAGAGGCAAATGGTATATGTATAAATGTAAGATTATTGTATGCATACTTTTCGTTATCAGTTTATTCTCTGGATACAAACAGCATCTTTATATATCCTTTATGCTTAATTTGAGGATTTATTGCATTTCTGATTATTACTATGCACTCAAAGTCAGTTTTAAAACAATACTGCTATTACTATATACCATATCCTCTTGGTTTTGTTCATTTACCTCTTCATTATTTCCTGCAATTCTTTCCATGTTTTTTCTAAGATCATTAAGCTCATCATTTCTTATAGCACAGTAGTATTACATCACAATCATATACAACTTGATCAGGCATTTCCCAATTTTGATGGGCATCCCTGAAATTTCCAGTTCTTTGTTACCACAAAGAAAGCTGCTATAAATCATTTAGAATATCTAGGTTCTTTTCATCTTTCTCTAATCATCTTTGAACATAGACCCAATAGTGATATTGCTAGACCAAAGCATCTGGGCAGTTTAACAATTCTTTGGGTACAATTCCAGATTACTTTCCAAAATGATTGGATCAGTTCACAATTCCACCAGCAATGAATCAGTGTCCTAATTTTTTCATATCACCTCCAATATTTATGGTTTTTGCCTTTAATTATTTTAGCCACTCTGATAGGTGTAAAATGTTATCTCAAGGTTATTTTAATTAGTATTCCCCTAATCAATAAAGATTTAGACCATTTTTTCATGTGACTATAAATTGTTTGGATTTCTTCATTGGAAAACTGTTCATATCCTTTGACTGTTTATCAGTTAGGAAACAAGATTAGCTAGCTAGCTAGCTAGATATGTATGCATATGTATATATACATATATATGTATATATAACATATACATGAACAGATTTCACAAAAATCTTTATATATTTGAGATGAGACTATCTAATAAACTGCTATGCTTTTTTTCCAGTTATCTGTCCTCTTGCCCTTTGTTACATTTGTTTTGTTTGTACAAAACTTTTTAATTTAATGCAATTGAAATTGTCCATTTTACACCCAACTTTGCTCTCTGTCTTTTGCTTATCCCCTAATTATTCACCTCTCTATAAGTCTGATAAGTAATATGTTCCATGTTCTTCTAATTTTCTCGCAACATCTCTTTTTATATCTAGGTCATGTATCCATTTTGACCTTACCTTAGTAAATGGCATAAGATGTTGCCCAGTTTCTAACATACTGCTTTCCAGTTTTCTCAACAATTTTAACCAAATAATGAATTTTTATGCCAAAATCTTGTCTTGACACTTGTCAAATACAAAGTTATTACATTTACTTGCTGTTGTAAATTCTATGTGTACTCAATTTCACTGAGTTATCTGTCTATTTCTTAAGCAATATGAGATGGTTTTTATAATTACAACCTAATAATATAGTTTAAGATCTGATATAGCAAAACCTTTTCCTTTACATTTCCCTCCCCCCATTATTTTCTTTGATATTTTTGACTTTTTGTTCCTCAAAATTAATGTTATTATTTTTTCCAATATCAATTTTCAAGTATTATTTTTCCAATTCACATGTAGATATGTATGTATAAATTAATTGGGATTGCAATGAATTTATAAAGATAAATCAGCTGGTGATTATTAATCTTTCATTTTGAATATAATCATGGAGCAATATAACAGCAAGCAACACAAAAAGAGAGGAAAAATTACTATTTCATGACATTATGTCTAAAATCTATGTTAGCACTAATGATGAAATTTAATTCAGATTATAAACTAAACATAAATTTAATTCAGCCTTTTTTAAAACTTTTACATTGAGTTAGCCTATGTGTCATGTACAAATTGCATCTTATTAGAGAAGACAATTAAAAATTATCTTACATTGAAGGGGGGAAAGGAGGTAGCAGCCTGTTTACCTTTTACTAGATTAAATAGAGCCAGTAAGCTGTCATCAAAAGTACTTACTAGGTGCTTATTTTAACTTATTTGAATGGTTTTTAAAGAGCAAGAGAATGTCAAATAGTCTGCCATCTAGAAACTTATACTCAAACTACACTGACACAGATTTAGCAAGAGTTAATACAAACAAGTTCATTTAGCTTGAGTTCTGAAGGAACAGATAGATGAAATTTCCCTATTTAGCTAGGGATGGATTCTTTTTCAAGGGGGAGATTTGAGGGAGTCTCATACATACTGTCTCATACATTGTCAGGTAAAGCTTTAGGACTTACATGAGATTTAGCAATCTTAACGTAACTGAAATATATTAATTGATTGGAAGCAGTCCTGAAATTCTCAGATCTTTCAGCACTCTTACCTTAAATTGGGAGACAACATCACCTTCCTGGCATTACTATGATTCCAATGTAATTCTAGTTCAATTAGTACTTTGCCCTAATGGAGAAGTGGAATATCCTCTACATTTAAAAGATATCCAATTACTGAACCCTAATGAAATTGATTTACACAGCAAAAAGGGCCAAAGAATTAATTATCCAAGAATAGGATAAATCTAGAGTATTGTTAATGATACAATATAATGTATATTGTACATATAGTGATAGAATTTAAAGACTTTAGTCAGCTGAGTGTTGCCAAGGAGCATCTCAAATAAAGATACTCTCAAATAAAGATTAATACCAGAGGATAAGCAAAGCTACATTTCCTTATCAACTATATTTTCTCCTTTCTGATATTTTACATTTAATATTTAACTGTTTTAATGCCAAAAGATCAACTTTGGGTTCAACAATTTTACAGAGGGTCAGGAAAAGCTTAAAAGTTATGGTGGTTAGACATGTATTTAATGTGATTTTCTTTTATCCTCATATGTATACTGAAGAAGGGCTTCTTCAACTTTTTCCACCTCTTTGGCCTGAGAAATTTTTACATGACCCTGAGCGTATAGGTATATAAAATAGGTATACAAATCTAATATTTACTGCTAATAAATAATAAAGAATTCTATTTTAAAATAATTCTTTGGTATATATATATACATATATATATATATATATGTATATATATATAAGTTTACCATTTATTAAAGATAAAAGCAAATTTGCATACTAATGAAATGTATGTGCTTGTTTATTTTTACATAAAACCTTGGCAAAATATTTGATACTGCAGGACGCAGAACATCTTCAGTCATTAGCAGAGTTGATCGATATTTTGATTTCATAATCGTTTATGCTGTGAACACTGATTTGCATAAATATGTAATTACAAAATGGCAGAAGTATACTTAGGGCCATTTCAGAAACTGTAGGAAACTGTTAATCCCAAGCCAAAATTCATTTAATGACTTTTTAGCAAACTCAAGTTTTAAATCTTTGTTGCTTGATATCTTGACAAATTCTTCTTAAACGTTTAATGACAGATGACTGATTTTTTGAAATTTTGTTTGAGTATAGTTTATGAACCCAACTTAAATTTTTAGATTCATAATTTGAAAGGAGGTATGTCTGAAAATATGTCTCCAGGCACTTCAGAAGATCAATTATAACTCTTAGAATTAAATCCTTGGGAAGGTTATTTTCAATTATAAAAGCATCTGTAACTGTAAACATTTCTAGAGAACTATTTTCCATCCTATTCTTCCATATCTTAACTTTTTTATTGACTTTAAATTCTATCTTTTAACATAAATATTATATTTTTTCCTTGAAGTAACATGTTTAAATCATTGAGTTTTTCAAAAATATCCAACAAATGACACAGTTTTAAAAGTTGTAAGTCATTATGAAAAAAATAAACAAAATCAAATTTCTGCTCAGTCAAAAATATAACAATATCATCTTTGAATTTCAATAATCTGTTTAAGCCTTGCCCTCTATGACAACCACTTTACCTCTGTATGTAGTAATAAGCTTTTATAACTGGAGTCTATGTCTCTCCAAAAGTTTGAAAACAATAAACTGTTAAGGGCACAGTTTTTAGTGAAGTTAATTTTGATAGTACTGTGAAACACAATGTCTAACTCTGGTGACATTTATTTGAAGAAGAATGCCTCCTGATGGATCATGCAGTGAATAAAAGTGATATGTAGGTTGCCACAAGCTTTAACTTTTCCTGCAAATCCAACATTCTTGTCCATCATTGCTCCAACACCATCTGTATAGACTCCAATGCAATTTTTCTATTGTAAACTTCACTTTGTCAAAAATTCAACTTTTAAGATATATATCTTCCCTCTTGTGGGCCCTTCCAAAGCATAACAAAACAATAATTCTTCATTTGCTTCTTTTGTAAACATATCTTATTTAAAATAATAACTCTGTCAAGTTAGAAAAATCAGTTGTTTCATCTTGGGCTGCCCGTAAGCCTGGCAATAAGTCACTGGAATTGGTCATTGCTAATTTCAGAAATTCTTTTGGAAACAGTATCATTCAATGAAGGAATTTTATGAATTATTTTCCTATCTTTTTCCCATGAACTATTTCTAAGATTTTAAAAGCAGCAGGTAACCTAAAACCTTCTCCTATTGTGTAGGATTTCTTAGTTATTGGAATTATATAAGAAATTTTGTAAGATGCAAGCAAATATTTTTGTTGACAGTAACAAATTTCTCAAAACATTGTTTTTCTAATGTTTGAAGATTTTAAAATTTGTTCAAAATATTCTCTTGATTTATTGCAGTATGTTGTATGGTTGGTATTAAAATGTCATTTTAGTTTGACTGGTTTCATGCTCTCCACAACCAAAACTTCATCACAAAAAAGCAAAAAGGTTGTTTCACACTATCATCATTATTAGAAGTAATTCTATATTTTAAAAAAATGATTTGACATATTTTCTTTTTCTTGTCAACTTAAGTATACCTTAGGTTGTAATCTGGTAGTAAATACCCTGCTACATTTTCATCAATAGTTTTCCCTTTTCTGTCTAAATTTAGCCACTTATCCATGACTTAAAAATGTTTGCATTATAATATAAATAAATATTTCTGATAATTTATCAAATAAATACTAGTTTTACTTTATGAAATTATATTTGTTTCTACATAGTTAAAAAATCAGTTTTCACACTTACATATACAGTGATGATGGTGGAGAAATATTATTAACAGGTTTTTTGTCTTTACTTGCTGCAATTAAACACGTTTTTGTAAAAGAATTTTTAAAATCAAGCATTAAACAATATTGTTCAAAGATATATTGACTTGGTACTTACATGGTGAGGAATAACAGCAGGAAAATAATATGTCTTTATTTTCCCTAATTAAACTACCTTGTTTCTGTAAGAGCAGAAAACTTTGTATGTACAGCAAAAACCTTGCAATTCATAACATCCAATAGTCTTAAATCTGAGCTGAGGTATTTCTGGCTGCATTCATTAGCATTGTGTAGAATGATAGCATGCACGGTGCAAAGGAAACCTGTTATGTGTTCAAAACTAAGAGTACAGTGAAGTTGCACGATGTAACACAAGCAAGCACTTCCAGAAACACCTCAGGTTTATTACATAATCGATTTTGAATTATGTTTTGGTCATTGTGTGTTCAGAAACCTTTTACTGTTGCCAAATTTTTCATGACCCCCACATTTAATTATGTGACCCCATATGGGGTTCTGACCCATAGTTTAAAAGCACTGTAAGTATACAGGTGCTGATTTGCAGAGAATGGAAAACAAACTAGCAATTCAGTATTAAATAAAAATTAACATTTGACGATAGGTAAGTTTTAACTACTTGATTTATCTACTTCATATAAGGATTTTCAGCTTAGGTAGCAGAATTAAAGTTGAAATTATCTTTTATTATAAATATTGTATTGCATTAATCTAGAAACCATCCCATGATGGAAAATGTAGGTAGCAACTAATGAGTTCTATAAAGTAAGTAGCCTTAACTGTCCTAAAAGGCTTTATCCAATCATTGTATTAGTTGTTTTTT